>JADLZN010005576.1:0-185331 GCA_018155175.1 Sinocyclocheilus anophthalmus | reverse complement strand
AGGGTTCCAAGAACTGATCCCTGAGGAACCCCAGTGATAAGTTGATGTGCTTTGGATACCTCCCTACCCCAGGCCAGCCTGAAAGACCTACCAGTGAGATAGGATTCAAACCAGCGAAGTGGAATCCCTGTGCTGTCCAGTGATTAGAGGGTGACGGATGATCTGCGATATATCTCTCCGGGGGGTCCAAAGCACAGATAGATCCAGCAAAATAAAAACTGATGATTTGGAAATCAGGCTTTTTGCATCCGCGGACTTCAGTGACTGACAGTAGCGCAGTCTCATTGAATAGCCACTCCTGAAGCCTGACTGGTTAGGATCCAGTTGGTTGTTCTGTGTAAGAAACAATGATACCTGGTTAAAACAACTAATTTTAGTGGTTTTTGTATGAGGCAGAAGCCAGGTCCTGTAGCTGTCCGGTAAGTGAGTTGTTTAATGTAGGTTTTTTGAGCAGTGGGGTTACCCGAGCCTGCTTGAATGCAGTGGGGAAAGTGCCTGTGAGAAGAGATGTGCTGATGATGTGTGTGAGTGGTGGTAAAAGTGTAGGGGAGATTGCTTGGAGAAGGTGTGAGGGGATTGGGTCTAGTGGGCATGTTGTAGGATGGCTGGAGAGGAGAAGTTTGGATACTTCTGCCTCAGTGAGGGGACAGAAGGAAAAGGGAGGAGTTTTATGCTTGGATGCGGTTGGTTTGAGTTTGTGTGTGTGTGGAGCTGAGAACTGCTAATAAATAAAGCCACTATTGTGAGATATGAAGTTGCAATTGCAATAAACAAAGCTGCTTTAGAAATATATAAATACACAAATATGAGGAATAAAATGACAAAATCTGGCTTACAGAAAAATTCAACCTTTATCGTCATTCAAAACCTACAAGACTTCCAACAACAAATAATTGTTTGTAGCACTCACATAAACGTTGCTGACAAAGTCGTGATTTCCTTTATTTTATCATTTCTAGTCATATGTCAGAAACCTAACTGTGAAAACGAGAGCTGAGTGACATTCTAAGCAGCTCTGTTTATTTATCTGGCATTTAGAAGGACAAGAGAAGAGGCTTCTGGAAAAGGTGAGCCCTGCTGATCAAATACAATTTTTGTAAAACAAAACAATTGTCTATCTCCATTGTGTCCGAGTAAAGGTTAACGATGTTAACAGCCACTGGCTGAGGCTGAAGGACATTAAATGAAATACACACAGCCAGATCTTGTTGATTGTGAGTATCAGCGCCGCCATGATAAGATGCCATTAATTAGCATTACCATATCAGAGAGACGCTAGCAGATGGGAATTGCGCCGTCAAATGGCCCCTGAAATAACCATGATGGGTGACATTTGACGCACCACACTTTGCTGCTTTCATTGCACTGTCCCCAAATTAGCCATGAAAGGTGTGTGTTCCAGGGGCTTTAAGAGCCTTAATCAATATACAACAAATTCCAGATTCTCCTATAATATAATTATAGCAAAGAAGTCTAATATAATATAATATAATATAATACAGTACACTTGTATGTATAATTGACATTATGTTGCAGACAGACAATCATTCAGCTAAAAGTCCTATGACAAACTGGCAATTTGTTCAGAAAAGGTTTCCAAGGTACGCTGGCATCAAGCATATCTGAATCCAGAGTTATCTTCACTCCTGTTCTTGATACCCTTCATCTGCGATTTTGAAGGCAGATGATGTGTCCTTCACTGCCGTTGATATCCCACAAGCCGGTGAATTCAAATCCATGAGGTTAGCTAAAAAATAAAATGGATCGGAAGTTCAGTTGGTGGGGTCAGTTGTGTGTAAACGTATGTTTTTTGAACCAACTTTTTTTCACTGTTTTGGATGCTTTTCTAGCAGAATTAATATTGTTAATTAAATATTCGTTTAGTTATCACAAAAACTCTTTCTATTTTGTTGTAGATCATTAAACTTTTATGCTGCCTCAGAAGTCTGTCCGAAACCAGTTTCGTGAGGTACCTTCGTGTGCAAACTCTGCCTGCAAAGTCACTGCATAAGGCAGCGAGGATTTGAGTCAGTTGCATTAGTTTTCGGACACAGCCATTGTCGATATTGCATGCTAAATGGATAATGCTAACAGGCTAATTCTCCACATTACAAAAGTTTTACAATTTCAGATCTCTCATTTCATAGGTATATGAATTTATGACATACTAAGCACCAAGTCAAACTTAACCACTGTCTACATGCTTATGTTTGTTTACATTGCAATGTAGTGTGGGCGTCACACGCAAAATATTTCAATGCAAATAAGACCCCCAACTGCTCAGATTCTATTTCCTCATTATCTTCAACTCAAATGGTGGCAAACTGTAATATTAGCTTTTATTGGATGACTTCTGGAAGTTATTTACTCTATTTTGGTAACTAGCAAGATTGGTATAGCTTGTAATGTATGATATTATTTTATTGTAATTAGCATTGTTCACATATTTAACAATCCACAGTCTGCTAACATTGCAAATAAGTTTGTGTTTATATGAATTGTAAACTTTTAGCGAGCTACTTCTTTTTCTGTCTGCAACATAAAGTAAACGGTTGGGTAGACAAGTTTGAGCAGTTGTTGCTCTGAATGTGAAATAACAAGACTGTGACCAGCCCTTCTGTCTGGTTAAGCCTGAATGCTGATTTGATTGTTAAGACAATCAAATTTAAACGTACTAATGACTGCAGGACGAAGGGTGTGGTACAAGCATTACCTACAGAGATCAGTGAAAGCGAGGAAAGGATATAACACCCCTCTCTCAAAGACACACACACACACCCACCCACACACACAATGTGCCGTTCAGTGTCAGCGGGGATGATAATAAGGAAGCCCATGGGGCTTGAGTTGTCATCAGCTCTTTGATCTGACCGTTTAATTGCTGTTGACAGACAGGGTATCGCCATACGCCACTTACCCTGCTTGATGCCGGGTCCTCTTCTTATTCTCAGAGAAATAGAGAGAGAGGCGGGCGGGCTTTAGGACGCTCGATTTATCAGGCCCTCAACGGGAGTCCGATAAATTCCACTTCGCTTGGTGCGGGATTAACGTAGAGAAAATAATCAGCTTTACCACTCTGTAAGTGAACAGTACCAGGACTTCTATATTATTGTGAAAAGGCCTTTCGCCCGCGCAGGAGCCCCTTTTTCAATGACCTCGACTAATTGGGAACTACCCCTTTTGTCGCTGGCGTGGTTTCGCACCGCCGAATGTGACGATTTTAGTACGAGACTACTGCCTTTTTCGAGAACAATCTAGCTACTCCATCAAGGTCTAACCAGCACAACTGGTATTAATCGTGATGTAAGTAGACATTGATTGGTCAAACGCGTATGAAAACGCCCTCACCGCCATGATTTAAAACGCCGTGTAAACATACTTTAAGCATGTCAACTAATTTCGCAAGTATGGAGAACAGCGATAAATGGACAGACGCTGAAGTGCAGGCACCTGTAGCAAATGTACCACTGCCAGTTGTCCTTGGAGGTCCTTAGTCCTCCTTTCCGTTCTTTCAAACGCTTTACGCATACATCGACATTCCATGTCCATTATTGTGAAACCCGCGAGACACAACAAAAACATGGCTCCGATCACAGCGTCCTCCATCCTCCTGTTGTTAATGTTCTTCTTCTTTGTTTCTGTTGTTGAACGCCACGCACAAATGATGTCGCTGTCGACCGGTTTTTAGTACACACTGTCGGTGCGAATGCAAACCTTTAAATGGTACTGGGAAGTAGTTTGCGCAAAATCGTCCCAGTACATTTAGTTCTGGATCTAAAGCGGTGCGAAAGGGTCTATAGACACACACACTTCAACATCAGCATCACTGATGATGTCTTTTCTAACAACAAAGCCAACATCATATGCAGAAGAATAATACACACTTGGCGGGTCATTACTGCAAATGGTCTTGCATCACCCTGAAGGGGTTTATTTTGTGATAATGACTGGCTGATAGCACATTTTCCTGCTTTGTACACAGCTACTTGCTGTATAAATAATTAAAATTACATGAACTACTAATTTGAGTTGAAATTCAGAGACCACAGAGTGCTGTAAGACACATGAAACTAGCACAACCATGTAAGAAATCAGTTGACTGGTGCAACGGTCAATTATATAGTTTACATTATACAGTTTATTAAACATTACAGTGACATCACACAATAGGGAACTGTGTGTAAATAGTGAAACCTATGGTATACAGTAATGTATTAAAAGATCCTATGTATATCTATAAAACCAATTTTAGCTTTATAACACTGCCTGCAAAGTAGGGCTGGTTTCAGACTTTACAGATTTTATTGATTAATTCAAATGTAATGTTTTGGCATGATTTTATTTGAATTTTGGTTTTAATAAATAAATTGAGAAATTGCAATTTTTATTTATTTTTATTTTTTTTGCCATAATAGGCACAACCTGTCCTAGTTTTTGCAAAATGCAAAATTAATCAAATAATAATATTTGTCGGGTGGCCATATGTGCCATGTAACCTGGATAACACACTCCCTGGCCAGGATTTTTATATTGCCTAAAACATCCAAAGTAGTTTGACCAATAACATGCAGGTATTGCACATAATCGACCAATCGTGGTGTGTCGCGCGTGAGAAGGTGACAACGATCAAAGCGATGCAAATACGCGCAAGTTAGGTGTGTTTGTTCTTTCGTTCGGTGCGCAGACCGATCAGTGTATGACACCAAAGTACCGCGGAAAGCGATTTGAAAGCATAAGGAGCCGTCTACTCTGCTCTCTATAGCTCTTGTGAAATAATGTCATACAACGATCGATCTGCACAGTGCAAACAGCCAACACCTGGATATTTTAGGTAATATAGAAATCCTGGCAAGTGGCCCGTATGGTCACCCTAAATATTTGATACTGATGGCTTAATAACAGTTGTTTTTGATTGTAACGTTAGGCTTACTTACAACATGCAAAATAAAATTGTAATTTGGCCTTATACTTAGGATTGTACACATGATATTCATACACATTTACAATTGCATTAACGTAAAGCAATTAAAAGTTTTTGAATTTAGGAATTGTGTGATGCCATACTGAAAAAAAAAGGCCAAATCTCCAACTATCTTTTGTAAACTGGGTGTTTTAACCCCACACAAACTTTTTAGTCCTTTTTAAAAACTTTTTTCCAAGTTTTTCCTCTCGAAAACAGTAACTTAATCTATACAAAAATTACTTGACTGCAGAAAGTCGTGATGGACCAATCAGAATGGAGTACTACAGAGAGCTCATTTAAACACACAGTTCTAGAACGGATCGCATATAGTCATGAAAACAACATTTAAGAGCATTGCACCCACACGCATCACAGTAGTTTTTGCATTGTGATGCAACAATGCTTTGTTCTTCCACACTGGATTCATAATAATTAGCACACACTTGGATATCTCCATGTTGACAGAAGAAAAGCCACCAAACTGCACAAGCACAAGACCACAGGAAGCTATTGCCACGATATATTCGCTCCAAACAGACGATGATTGAAATCATCAGACGCCACACTCAGTTAAACTATGCAAACAAGTATTTAAGGAAGCCTCAGAATCTGTCCGTCTCCATTATATTTCCTGTTACTCCACCCTCTTTTCCTTGTCTTGCCCTGCGGGTCTCTTGCATCTCACTGCCAATCTGCGTGCCGTTACGGCCAGCCCAGTCAAGCTAGGTGTTTTCTCGAAGTCACAACAGGTTTGAGTTGTTCTGTGCATATCGAGTTAACAGCTCTCTGCTTCGGCTGGGGCATGTCATCTCCCAGGCAAGCAAATCAATCATCTTTTTTCTTTTTGAGTGATCAGGGAAAACCTCCAATGTCATCCCTCCATCTTTCCCCCAAAGCACACGGTTATATTGTCTCTTTCACGTCCTACACTCTCATATCTTTCTCATTCGGTCCCTCCACCCACCCACCTACCTCTTTATTCTTATTTTCCCATTTTTGTCACTCTCCCAATTTTTCTTGCTTTACTTCCCTCAGGGTCCTCTGGTCAAACCGTGCAGGGAGCTTACTAATGAATCAAATGAGCTGTCGACACAGGAAAACCTCTGGACCAAACTGCTGGTATGCAATAATTAGTGTGTTTGGGGCCGGGAATGTGAGCACTTGGGAAACACATACCCGCAAACATACTTCCACACACACATTACAGCAGCAAAGGTCATTTGTTATAACTGCGCCTGAAACAATAGTTAGGGTTTTTGGAACACAGGTCATTACAAAGTGGCTGATTTCTCAAAGTCATTATGAAAGACTACGAGCACTTGTGATTTAACATGAAGAAATACGATCTTGTGCAATGATAAGAAACAATAAAGCTAATTTAGGTTTTTCTGCCTCTCCTGACAGGGAGAGCTTGCTAAAATTGATCTCTCCTGTTTTAAAAGGGAGTTACATATCACATATTGGCAGGCGTAGCGAAAGTCAGTCAGCCGTTTTTTTTACACATTCGTGTCTTTCATGATACATTTCATATGCCAGAACCCCTTCCCTTTCCCTTAGTACAATGGCTGCTGATATAAATCACATTTCTAATGCAAGTGGTCAATGTTCAGTTATTCCCGTCAGCATATTCTCAGCTGAGCATTTATCAACTTTTACCATCTATCTTACCTCTCTGTGCAAGTCCATTTTCAAAACGCTTAATTTGTGTGCATTTGTTTGTAAAAGAATAATTTGTATATAAATGGAAATTGTCAGTATTTTACTCAAACCCATTTAATAACTTTTTCTTATGTAAAACATAAAAGGAGATATTAACCAAAATGTCCTTGCTTCTGTTTTCCACAGAAAGAAACTGGATGGTAATTTATAACACAAAGCTCCAAAAAGGCAGCATAAAAGTTTACATATTTGGGTAACATTTAAAAAAAACAGAGAACGCCATAGGTCCTGTCACAGTGTTTGTTGTGGTGACATGGACTGGTCACTTGAGGGTGCTCTTCTGTTTTTCGTTGTTTTGTGTTAATCTCCATTTCCCATAGTCCCCTGCTCACTAATCCTGTCTGATCGGTAACACCTGTTCATCATTAACCCTGCTATATATATCATGCCTTCTCTGTCTGTCATTTGCGTCTTGATTGTATTGTCTTCTTGGTTGGTGTTGTCGGTGTCAGGTTTTTGGATTACCTTTTGCAACGTTTTTGTCCTTTTTTGTTCTGTTATTATTTTTAATAAACTGCACATGGAACTTACCCTGTTTCCTCCTGGCATTCCGTGACAGAATCCAGACGCCATTACTAGTTCCAGCAGTTTGTTTTGTTACTTTTTGTGGATCATGGACGTTCGGATTGTTCCTCCTTCTTCGAAGGAGCGCAGGGCTCGGCTCCGGGTGTTGGCGGATCTTCGCCAACGGGGGATGGATTTTGGAGATTTCGCTCAGTCCTTTTGGAATCTTGCGGTAGGGATGGGACTTCATGACTCAGATTTGAAGAAAGTCTTTAATTGTAGTTTAGACAATCCCGTGCCTACTCGGGAGATGGATGGGCTTAAAATGCTTGACTTTTGGGGCCTCGTTGATTACCTTGGTTACCGCAACTTGGTGATGTCATGTCGGTCTGAGTCTCTTGCAGTGCCTTGGGAGATGCAGGAACCCGCTCCAGTCGGGGAGCTTGCTGAGTCCACTCCAGAGCCCGTTCCAATCCAGGAGTCCACCGAGCCCGCTCCAACCCCGGAGCTCACCACCTCTGTCTTTCAGACTCCCACCAAGCGGCGGAGGGGGGGGTGAGGAATGGGGACATGATACACACTCCACACCCGCTCCAGTCCCGGTCTCACGGATCCCGCTCCAGTCCGGGTCTCACGGAGCCCGCGTCAGTCCCGGGTCTCACGGAGCCCGATTCCCAGTCCGCGGATATCACGGAGACCCTAATCCAGTCGGGATCTCACGGAGCCGCTCCAGTCCCGATCTCCCTGAGCCCGCTCATCCCTGATGCACCGAGCTCGCTCCAGCCCCGGAGCTCACCACCTCTGTCTTTCAGACTCCCACCAAGCGGCGGAGGGTGAGAAGGAGGACAGGAAGACACACTCCACAGCCCGCTCCAGTCCCGGATTTCACGGAGTCCGCTCCAGTCCCGTATTGCACGGAGTCCGCTCCAGTCCCGTATTGCACGGAGCCCGCTCCAGTCCCGCATCTCACGGAGCCCGCTCCAGTCCCGTATTGCACGGAGTCCGCTCCAGTCCCGTATTGCACGGAGTCCGCTCCAGTCCCGGATTTCACGGAGTCCGCTCCAGTCCCGGATTTCACGGAGTCCGCTCCAGTCCCGTATTGCACGGAGTCCGCTCCAGTCCCGGATTTCACGGAGCCCGCTCCAGTCCCGGGTTTCACGGAGCCCGCTCCAGTTCCGGGTTTCACGGAGCCCGCTCCAGTTCCGGGTTTCACGGAGTCCGCTCCAGTCCCGGATTTCACGGAGTCCGCTCCAGTCCCGTATTGCACGGAGCCCGCTCCAGTCCCGCATCTCACGGAGCCCGCTCCAGTCCCGTATTGCACGGAAGTCCGCTCCAGTCCCGGAGCTCACGGAGTCCGCTCCAGTCCCGGATTTCACGGAGTCCGCTCCAGTCCCGTATTGCACGGAGTCCGCTCCAGTCCCGGATTGCACGGAGTCCGCTCCAGTCCCGGATTGCACGGAGTCCGCTCCAGTCTCGGATTGCACGGAGTCCGCTCCAGTCTCGGATTGCACGGAGTCCGCTCCAGTCTCGGATTGCACGGAGTCCGCTCCAGTCTCGGATTGCACGGAGTCCGCTCCAGTCCCGTATTGCACGGAGTCCGCTCCAGTCCCGGATTGCACGGAGTCCGCTCCAGTCCCGTATTGCACGGAGTCCGCTCCAGTCCCGTATTGCACGGAGCCCGCTCCAGTCCCGCATCTCACGGAGCCCGCTCCAGTCCCGCATCTCACGGAGCCCGCTCCAGTCCCGCATCTCACGGAGCCCGCTCCAGTCCCGCATCTCACGGAGCCCGCTCCAGTCCCGCATCTCACGGAGCCCGCTCCAGTCCCGCATCTCACGGAGCCCGCTCCAGTCCCGCATCTCACGGAGCCCGCTCCAGTCCCGGATCTCGCCGAGTCCAGTCCAGTCCCGAGCTCGCGGAGCCCAGTCCAGTCCCGGATCTCGCGGAGTCCAGTCCAGTCCCGGATTTCGCGGAGTCCAGTCCAGTCCCGGAGCTCGCTGAGCCCAGTCCAGTCCCGGAGCGCGCGGAGCCCAGTCCAGTCCCGGAGCTCGCGGGGTCCAGTCCAGTCCCGGAGCTCGCGGGGTCCAGTCCAGTCCCGGAGCTCGCGGGGTCCAGTCCAGTCCCGGAGCTCGCGGGGTCCAGTCCAGTCCCGGAGCTCGCGGGGTCCAGTCCAGTCCCGGAGCTCGCGGGGTCCAGTCCAGTCCCGGAGCTCGCGGGGTCCAGTCCAGTCCCGGAGCTCGCGGGGTCCAGTCCAGTCCCGGAGCTCGCGGGGTCCAGTCCAGTCCCGGAGCTCGCGGAGTCCAGTCCAGTCCCGGAGCTCGCGGGGTCCAGTCCAGTCCCGGAGCTCGCCGAGCCCAGTCCAGTCCCGGAGCTCGCCGAGCCCGGTCCAGTCCCGGAGCTCGCGGAGTCCGGTCCAGTCCGGGAGCTCGCGGAGTCCGGTCCAGTCCGGGAGCTCGCGGAGTCCGGTCCAGTCCGGGAGCTCGCGGAGTCCGGTCCAGTCCGGGAGCTCGCGGAGTCCGGTCCAGTCCGGGAGCTCGCGGAGTCCAGTCCAGTCCGGGAGCTCGCAGAGTCCAGTCCAGAGCCCGATCCGTTCCGGGAGCCCGCAGAGTCCGCTGAGACTAAACTCTCTCTGCTCTTGTTTTCAGGTACTCCTGAGTTGCTGAGAGGGATTTCGGTCCCACCAATGTTGCCTGACAGGATTCTGGCTCCGTCCTGGTGTCCCACCTGGGTTCTGGTGTAGCAGGATCCTCACTGGCTCGCTCCTCCGGCTCCATCCTGGCCATATGCTGGGAGTCCTGTGTGGTTGGGGTCTTGCTGGTTCATCCTGCCGGTCCCGCCTTGGCTTTTCACCCTGCCGGTTCTGTGCTCATGCTTTGGTCTATCTCTGTCCCGGGTCCTTCCGTTGTTTTGTCCTGGCCCGCCATCCCTCCCCCTGGTCCGCCTCTTTTCCACCTCCCTCCTGAACTTTTGTGTGTCTGGTGGAGCGTCTGGTATCCGCTCCGTAGAGGGGGGGTAATGTCACAGTGTTTGTTGTGGTGACCTGGACTGGTCACTTGAGGGCGCTCTTCTGTTTTACGTTGTTTGTGTTAAACTCCATTTCCCATAGTCCCCTGCTCACTAATCCTGTCTGATCGGTAACACCTGTTCATCATTAACCCAGCTATATATATCATGCCTTGTCTATCTGTCATTTGCGTCTGGATTGTATTCTCTTCTCGGTTTGTGTTTCTGTGGTCAGGTTTTGGATTACCTTCTGCAATGTTTTTGTTCTGTTTTGTTCTGTTATTATTTCAATAAACTGCACTTGGAACTTACCTTGTTTTCTCCTGGCATTCCGTGACACCTTCTTAACATATAGTACTGCTTAACATCAACTTACAATGACAACACCTTGCTGTTTATATATACATAACATATTATTATTATTGTGTGTGTGTGTGTGTGTACTTTATACAAGTAATTAGTTTGCTGAAGCATGTTTGTTCAATACAGCACACTTAAGATTGTTATATTTACAATGAATATTTGAATAATGCATGCTTGAATAATACAGAAGGATGCATTTTTTTTACAGTTTTATTTACACTGTTGTTACTGTTGATGCTGTTGGTAATTGAATAACTTGTTTAGCAACACCTGAGGTTTTCCACTCATACGATTTGTTTGTGTGCAAAAATGATACAGAGGTTGTTACCAATGAAATGTACTCAAAAAATGGTGCACAAAAACTTGCAGAATCATCGTCCATCCAACACTTGCACAATCCACTTTATTTTTAACGCATGTCTAGTTTGGCCATTTGTAACTTTTTGCCAGTGCAAAAACAACCTGTCATGCTGCTTGATATTGCAAACTGGTGCTTCTTATTATATTATTTAACTATTGTAATCCTGAACACACTGTTTGTTCTTTCTCTTTGGAGTGTTACAAACTCTTGCTGCATAAAGAAGATCTGTAAAGTTGCAAAGTCTCAAATGCAAAGAGATATTCTTTATAATAGTTAAGAGTCAGCCACACCTACCTACAACGGCTCGTTCTAACACACCCCCACATACCAACGTCACTATCTGGGAAGATTTGCATAAATGTCGCCCAAATGTTCACGCAAAGAAAAAAATGCGTAACTTTTATTCTCGCTGTAGTTTTTTTGTTTCCACTGCCATGTCGTAAAGATGCTGTGTGCTTCATTGTGAAAGTGAAACTACTTTGTTTGGTCTTCCAAAAGAGGACGATGTCTGCTTCGTCATGCCTGGAGCTGATCCGTGCTGGTTGCTGAGGAAATACTAGACTACAACGTTTTGCACTGTCGATACGCCGGATCGCGTCTCTTTTAAACCTGCTGTACGAAGCGGAGCCGCCCGGAATTCGTCACATGATCCTTCCGGATGCCCTTCGCGAAATCCAGCCGGCCGCGCCTTCTCAAGCCCGCACCTCGGCTCACTCGTAACCGCTCGCCGCCATTCCTCATGCTACCCCCGGCCTCTGCTCACTGTAGGCCACCGCCGCTCACTCTAACCCTCCGGCCATTCCCCTCCTCTACCACCAGCCTCGCCTCACGTAGGCGCGGTGTGTGACGCTGTTGTTCGTTGTTTAAAGCGAACTACTTTTTTGGCCTATCCAAATGGACACGACTAAATCAGTGTTAAGGTTGTATTTAACCCGCAACAACAGTGTTATTGCCCTAACACCGGCTAATGAGCTCATAAGTCTTGGACACATTTAACCAGAAATATGGTGGACACTCCAAGTTGTCTCAGGCGTAAGATAGTTTTTGGTTGTGAATACAAGTATTCCTGTCAACTTGGATGAGATAGTGTCTGCATTTGTATTTGAAGGAGTAAATGAGATGTGAGAGATCCTCCGTAGAGAGATTAGTAGTGATGCCTTACATTTCAGTCTGTCCTCACACAAAGTTATTGTAATATTATTAATGGGCTTTATGTATCCTTATTTGGACTGGCCAGAATGATCAACCCGACCCCTTTTCACGTCTACGGAAGCTCTTCACAGGCATTCTGACATTCTGTGAAATTTTTCCTTTAAATACAACACGCGTTTATGTGTAACCTTACCTGCTTTGGCTAATGGCCTGACAGAGCACACAGCCTACAGAACTGCTAACTCGCAGGAGACGAGCCAGGGCCTTAGCCAAATGCAACAATCAGAGTACCAATATTTACACTGGAGGCTGAATTCTCGATGCGTGTTCCAGAGCCGGTTTGAAGAGGAGAAAAATTAGAGTGTCTGGCAGCCATTGCGGCGAGCTCTATCTTTCTTGAGGTCGGTTGCAGCGACGGTGTGTAACGTACCTCAGCGGTGCAGAGTGTAATTAAGAGTGCACCATAAGTGGAGCGCATCCCTGCGGAAAATGAGGCCACGGCTGCAGCCACTGGAGGTGATGACGGCTGTGTGACTACAGGGCGAGAGAGAAAGAGAGAGTGCTCTGTTCTAATCAGAATCTCAAAAACAAACATGCTAGCGAACCTGGAGGCCTATATTTAAAAGGCTGACAGAAGAGAGCAGGGAGAAAGGGTGAGAGATCAAATGATGAGATGCGCCTGCGAAGAAAAAAAAATTTGATCAGGATATCCTTAAAGGAAACACGCTGAGCGAAGAGACAGACAGAAAGAAATGCTCTGCTATTATTAGCTTCTTGATAACGAAGCAAGAAATAGCATCCAACAGCTATTGCACGGAATGATCTGAGGGCATGTACGGAAATTCTGAAGTTAGTGCATTTCGGTGCAATCCCCCCCCCCCCCCCCACCGAGGATTGAAACATTTTCAAAAGTTTTGCAAAATGCGCCACGCTATATTGTCAAATTCTCAAGACCTCAAGATCAGAGTCAACATTCTGGTTTGTTAGAGGGACATTCCACCCAAAATGAAAATTCTCTCAGCATTTACTCACCCTCAATGTGTCACCCAGATGTGTATGCCTTAACTTTTATTATCAGATGAACGAAAAAAAAAAAAACAATAAAAAGAATATATAATCCATCTCTGTGAGGTTCTGTAATGTAATTGTACGGGACAACCAAAATGTATGCTTCAAAAACCACAACGTGAACATTATAAACCATACAACCCCAAATGATAATTCAATGTCTTCTAAAGTGAAAAATAGCTTAAACTTTTCACCAATTATTTTTAACTTCTCCCCATATCATAGGGCCTATTAGCTAATTAGCCTATTTCGTTCGTGCCACCCCCACCACCCCCCCCCCCCCCCCCTCAATGCACGGGGGGTGAACTTCAGAATTTTCCCGTCATGCCCTCCAGATCATTCGCGTGCCATATCCTGTTAGCTATCTCAATATATTGCCATAAACATTATCTCAAACAATTTTTATGAAAAAAATGGTGTTTATAAGATAATAATTATTTTTTCTGATGGTATGATTCCGTTTACGGTAATTCTCATCATTCTATGTATCTGATAAAAGTGTTCACTGCGCACAACTTTGACAGGACGTGACATAATTGCCAAGTATGGTGACCCATACTGGTGAACACACACACACCATGAACATACACCCGAAGCAGTGGGCAGCCATTTATGCTGCAGCACCCGGGGAGAGGTGGGGGTTCGGCGCTTTGCTCAAGGGCACCTCAGTCGTGGTAATGAAGGTGGCTGTACATTCACTCCCCCCACCTACAATCCCTGCCGTACGAGACTCGAACCCGCAACCTTTTGGGTTACAAGTCCGACTCTCTAACCATTAAGCCACACTTCCGTCCCCAGCATTACATCAAGGCTGTGATGTGATTGGTTATCAAGGCACATGTGACCATTACGCTTTCTCCAATGGTAAGTAATACAGACCCTCGTATCTCCCAATAATAAGACCATCTCTGGTGACAGTCCTCTGTGCTTCCATATCACTTCTCGCATGAGCTTTAAAATTCACTTACGTATGGAACTTGGCTGGAAGTGATAGTTTATGGTTTAAAAACTTTCAAATATTAGTATTTCCTTACATCACTTGTTCACTATATGCGAGGATCTTAACACAAAGTGACAGAAGACAATAGAGCCCATCATAATCAGCAATGTTGTCTACACTGGATCAACTCTGGTGGTTTCCAATTTGAAGAATGAAAGCCCTATAGATCTGTGATGGCATGAGGGCGAGTAAATGATCAGAGACTTTTTGGGTGGATCATTCCTTTAAAAGACAATCAAACCTTCTGAATGAGGAACAATGCAACACATATCTCTATTCCCTTCAAACCTCCTTCACTCTTCCTGCCTAAAGTGGTTTAAATCTGCTGGGCTGCAAGCGGTCAAGCAACAGAGATGGAAGTCTTCCTGGTGAAGCACACCAACCTTCTAAATGAAAACAAGCTCTGTGTTATACTGAAACAGAATTTTCTAGTATCCTCTGGCAGTGCCCAGTCACAGATGCTCATCCTTTGCCTGGAAAACAAAGTAAAGCTTAACTTTCTTCAACTCTTGCAGAAACCAATCGTTCCAGATGTGTGGATGGGCCATTCTTTAATGCCATTAGTGCATTGACCCCTGACTGTTTTGAAAGACCCGACCGGTTTCCTGCCCCCTCAAGGAAAAAAACAACTTAAAATGTGCCATGTGGTGTTTTCCAAATAGGAAACTCGTAGCAGAGATCTTCAAAGGAGTTTGCTGGAGGACTTCTGGACTTCAGCAAGGTATGACGCCAGTCTTTTTAGCAACATGTGAATGCCAATTACGAAAAAATGTACCTTGACCTTTCACAACAGGTGATAAAACAAAAACTTTTTTTCTGGATCTACCTCTCGGTCACACAGAAGGAAGCATCGCTGCCAAACACCCCCACATTTGGCAGCTGAACTGTAGCCATCCATGGAGATAGTATGTGTTTGCGAACGTGTGTGTATCAACCAAGTGCCAATATTCGGAGATCTGGCACACCTGTTGCCGTGTGTGCGCTTGTGCTGCCGAGGGGAACCATCGCTTGGCCAGTGTTTATGTTTGTATCATTTTTCTGTCCCTGAAACAGACGGCCATCCCCTTCTCCAGAGGAAACGCAAGCCAAAACAAAGCCAAACGAGGAGACTAAAAGGCTTACTGACGAAACATCATACAGAAATGTGAAAATCAAGGTTCAGTTCACCTGGTCTTTGTTTTTTTTTTTGTTTTTTTAAAGGTTCTAAAATGAAAATAAACTGCAAGATCAGTAAGCCAAACTGTACTCTCAGTTCTCAGTTAGGCAATGATAAAAATGGTATTAAAATAGGGCCCAATGATTTCAACAATGCAGAAAACTTATGTCAGAATCACTTAATAAAAATAGAATTTGGAATGGAATTAAATCGCAATATGGACTAGTGTCTGTGATCTTAAGAGCACAAACATGCTGCTCCATTTGTTAGTATGATCTTTGCATGTTCTGTGTCGTGTTAAAAATAATTAAATTGCTAAATTGTTGTGCATTTATTTGATTACCCCTCTTTTTTGATTATTAATTTGCATTTAGGCCCGTTTTTCTGAAAATAAAATAAATGGTTGGGTGAGCAATAAGACATTTTGGGATCAAATAAAATTCATAGTGCCCAAAAAATAATAAAATAATTAAATTAAATCAAATAAATCCAAATACAAATAAAATATAATCCAATATAAATAAAAAAAAAAAAATGTGTCGTTTTTAAAATAAAAATAAAATAAATGGAAAACAAAGACCCACTCTTTTGGCCAACATCTTTAAACCTAGGATTACTGAAAAGGTGCATATATATCAAATGTGTATTAGATCTTGGCCCCATTTACTACTTCCAGAGATAAACTGAGAATGTTTACATGTTGTCTATATGTATGGGCTTAGTGTTAATCAGGGTTTTGCATAGAATAAGCTTCATAAGCTGCTCCATATGTTGAGATGTTAGTTATTGTCATCTACTAAGATTGCTGAAAAGCTCTGCGACTTTTTCCACCTTCCTCTGAGCACTTAAATCTCCTATATCACAAAAAGTGCGAGACAGTATTTTCTCTTGGTGTCTTTGTGTTTGTGGTCTGCAGTCAGGCTTTGGCTGTAGGCTCCTAAGGCCTTACGTAAACCCCCTGTCATATCCACCTTTTGTGCTGAGACGGTTAGACAAATAAGTGATGACCGCTCACATTTTTAATTTAGGAGACTGATGAAAAATTCACAGTGGCAACACGAGACCTTGATTTAAAAACAATTCACCCATGCCCCCAGCTTCCACCATCACATCTCCTTTTCTCTGTATCTAACCAATGTCGCGTCAACATGAATCCCTTCACACATCTAGAGTGACTCAGACCACAGAAAAGCCGACTGGCTACTTTTCCAGGTAAACTCCCCTTTCCCTCACACCATGTCCTCTGTGTGAATGGTGATGAGTCTGATCTAGCTGGTGTTAACAGCAGAAGGCAGATGTTGTAATGGGTTGATTCACTGCATCTCATTTCGATGGGGTCACACTACAATGTGTGTTACAGTCACTTTCATTAGCATGCATGTGAACGTGGGAGAGCTGGAACAAATGGCATATGCATAGATGTTTCATCAAAAGTAGCACGTTTGTGTGAACTCCTCATGTTTACAAATCGTAAGTTAAAAACAATATTGACATGCTTTGTGTTCAATGTCACGGACTGACCCTCTCTCACCATAAAATTAATACAAACTTTAAGCTACATGGCTTGTAGGTAGCAGGACCGTGAGTGGGATCAATTTTTAGCATTTTAAATTAGTAAATTTAGAAATAAATAAATAATATAGATTTTATTTTACATCTATCTTGCCATGTGTCTCTCTTCTTATCAGAGCGAGTCACAAATAAAATACTTGAACTAAAATTATTTAAAAAAATAAATAGAATAAAAAATGTAATTAACTTATTTTTAACTAAATAACTAAAAGCAACCTTAAGTTTCTATATTTTGTCCTACGAATGAAATTTAGAATGTGCATAAGTACAAAATAATCTGTATTTATCAAACATGTGCATGCAGTTCTTACGCACATGAGTAAGAAATCATTGTTGATAAATCCCACATGTTCTTAAGCACCATGCTCGTTCACATTAATTTGCATTCAGAAATGCCTCCAATGAACCATATATGGTGTTTGGTTCGAAGCGAGTTTTTTCTTTGTTTGTGTTTAATATGCCCTCCCGCTCCTGGGCTATTTTCACGGCGAGAAATATTATGGCTGAAGTTTTTACAATTTATTTGTGCTAAAAACTCAAAAACTGTATTCAGCTTAACTCTGTTAAAAACTAAATAAGAAAAGTTTTCTCACAAAATTAAAAACAGCACAATCTAATAAAACATGCTTAATGGATAAAGGGATTTGGCAGAGAGAACATGTTAGAGGATCTTCCCCTAGTATTAAAAACTTGACGTGTGTCATCCTGGAATTACCTATTCTACAGTGGGTATAATCAATCTGGTCCCATCGGTTAGAAAATGTATAATTTATTTTTCCATCATTGAGGCTATATAAATGCATCATTCATTCATAATTCATTCATATATATATATGAACCTCTAGTTCTAGCTTTTGTGCGGCACTTTATTATTCCCCTAGGGCACATCAAGTTATCTGTGTTTAAAATCAAGTGATGCTACTGCAGAGCCGCAAATTTCGAGATCCGCCAATAATGCTTCCTTTGCAGCAGAGTCGACTTCCTCATTTCTTTTGATTCCACAGTGCCCAGGTACCCAACAAAACCAAACATTAAAATTATGATCCTCTAGTTCCAGCAGTTTGCAAAAAATCATTATAAGTGCTGGATGATCATTTTTAAGGGATAACCATATATGGTGACAACACCTCTCTTTATAAATCCCGTGAATGTATACGTCTACCGAAATCATGGCAAAGAAAGCAGTACCGACTGAGAAGCCATTCTGTGCTCTCACTAAATTATCAGCAGACGTCTTTGTGATAACAATGTGTTTTTTTTCGTCTGCGCGCTGCCACTCGTTCAACTATCCTGTCGCTCAATCTCCCGCAAAGCGAAACCTCAGCCTCGACACTTTGAGCCACATTTCAAAGGACGTGTCCCCAGCTTGTCTTATCTTGTTAAGCCTGTTCATTGTTGTCACGACCATTATTCAATGTCTAGCTTTGAACTATCAAATCTACTACAATTGGTATTAATGTCAATTAACAGTGACACAGTAAATAAGAGCGGCTACTTTCTCTTTTGTAGTATCCCAGTTTACCACTAGATTCTCTGCGTAAGCATGCCAAGAGTTGTGTGTACGCAGTGTTGATAAATGAGACCCCAGGTCCGTGACATCATATAATTGTCGCTCATTTTCATTGTGGGGTGTAAAGTAATTAATACTCAAATTCTAGTGTGACTATCCATGACACTCTTTTGAGCATTTGACATTTAATTATTGAAAGGGCAGCAAACTATTGAGAGAGAGGAAGCCACACAAACTCAAAACCCACATCGTTCACACAGTCACCACAGTTTGATATATGCTGACCACTAGATCTCAGTTCTTTTTTCTTCGTCTAACCAGAACTTCCACCCTACAAGCCAGAGATGTAAGCCATAGTTTAAAGCTGGATGTTGGCTTTTAATGATTTGTTTCCGTGACCGAGGCAAACAGAAGCAGTCTTTGGTAGCTTCCCAGCTGTTTCAAAGGTGGAGCAGCTTCTAGCCTTCACGCATAATGCTCCAGCCAGCTGTTCTTCATCAATTTTTCTCCTTATCACAGCTGCAAATGTGAATAATCCATGATCTCTCCTGTTCGAATGGGTGGGCTTGAGCTTTCGCTTGCTCTCTGCATGTCTCGCTCTCCCTTCTCTTCTCCTCACTTATCCTCAGGACAGATTTTCATCAGGCCTGCTCAATGTTTAACATGACAGGGTTCCATGGACATCACATGCAGGGGCTGCAGCGAAGCGACTGGTTTAGCTTGATGGGGTCAGAATTTGAGTCACGGCCCCTCGAGCACTCTTACAGCACCTATCAAATGAAAGACTGGAATCGTGGCAGATGAAAATGTTTACCTTACTGCACACGTCTACCCACTCTCTCTCTCCTGTGTCTTTCTTCTTCAGGATGTTTTGATGTTGGATGAGGTCCGTATGGTTAGGGAGTCATGGAAGATTTCAAAGATAGGTTTATTTTACCATGTAAACCTTCCATTCCTTTGACAATCTGTAGGTAGACTGTGGTTCTTGTGGTAAAACAGAGACAAATGTAAGGTAGACTGAAAGAGCAAGAGAGAAAAACAGAAAGGGAGACCCTAATAATGGCCAGGCTGTGGCTAGACGCAAGATTTAAAGTGACAGTGGACAAGCCATCCATTATTTATAGCTCCGGAGCCGGAGTATTTATTTTTTCAGCGGGCGTGAACAGTGAGGGATCGTGGCACAAAACAAGCAGCCAGTCATGGCCCATTCCCGTGACTGTCAGCTGCCCCGCCACCACTGCTAACGTTAGCAACAATGGCTCTCGGGAAACCAAGTCACTGCAGTGCCTGTACCTCAATCAGAGAGCCTGGGGCAAAAGCCCCCAAACCCTGAGAAAACAACACGCTCCGTGGCTGCTTACAAACACCTGTGGTTGGCAAGAGTACAGGGACTAAAATGTAGCACTGCCAAATGAATTACTTACAGAATTGTTTACTTTTACCTATTATTGGGAAGTCGTGGCCTAATGGTTAGAGAGTCAATCTCGTAACCCAAAGGTTGCGGGTTCGAGTCTCGTACCGGCAGGGATTGTAGGTGGGGGTAGTGAATGTACAGCGCTCTCTCCCACCTTCAATACCACGACTGAGGTGCCCTTGAGCAAGAACCAAACCCACAACTGCTCCCATGTGCCGCTATAGCATCCAACCTGTGTCTGCCCACTGCTCCCGTGTGTTCAATACTGTGGCTGTCGTGTGTGCACTTCTGGCCATTGGTTAAATTCGCGACAGCCCAAGGTTTGCCCTATTATGGGTGCATCCAATACTTGGCCACATGTCACTTCACTTCACTATTTTTATGCATGGCATATTTTTGTAGTATATATTTAAAAAAAAAAAAAAACTATTGTTTCAATATCCTCCTCTTAAACAGATGCATCTTAAAATCGCTCCCATTATAATCAACAAAGATGTCTACACTTGAGGAGACCACTGACGATGCGTTGCACATTCAGTTGAAAGACGGTTCTATTTTTGACACAGCTAATTCAACCACTTGGTTTTCCCTGGCCATTGTAAATTATTTAAAAAACACCACACATTTTAATTGTCTTGAAATTAGTATTAGAAATTAGATCTTTAATAAACTCTGACTTTTACATCAAAGTTTGTGATGATTCTGGTCTCTGGTGTATACATTTAAATCTTCTTTTGATTCTAAACATATGTATATGGGTTAATGCTAACAAGTCCATGAACTGTAAATTAGCTTTATTTAGTTCATGAAGATTTTAGGTTAATACCGTGTCTACACTGGACACGAGCGGTGTGGTGCGACAAAATACTATAGAACTCATTATAATTAGTGATGCTGTCTACACTGGCAGTGTGGTTGCCACCTCAGATACTATAGATCCCGACAGCTACCACTTCGTGCCCGCTGCTTAATCACAACTCGTTCTACTTACTACTGTACGTACTGAACCAAAGTATTTAAGCTATTGCTGAAATGATTTGCCACAGTCCCTTTGTCGCATTTAGTATAGACAGACTTTATGCTGTTGTGATGCGGTGCGGTGAGACACGACAGTTGTCGTGTCCAGTGTAGACACAAATATATAAGGAGAATTGTATATCTTACGTCCTGTGTATATCTTAACTGGTCATGCTTTCAACTGGTCAAGGTTTTCACCCAGTTTTTCACCCAGGTTACTAGGTTAAATTGAAATTGTTCTACACTGTGACAAATATCCCATTTAGTATGTAAATCAATATGGTACATAATTATGAAAGAATACTAACATTTAAAATAAAATCATTTTGTTATTTAAAAAAAGGCAATTAAAGCAAATCTTAATTGGTTTACATTTAAAATACAGTAGTATACCATGCCCCATTTCACTGTTGATGAAGTCCATCACTGAGCTTACAGCTGAAGTGCAGCTTGAATACTTGTTGGGGAAAGTTACTTTTAAAAGTATTGCATTAATCCTAACTAATTGTGTTACTTGCGGTTGTACATACTTTTTTTGTACTAAGGGCTGGCTCTTTTTTTTTGTTTTTATTGTTGTCTGCAAAACCTCAAAGTTAAATTTTTGCAGCTGTAAAGGCCCTTTCACACTAAAAGTGAAATTAAGAAACCTTCAGCTGAAGGAACTGCTTCACTCCCATTCTGTCGACATGTTAACAGGATGTGGTTTGTCAGTGAAATGACACATGGGAAAACACAGTAACTGCGTATTTACTCCTTATTTGAAAAAGTAACTCGAAATCATATTTGCAAATATAAAGTAATGATTGTTACTTTACTAGTTACTTGGAAAAAGTCTGATTATGTAACTCGTGTTACTTGTACTGCGTTACCCCAAGACGGAGAAATGAATCATAAATACAAGCTTGAAAATACATATTTCCTGTTGATAACTTTAGCTGTATTCCTATGAGAAAAACATTTAGCACTTGAATTGCCACATTAACCGCAGTCCTCTCTAAGGCTCCGTTCACACTGCAGGCAAATGTGGCCAAAGTCCGAGTCCTTTGCTCACGATACGTGACTCGGATCTCTGCTGTTTCTCATGGACATGTGAGCAGCACAAACCGCATGTGGGATCTGTCTTTCAATTCCATTTCGTGCCACTTCCGACATATGTGTTATAAATCCTGATACATGTCAGATGTTTGCAATTGCGACGCAGGTATGGTCACAGGTTGTTTTTCCCCCCATGGTCGGATTTCATACAGACTTTTTTACGCACCTCTCATTCGACATTCAGTCATAATTTCCGGCGCTGATGGGAGCCACATACCCAAGAGTTCTCAGTTTGTAAGACAATTGCGAAAGGTAATCAGTGGAAGTGTAATGTGTCAGAACTCATAAGAATTGCAGTGACAGACTCTTATATACAACAAAGCATGAGGGCCCTCGCTATCATAAAAGCTCAAACCTCTGCTGGTCTTTTATCATCCATTGTCTTTATTTTCAATTGCCTGCACATAATTCGCCGATTCAGCAGCATATTACACTTTAAATAAACACATAATCGCTTACTTTATTCCTCCATGTTTACTTCCGTATGACAGCACGCTGCGCAAGTGTTGCCAAATCCACAGTTTCCCCCCTAATTCGCTACTTTTGGCTGCCTGTTGTCAGCTGGGGGGCTGTTGTTCAACTTTCTGTGCGGTTGTGTAGACGCGACCCCCCCACTAACACTATTCACTTTATCCCCCTGAACACGGTTGTGCTAGTTTTGGACTAGTTTTGAGAAGCAATTGGGCGGAATTTGTTGTGTAAATCTGAAAATCCTGTTCGTATTGTTCTTTTGCCGCATGCGCTGCTGGCCGGCCAGTTATGTCACCTATGGCGTCCGTGTTCCTGACTCCTGTTCACACTGGGTAAAACTGATATTGGCCTTCATTGTAACCTACACAGTCGCTGCTTCTGACTCTGTGCCCATGTAACTACACCTCTAACAAATTGTTATTGAGATAAATCGGATTTGAGCACTAAGGCTCGCAGTGTGAACATAGCCTAAAGGTTTATCTACACCATTTCTGGTCCATGTTTGGTCGAGTAATTAAGAAGCCATAGCCAGGTTGGGAATTCCCAGATGTGGATGCTACTGTTGTGCCCTCCAGCATTCTCAATTACTACAGCAAACACCCTGCTGTGAAACCAAATGCCTGATGCAAGTCACTCTCAACAGGATTGGCTTTTGAATGAACAGGTGTTATGGCGACTCATGGAAATACTCAGTAATAACAGCACCCACAGCAGTCTTGTTCCGAAACCAATTGGATATAGAACTAATTGTGAATTAGTATTTGTGTGGTTTTAGTGAAATGGTATAATATCGGGCTTGTAATTACCGGCACTGACATTAAAAGAACCCTAGTGTGCACAAATTCTCAACAGCAGTTAAAATATGAGGGTGAAATTGTACATTATTTGTGTTCCTACATGTAATCTCAGAAGAATCACTTGAAAGAGCATTTAACAACAGACGTTCATTGGCCTACAGCCTGTTTTCTTTTTTTGGGAAGCCGTGAAGTTGTTTAATCACAAGCTATGAACACTTAAATTATAAGTAAACCTAAACACATTAAATAATTAAATGCATATTTAATTAAAATAAATAACAGAGCAAGGCAGTATTTAAGAGATTTAAAAAAAACATGATCACATGAAAAGGAAATGCAATGGAGAGTCGACTTCGAGAATCAGAGGATAGAAGATGACTAGTTTTTACATGTTTTAAGAGGAACCATTTCCCATAATTCATTTGATTAAAGTCAAGAGTGACTCGCAGAGTGGATGTTTCGGAAACCATTAGAGCCTGCAATTTGCAACTAAAACTGTGATCATCATTCATGGTTAATACATCACTTTTAGGAATTTGGCAGCAATTTTTGTGGCTCTTCAGTGATACAGCTGAGATGCGGGACTGCTGTCGAGATCGGTCAGTGCATGTCAGGGTGGCTGATCTAAATCTGTCAGCCCATCTGGGAGAGCTCACCCAGGGATTAGGTCAGAGCTGAGCAGAGATCCAGAGTCTCGATCTGGCAATGGTACCAGTCCTGGACCAACAGCTGGTATGGGTCATCTCTCTCTCTTTCGTCTCTCTGAGACAATCTCTCACTCCATTTACATGGTTTATAAACAAAAAGATACCGAAGCTGATATACAACTGTTTGGTAATCTAGTAAGTCAGTCAATTTCTCTAGGGAAAAAAACATCTCTAAAGAATAAGGACGTAAGGGTGATGAACTTTTATTATAGTCACAGCTCTGAGGGTTAATCCCAAACAAGTCTTAACGGATGAGATGAGAGTGTTAGTTTTAAAACTACAAAGCACTGTCTGATTCTCAAGTAGACATGATGATAAAGATCAGCTTTTAGAGATATATGCAGTATAGACCTGCTGAATCTCCAGAAGATATCGCCAAAAACACTTATCATAACTAAACCAATGTCTGAACAAATTATTAGACTTGTCAGAGCTATGGACATGAATAATAATCAAATCGTGTGGCTTACTGAAGAGAGGTGTGCTATTACTGTTATAAGTGAGCAAGTTTCACATTACATTGAGTGTCACAATCTCTTAGACTGACATGAAAAGAGCAATTCAAGCCATATCTGAGAAGAGGTAGACCTTTCTGAATTGGACTAAAAAGTAACCACTTAGAAACCAATGAGAACACCCAAGCAGCCACTAGAAATACTCTAGCAACAACATAGCAATGCTTTGATAACCATTCAAAAGTTCTGTAGTTTTGTTTTCTTAAAAATAAAAGTTTTAAAGGGGCTTTTCACCATGATGCCATAGAAGAGCCTTTTTGGGTTTCCCAAAACGCCTTTCCATAAGCAGTTCTTAAAAGAACCATGAAAACTGAACCTTTTTCCACTATAAAGAACATTTTGTGCAATTAAAAGATTCCATTGATGTTAAAAGTCCAAAAATGCCAATAAAGCACCTTCATTTCTAAGAATGTGGTTTAACTAAAATAAAACATATGCAAAGTATCTGTTAACACAACAACAAATAAACTATGCATCAGTGTATATTCTTTCAGACAAAAACACAAGGAGTGCATTGGTGTGACACATTTTAGGACAATTACTTTCCAGTCTGTCAGTAAACATCTGTGATAGTGGGTGGATAATTTTTGTCTGCATCCTTTTGGCTTCCTTTCCAAACTCCTCCACCATCCACACTCACTTTATGACCCAGTTTGAAACATGGTGGCCATCATCCGAAACTTGGCCTTATCCAACCTTGACATAACTCAAGGCCTGATACTGTCACCCAGTCTGACCTCATTCAAAATCGACATGGATGAGAAAATACTCTTTTAGCCTAGTGATCTGTAACTACCTACCCATTCGATCTCTTTGCTTAGACTGGTATATTGCACTCGCTGCTACCTTATTGTGCATTTTTACTGTGGGCTGCTATAGAAAGGAGACACTTGCTAAGAATTTAAAGCTAAACATTTCCTAGGTGAATGCTAGTTTCTTGCAGAAATCCTCAAATCAACTTTAATCAATTGGAAACACACAAGCAGACACGGAGAATGAGAATGTGCTATTATTGATCAGATTGTTCAGTCTGGGCTTACTCATTAGCCCAGACTGAACAAATCGTGAAACAAATTAAAAAATAGAAGATTCTGAATTGACAATATGCAGGTATTTTCCTAGGATTTAAACTATACAATTAAGCAACAACCAAACACAAATAGAGTAATTTAAGTGAACAAAGAACATTTTGCATTCGGAAACTGCAATCTTAATGGCAAAGCCTCCAAAGCAGGATCATACACAAATGATTCCATATCACACAGGCACTTGATATTCTCTGTAACTTTAAACCTGACTTAAGGAACCTGTCCCTGTCTAAGAATACCATATCACACAATAAAGGGCATGGCACATGGAATGAAGCAGCGTTTATCACACTCCTGTTTCCGTAACAGAGCCTTTTTCAGCAGCCTGTGGCCCAGCAAAAGGCCATACCCTTGACCCTTGAGCAACCATATACCTCCTGAACTTCCCCTGCGGTACTTTCATTTCAGCCAACTCTGCTTTCAATAATGGCCAGCCTGGTATTTTGATATTGAGATGGACATGTTGTTGACTGTTCTTTTCATGATGGTATCTGTAGTTATAGCAGGACAAAGATGGCTTCACAGAAAGGTCAAGTTTAAAGCAGTGCTAGTATGCATCTCAACCGAAATGCATGATATTCACAATAATTGGTGGAATGCATGAGTTGCTGGCATATAAAGGCAGAAAGAGTTATTGCTGTGTAGCAGTACTCAGAGTTATGGTTGACACAGATCAAGGCTGTACTCAATAACACAATTATAGTAAGAGCTGGTGTAATGTCCCCATATGGTTGATGTAAAGAGAGGGGAACTTTGACCGTAGCAGACTGTGCACCGCTCAGCAAACTCTGAACTGATGCATGATGTTTTTAATGATGAAAATATGCTGGCCGTGCACTACGTTTAAAAGTGGAGAAACTTGAGGAAGAGTTTTAACTAAGTCAACATGAAATGAAATTTGCTTCTTGAATGTGACCTTTCCAAGTAAAACATGACATCCAATGACCACTGGAAAACTAAACTACTTAAAATAAAATAGGCTAAAATAAATTAAAATAAACTAGTTGCCAAGGGAACATTTTTCATTTTCATTGAGTTAAGTTGAAGTACTAAAATAACTAAAACTAAATGAACCAAAAAAATTAAAACTTCATGAAAACTGTATAGTTTTAATAATAAAAATCATCTAATAAAAGTGACAAAAACACATCCAAACAAAATAACTTAAACTTAAACAGAAAATATACAAATAAAAACCCATTTAAAATGTGATTTTAAAAACTATAACAGCATATCAATGATACTAAAATAACACTAATATATTATATAACAGGTTGGAGGGAAGTGGTTAAGCAAAAAGAATGGTTATGTCACAAAATAGGGAAAGTTATTTCAGAGATGGAGCAAATTAATTACATTTTGATGAAAGAAAGAGTCAATTTTCATTTCATGCTGACAACAGAATTCTACACGTCTTCACTTAATTTACACTGCAGAGTCATACTGGTTGATAAAACGAGACATTTGACAAACTCAAGACTGACATTATTATATGCCCAAGACTATTAATAGCATATATCCTGTGACATTTGGATGAAATAGACATAAAGCAGCTCTGATTTATACATTTAGAAGGAATGCTGACCTTTAAGTGATACAATATTTACTTAAGGGATGTAGAGGAGACCATTTTAAGACTGACGAAAAGACATTTTAACCTTTGTGTGACAGCACAATAACAGTTTGTCCACATCAGCAAGAAAATGTTCTTCATAGAGGGAATGGAGTTTGTCTTCAAGACAAATGCCCAGAACGCTGTGTTTGTTGTCTGTCAGAGCGAGATCGGAATCGACTTTTTAGCGCCTTGTCAAATTAAACCACAATCTCACGACAATATACTTGTTTCAGCTCAACTTTGCATCAGCCTTGCAAATTAGGCAGGAGAGGAAAAGCTTCAATGTTAATTTCAGCCTCGCGTCCTCGTCCTCGTCGACGCTGACGTTTCTTTTCTAATTGACCCCGGGTCAAATGGGCCCGAGATAATATTTTGTTAAAATATTCTCATTTCCTGGGGAGTTGCATTTCCATATAACTTCACCTCATGCTTTATTTATGACTTTCTTTACAATTACCATGCAAACGACATCTTAACTGTCTCCTTCTCCCCCCAACATAGAACAGTTTAGTAAATATCAAACTGTATCCATTATTAATAAATCTACAGTCTAAAACCCCTCTTATAAGTACTTGAATTATTTAAGTATTCACAGGCCTATGGTGGGTTATAGCACCCTCAATGTAAGGTTACAAAATAAATTACTATATATTCAAGTTAGAGGGCTACTAAGGAGATACATCAACCTGGACTGCTTTCAACCAATGAAAGTAGCTGTTAATTTACACGTCTGGCTCACACCCTGTCAAGACTTGGTAAACTTCACGCAGTAGTTGTTGGTGTTTACTTTGCTCTCTCAGCAGGTGTGAGCCCCTGTTGTTCAGAGATCATCTATTGCCCCTTTACTCAACCTCGTTTCTTTCAACTCACAGGAATCCCATCATCTCAGGAATCCCATCATCTGCGCCTCCAGCAAGCCGTTTCTCTCATCAGCATCTGTTTGTGAGCGGCAGTCTCACATGTGATCCCCTCACCTATAATAAATCTTAACAGGGTGGAGAACAAAACCATCCCCATGGTTTTACAGCTCTCTCTTTGACTCGATTTCTAAAAGGTCCCAGCGTTTTATTTTTCGTGAGACATAACAAGGTGGAATATTAAGAGATACTTTTAAAATTGTGTATCAACAAGTTGGCCTGTAATCTGTGAGCTGGTAATCATTTCCAATGCAGCGTGAAAGTAGTAAATAAAATAAAAAACCTTTTAACCAGTGTGAATCCAGTAGATTTCACTGCTATCCCAATCAACTCGTCGGCTGTACTGATATCGGAGTTGGCAACATACAGCAATACATGTCCTGAGCTGATAGTAAAGTTATTTATGTCAGACAGTATTTCAAGGTTTTTTGTTGTTGTTTGTTTGTTTGTAAATATACAAAGAAAAACAAAACGCATATTTGATCGACACGTCAAGAAAAAGCCCCCATGGGTTCTTTCTCCTGCAGTTTATTTGGGTATTTGCAGCTGACTCATGTGGTTAACCAACCAACCACTGTAACAAACAGCACGCGAATATTTTCGTTTTGAGACCATTCAACCAGCAGTTGAATTAAGGCATGGCTACATATTTTACCTTGGAAAATAAAAGTAATCTTATTTTGTAACTATGCTCATTTTGCCAGCTTTGTGATTTAATGGGTAGTTTGATGACATTTATATATATGCTTATACTTAATAAACAAATCTATTTAGTTAATCTTTAATTAATCTTGAAAATCTTCCATGCTGTGCATGTCGATCTAAAAAGGGCCATGTAGACCGTATCCGACCATACATTGATAAATAACTTTAGTTGATATCAGAGTAATCACATCGCATGTGTATTGAGTCAAAGAAACCCCATTAAGATCATCTGTTCGGTAGACTCTGTTTGCTCCGGGACAACACCTGTTTACTTTCCCCAGCAGTTTATTCATTCACAGTCGCGCATAACCAAGCACCCCCTGTTGTTTAAGGACCAAACACCCCCAACTGCTATCACCCCCCTATAGTTTAAACCCTTAACCAATCGCAGGACCCGGGGGGCGTAGGCCAACGGCAGTCCCTGTGGACTGAGAATTACTTCATTCTCAAACTCGATGTTCCCCAGTGGAAAAAAGCGCCTGTTTAATTCATCGAGCCAACATCCAGTCAGTAGTACGACAGTCAGCCTTGCCGCTGCATTACAGCAGAGTGAGGAGCGAACAGAGCAGTACGGAGGGAACTGTGCGCAAGAGGAGGCGTTTATGTGCGCTATAGAGCTTGTGGTGCTGAAACGCGCTCAGTTGCACCGGCGAGCGGAGCCCCGCTGATCAGGAGAAACGGAGATTTTTTTCTATGACCCCTATACAGAGGATTTACTCCAAGTACTTGGATTGATTCAAGACCTGCGCATTGAAGCAACTTCATTTGAACAGAATTGTGTTGGGAAATATTAACTGAACACGGGAACGATCGAGAGAAAGTTGTAAACTTTAAAGAGACAAACGGCATTGATGCTTAGACTGTGTTCAGATGGCAGTAGAGACTTCCAGCTCTCAGAGCTGAGGTTAACCTAATCTGCTGTGTTTTAAATTGTTTACCCAATTCAAGAGGTGGGCGAGGACCAGCTTCCACATTCAGTCCAGCCGGAGCTTTCGTGCGCACACTTTCAGTCTAGACTGCAGGACAAGTGTTGAAGACTCCGGAAAGATGTTGACGTTTTACATCGCATTGTGCCTTTTAGGAACAGGTAAGACGTTTTGTTTTAGTTCAGTAACTATTCTAATGATAGAATCGGATGTGTGTGTATTAGCCTAATCATAACGCGATTACCGATCGTTCAGCGCGCCCCGTTTTGAAGTTAACGCAGTGGTTTTTAGGTGTGTCATAATTGCATTTTGTGACATATGAGGTCCTAGTAAGACCCTGCCGATATATTGGGCGAGTGGCACTGCGCCAAATGCAAACAAGGCTAATTTGGAAATTAAACTTGTCCAATACAGGCGTGTACTCCAGCATAATGCAGCTGATGTTGATATACTGCTCACTGTGCCCCTACAGAAAAGTACTGTGGCAGTGCCGAGGTACAGTGATGGTATGGCAGCTACATAACACATAATAGCTACTGAAATATATGTATTTGCATATTTCTGCAAGGTAGGGCCTAATAAATGATGGTACATGTCCGAAACATGAGTGCCATAGTTTTTGGTATTTGGTGCATTTATTTTTGTAAACTCTAGTTTTTCCCCTTTTGTGAGGATATGAAGAAATAGGCTACTCTGGCATACGGAAAACTTGACCTCTTAAATATGGTGTGTGTATGCATGTGTTAAGGATTGAATAGATGTGCTTTGGGAACTTTTTGTTGTTGTTGTTGTTTGATGCAATCGCGAGAGCATCAGTAGTACATGGAACAAGTGGCTGCGTTTCTGACTAATCATGCATTATATGCATACTGGACTGGAGGCTATAGCCTAATGTACATGACATACTTGAGGATGTTTTCCAATGCCCCATTTAGTGAGATCATCCAGACAGCAGACATAGAAAGAGAAAAGTTGAAGAAAGATGAACCTGGTGTGACCATGATAATGGCTATCAGCTAACACCCTTCTGAGGGTTTGGAAAAGTGTGTTAAAAGCCACAGACTGAGGTCTACTGCATAAGAGATGTGCTGATCACAGTCTCCAAAACAGAAGAAACACCTCTTAATAATTTCACAACCAACGCAATCAGGAAGGCACAATCTCTTCTCTCAAACAGAATAATTTAACAGCATTAAATAAATATAAATGATGCCGGGCAGAGGTGCGACATTTCTCGATAAAGTCTAAGGGGAGCCGGGAATGCGCGCGATCTGAAAGATTATGATGTATTCATTATTTTGTACTTTATGTAGTAGAGTGGCCGCGGGCATCTCTTGCTATCCTGATATGTTGCGAGTATGAATGAGCTGGCTATAGCTTGCTGCACTCAGTGCGCTGCCTCTTTGTTTCTGACAGAGACGCTGCAGAGTAGGGTTGGGAACGGGGAACTGTTTCCACTCTTTAAAAAGACCGAAATCGAATGATTTTTATGGATTTAGAGGATTCCATTAAGGATTCTCGAACATGCTTTTTCACACCGACGCCGACGGAACACCGTACTATACTCAGTGCGATGAGTGCAGTCCGACTCCCGAACGAATGACTCTCATGAACAGGTTCTTTTTTGGTGACTCATAAACATAGTCCGAATTCTTACAGAACGAGTCTTATGAACAGGTCCGTTTTAGTGACTCACAAACATGCACCGCCAACAGTACAGCATGATCCCGAACGAATGACTCGTATGAGTCGGCTCTATTTTGTGAATGACAAACATTCAGCGTGACCGTTGTTGTTCAATTTCAGAACAAATGACTCTTATGAGCCGGTTCTTTATAGTGAATCAAAATCAATGCTAGCGGATACTGAATCAATCTGGCTAAACTGTTCTTGTCAGAACCACTGCCCTACTCAAACGAAGCAAGAACTGTTATTGTGTTATATTCAGACTTAGCTTCTGCAAGTCAGTGTACGTTGTAAATAAGTTGTAAAGAGTTAGGGTAAGATGACGTCTGTCACACAAGTCATTAAAATGCATTTATTTTTTATTATTATTAATATTTTTATGAGTTATTAAGTTAATTCTGTTCAAATCTGGAATTACTTCATTATTTGGCAGTGCAATAAGATTAACATTTCCCTCCAAATGTTTATTTCCTAGAAAGTATGTACTGTAAAAGTACTGTAGTTATTCTCATCACTACTGCAGAGTGACATTGTGCAAAGTGAAATGTGTGTAAGCTTGTTATTGCACAACAACCCAGGACACAATTCGAGTTACTTTCTTAAAAACGTGAATTTAAAATAAGAAAACACCACCCCGTAGATGGGAACCACCACAATCCTTTGAGGTGTATTTTCCCCTTACCCGTGTTGCCATTTAAACCCGTGTGGACTTTTTATGGTAAGCGTCTTTGTTTTTCTACACCTTTCTCTTTGCCCGATAGTACGCTTGTCCCCGGCATTCCGTGATTGTGATATTAGATTTTGCTTAATCGTTCTCATTTACACCTTTCTCCACACAGGCAGCGCTTTCGCTACTCATTGTGCATGGTACCTTCTGTATGCTGTTAGAGAGGTTGATTCATTTGCGGAATAGTACAGCATCCTCGAGCCTGGCCTATTTTTACCGTGCGTCTGTTGTTTCCACGCCTTTTAACAAATATTTTATTCATTGGGTGTATTATTAACGCCGGCTTTGATTCAGCTCTAGATAAAGGCTTCAAAATCCCCCGGCCCCCTCAGATCCAAAAGTGTTTCTTCTCCCAATTAACGGTGTAACCGCCAGCGAGGCAAAGCGCTTTCGGTCGGTGCTCCAGTAAAAGAATTAAAAACAAATGTTTATTGGCGGTTAAGCTGCGCTTTCTGTCTGTCTCTTTGATAAATGAGGCTGCCGTATTGACAAGGATGGAGGCGGTAATTAAATTTAAATGTTAAATCTAAATGCCTAGCACCATCACAAACTTAGAGGGAAAATATAGGCGGAAATGTTAATAAAATGCCTGCCTGGTTTGCAAATAGGTTCTAAATTTGTAATAATCATAGCATAAATGTAGAGTATGCTTCAGTTAAGCACAATAACAGAGGTTTATCTGAGGATATGTTATCAATTTTCCTTTATAACAGCTATTTGTTGACTATTGGCTTTTATGTGGACTTTCTAACGCATTTCAGGGGAACACATTTGTTGGCTATTGAGCTTTTCATGTGGACTTTGTAACTCATTTAGGGGGAAAATATGACCCTGGCTGCACTCTAGATGTTTTTCTCATTATTAAGTGGGTGTGTAAGTAAGACAGAAGGAGGGGGGAGAGGGAAGAATAGGATGTAGCAGAGCAATTCTTTGACAGACTGGTGACAGCTGCTTTGGGAGGAGCAGAGAGGCTCCCGGACGGCCTGAACCACTCATCTCACCTGACATCTATACAAGCAGCACGCCACACTCTGAAAAACCACCAGCAGCTCACATCTGACTCACCAGCTCCCTCTCTGAATAATGGCTCATAGATAGATAGCGCAGAGAGAGAAAGATTGTCCTGGTTCACATAAACACACATGCTTCCTTACACACTCACCCAGACACCCGAACGCAGGTGCAAACACACATCTCCTTTATCTCTTGGTCTCCCTCTTTTTTGTCTTCTCTGTCTGTCTTTCTCTCACTCTCTCTCTTGACCACGCACACACACACACACACACAACACGATTTCAGAGTGTCTGACAAGACGAAGGCTCAGAACTAGTAGCAAAGAGCAGGGTTTGAAGCAGAGAACATGACAGAGTCTTGAAGAGACCAGCCCCTAGTGCCAGATATTCATGTTGTCCTTGGCCGTCCAACAGCTTCTATGCGCATGTTTTCTATTCTTGCTCCAGCCCTACTCATGCTTTGGTCTCGTGGGAATGTGATTCCGTCTCCCAGGGATCTAGTGTTTGTCACTGTGCCATCGGTTATTCCTAAGTAAATTTTTCTTTCCAGCCTGTGCTTTTTTTGCGTGTGTTTGAACCCACTTTGGCCTATTGGCGTGGGCCAAGTCCATAAGGCCGGTTCACGGACGGTGTATGCTCCTCCATCCGTACTGGTTAGTCGCTGCCTGAGTGAGTGCTTCTTTCTCACCCTAGACCCGTCTGTTGTACAAGCGCAAACACTAACATGGTTCATAACTGACTATCCTCTTGTGCATTTTGATTTAAATATAAAATCATTGGTTCCTGCGCTTTACAATTCTTCGCTGGTCCTCATACGTCCTTCTTCCCTTTCCTGCTTTGTAGTGTTGAGCCTCAGTATCCAGCAAGTGCAAGATTATCATTGCATGTATTTGACTAGTCGGACCCTGCCAGGACCATAACTGCAACCTCGCACAATCTATATGCATTTGTGCCAGTGTAGATGCCTAACTTCACGTCTTCAATTGTTTTACATGCTTCTGCTCTATACAAATACATAAGGCAACGGCAGCATTACAGTACCTCTCGTCTAGCGTGAGTTGTCACGAACGCCCGACTCGCACCCCCAGATTTCGTTCTAGACCTAGGCTATAATACGTGTGTAGGTATCAGAGAGAGCAGACACTTTACAGAGTTCGATCGTTGGTGGAACAAACAACCAAAGAGCCCACCTCAACAAGAGCCAGGACAAGAACAGCCCATGTCATAAATATAGGACACGATACAATAGCACAGCCATAGCTCTGAAGCAAGCTAACACAACTCTTCACAGAACAGCTGCACATGTTAACACAAAAAAGAAAAAGTATTGATCTCCCAAACTCAGGAAGGAGATGTCAAATTGGTGGTATATATGGAAACTCAGAGTAATGATTGAAGAGACAAACATTCAGACCCACATAAGGGAAAAAATAGTAGAGACTGGGGGTGGTCACAAACCAGGACAAGACCAGGTCTTTTAGACTTTTGACTGTGCTACAAAGCAATCTCAGTCAAGAATGACAGTCCCTTGCGACATGACCTAAATGAGCACAAGGACTTAGAGCAATGATCCTCGCCAAAATCCAAGAGTACCACTGACTGCATTATAATCTCGTTGGTGCTTGAAAATATTGAATAGTTATAGGTGTAATCAGTTGGGTGGTATGGTTGCAATAAGCAAACTTTTTCTTATTATCCCTGATATGTACTTTCTAGCCATAACTATCTCATTATGTTCTAGACACACGTCCAACATCTACACTCGACCACGGACGAGGACATCCGACTAACATTTTGTATGACTCCCGACCTCAGCCATTGATGATGGATTGATGCTTTTTTGCGTTTTTTTTATGTGAGGGACCGCCGGAAAACTGCCGACATACAGTGTGACATATTCACAATTGTCATTTTGTGGCAACCACCCGACCCTTTGTTGAGTGTGATGTATATCCCGCTCTATTGCGGTTTTGTACTGAGTTGATTATCTCTTAGTTTGACGTCGAGAGCATACAATTTACCCGGCGCTCGCACTGCGAGCCCTCCTTTGTCAGGTCCCTGCACATCTTTCTTGATATCCATGTAGTTCCAGCAATGCCAATTTGGTGTTTCCGTTATGGTCTTTTTTAGCGTCACATTGTAGATAGCTGCTGTTCTAAGCATGTGCCGCCACCACACTATCATTGCAAAAACCCCACCTCTAGGTCGGAATCAAAATCTTTTTGATGTTAGTTTAGCTTTCGTGAGAGTTTTTGTGTTCTGAGTAAGCTTTTGCCACAAACAGTCCAACTGTTAAACTGGTACGGCATGCCTCACAACTCAACCAGACAAACTAGACTCTGCACCATTCATCAGCCAACATCCAAGACGTCACTTCAATGACTACTGAACTTCCAGCCAATCAGCAACCTTGGGAAACCCTTTTCTGCAACTATGACAACAAAGGGAACCCCCCTACACAGGCAACACAAGTATCTCCAGGTTCTAGCTGAACTGGTGCATTTAATATATATTTTATACTCATTGAGGAACTCAATGCGAGGGTAAATTTAAGTGATTGATGGTTGTTTAGGTCTATGCAATTGGACATATTGCTATAAAATTGGGATTTCACATTTTCCTTCTCTTAAACTCATTATTTCCTCACTTTCTCTCGTCCGGCAACTTGTGTAAATGTGTGAGTGTTTATGCGTTAGATTCGTTTATATTGTCTTAGATTTATCCAAAAACGTCTTATTTATATTGAAGTATCTTGTGTTTTGTGCTTACAAGTTAGTCTTAAACTGCCGATCTTGTTGCTGTGCTAATTAATAGTGTTTTCACTATATAAATATCCATTGCAGAGTCAATGTGATACGGCTCATTCAATGAATCGCTGGCCGACTCAATGATCAGCCATAAACAACCCAGTGTTCTGTCCAAGTCTCTATAAATCTTAAAGAATTCCTTGAAAGCTAATGACAGGTTTCTCTTACAGGTGGCTGGGAAGCCTGTCTGAAACCAGTTTCTTTAGTTGATGCCTTCAACTGCTGTCTGTTAAGTAATTGACTGACTGGGCAGCAAGGCTGCTGGCTTCGGTTTCAGACTCAGCCACACACATGTAAACACTCCAACAAACAGCTTTGCAGATCTGCAGACTTGATGTCTTAGCTGGCTCCATTAGAGGGACATATAGTTTGACCCGCACACGGGGCCTCCCATTAGTGGTGAGGACTGCTGGGCGCTGAGATTGAGCGGGGTTGAATGGTGGTATTTCTGGCCATGTGGCTCTCTAGGTTTGTTTTAGGAGCTTTCTGTATTATGCATGAGCTGAATGTCTTAGGAGACCGTATTGGGATTTGAAAATCACTTTTTTTATGTATGTGTGTGTATTGTTAAGAGGCTTAATGTAAAGGTGTGTAATATGAGGTTATGTGTCCAATGTAATGATCAACCATAAAATGTTGACATAATAATACAGAGAATTAGTGTCATTCTTTGCCTTCTCCTCTTACTTCACTTGCTTACTCCTTTCTGTGGAAACCAGTTTCTGATTCAATGTAAGATAAAGTTTAAAATAATAAATAGTCACTTTGTGACATACAAAGTCACAATTGTAAGAAATAAAGTGACAACTGATAGATATATAGTTGCAAATGTGAAATCCCAATGCAAGTCAATTTTCTTTTAACTGTGAGGCAGAAATGGGCTTCCATATTTCACCTGTTTTTCCTTATTGAAAAGGAGTAGAAAAGTTGGAAGCGAGCAAGTTTAGTGATGAGTGTGTGCGTTTGAGTTAGAGAGAGTAAGTGTGTGACACACACGATTCACAATAGCGCCGATGCAGCAGAATCTGTCTGGTGCAGGAAGACTGCTGCATTATTTAGGAGATGCTCGTATGGCATAGATATGGATGAGTTTTGGCCTGCTTTGATTTGCTTGCACTCTGCAGACCGGAGCGAGATGGACTGGCTGCGAGCGGTTGAGTGCTCTGGGCTCTTTTATAGGGAGAGGTTGGCGCTCAGAGACAAATTCAACATAAAGGTCAGTTTTGTTTACAGCAGAGAGCAAATCGCGAGATTTTCTCCCCAGACAACATTCTAGCGTACAAATTTTATATGTGTTGCTGGGACTGATGTTGAGAATGACATTCAAGTTTGTGAATAGGACTAAGGAGATAAGGATAATGCTATAGCTTCTCCATATAGTAAAAAAAGGAAAGCCCTGATTGCAGGTAAACAAAAATCTGTAAGTTAACCTTTCCAATACCTCCTGTGGAGAAAAGGCCACAAATCCTTGTTTTCCATATTTCCCGCGACCTCGTTTGCCCGTCATAACGTTCAAACCGTGCTCCTGATGACACATACAGCTGTTAGGTTATGGGGGTCTTGAAACAATGGCTCTCTCTGTTTTCTGCCTGAGACATGCTACACACAGCCGTATTGTTCACAGACATAAGACAGCGACCCTGGGGTCTCACCCACGTTTTCTGCAGCTTTCAACCCCCCAAACAGATGCGCACACGCAGGCAAATATTGAGGAAAATTAGTGGAATAGAGAAAGCAAATGAGAAGGTTTTGGAGGGAAAGGCTGTAATCAGCTTGCCCATGCAGGAGCACACAGATAAAGAACTTGGCATTGCGTTCAGGGGGGCTTTTGTTATCAGCTGTCAGTGTCTCCAGCTCGCATGCCTAATGGCAGAGCCCAGAGGAGAGGTGGCCAGTTGTTCCTCACTCTGGGACAAGGCCATCTCCTCCATCTCCATTGTTTTTTCAGCCCCTCTCTTCCTCATGCCTCATCTCCGTCCACCCACATCCTCACCTCATCTTCCTTGGGCGGAAAGGCGAGTGGACAAAGAGGAATTGTGCTGACTTCTTCCTCTAGAGGAGAAAATGAAAGAGGGCAATGATGTCATCGGAGGTCTTCAGTTACATTAAAACGGACAGTTTGTTTTCCAAGGCCGAGAGTGACTCTTAGAGCGGAATTTTATCTTCTGTATCCACATCCCTTGGGATTCCTGTCAACAATGTTGTTGTTTTTTAGGGGAGTGTGTTTATTCTGATGATGACATACAGTAGGCAGTAGGGTCAGATAATCACAGATATTTGCATACAGTGAAAAAAAAGAGGGTGTTTACTGCTGACGTTACTCCCTGATCACAAAGGGGTGAGGCTCAGCAGCCTGAGTTAATTTGTAGAAAATCATTAAAACAATGCCTAAGGAAAGAGACACAATTTCAAACACTCATTTCCTATTTTTAGAAGCACTTTGCTTGCATTTTTTCTCCCAAAATGCGAAAAGTGTCACTTGTTACTGGGGGAAATGTATCACAATTTGGTACGAACAGGAGCAAGGAAGTGTTTTGACACAGGCGTGTGTAGAATGAGCTGGGATTTGGTAGAGCGCACATCGACTCCTATTTTACTATCACCTTCAGTCCTCCAAGACAAAATTTCATATCTCCTGCTGTGACACAGAAAGCAACAGTAAATTGAAATTTATCTTCCATGTTGCTGCAATATCTGGGCTCATATTATCCTCTCGGGCCGAGATCCCTAAGCCCGGTCTTAAAGATGGCCCTGATAAGAGAGGATGTTTTCTGTGGTGGAAAAAAAAATCTAATTCTGCTATGAAAACTGTTCATTAATTTTATCTGTCTGTTTATTTATTGAATATTAGATTTTTTTGTGTTTACGTTTGGGGAAAAATGCTGCACTGCAAATCATTGAGCGAGATTCGACATTATGTTCCTTTATTATCTGTTGTGGGGTTTGTAGTACTTATGGATTCATGCATGCATTCATTGGTGAGTCATAGATGTTCAGATGGACCGACAGCTAGAAGTAATTGATTGTTTCTCTCGCACACACACACACAGTTGAAGGGTGTGCCAGAGGGGCAGCTGAGATGAGTGTCTCGTGGTTAAAGCTGCATGCCCTTTGTAGGGTGATTAGTCAAAGCCTGACTGCTTAATTAACGATTACTCCATCACAGAAGACATTGTGTGCCTGAGAGAGACAGAAAAGCTCTCAAGAAAGCCACAATCTGATTGTAATATTGTGTGCGATGCTTTAGGATCAAACTTTGCCCCTGATATTCAGTTTACAGCATTTCATGCGATCCAGTACAGTGGTGTCAAAGTAATTTTAGGTTTTGACACAATGCCACATTGTGAAGGCCAGTTTTTATTTGGTAAAAAATGTTTGAGCTCATAAATTATGTAAAAAAGGTTCTGCCACTTTTAGATGTGTGCAGTAAAGCTTTTCGGTTAGTTTATCTGTCCTGTTTTATCTACAAACAGAATGTTATGGAGTATTTCATACTGATATAGTAATTATAGTAATATAGTCTTTGATATCCATGCACTAGTAGGATACTGATTTCAGTTCTGCTAACGCTGTCTAGATTCTGTATCAGCATAGGATCTTATACCTGCTTCCATTATGAGATAGCATCATATTAAACAACAGATCTCAGCTCAGCACTTGAGCCTTTAGCATAAAGACTGTCATGCAGACAGGAAGACCGTCATTATCAGCTATTTGTGAGCTCATTTTCTCACTCTTTCTCTCTTTCTCTGTCTCTCTTTCGTTCTCTGTCACACACACACTCACATCCCTTCACCAAATAGTTTGTTCTTCTTCTCTGGAAACCCCAGTGGAATGTGAGCGCAAATATTGGGATTGTGAGCTTGACCATTAACCATAATACTCCACACCGGAGAGAAGACCTCACTCAACCTCCCCCACCACACCAGGGTTGAAAGGCATCTCTGTTTAGTTTTCAGACAGCTGGGCAAGAAATTGAGAAAAGCATGTATGTCTTTCCTTTTCTCTCCCCACCGTCTTTCTTGTTCTTGATTGCTGGGATATTACGGCATGGCTTTGAACGCCACAGTGGGAGGTCGAGGGAAAAGCTGGCCAATTTGCTATCAAGTGAGGGGTGTCAGTCAAGGTGCGTCAAACAAGCTTTGCGCCGTCACTCATGTGTCCAAGCATGGTAATTTTATCGAGCGATCCAAAGTTATCTGAAACAAGCCAGTGCCTTTGGAAAATAGAAGGGGCGATCAAATGATTTAGAAGGTAGAAAGGATGGCAGCAAAGAAAGCGAGAGAACCATTTAGCCAAGGTGTGGAAGGATCAGGAGTCCATGCGGCTTGACAAAGTGGTGTGCCAAAGCAGAAAGGGAAGAGAGGAAAAGAGGGGGGTCAAACAGATTAACTTCCAGCATCTTAGCTCTGAAAGTAATGGATACCCTTGTACTGGTGTGAAGGAACCCCTTCATCTGTTCTCCCAGTTTAAAAGTAGGAAACACAGTAACAAAGACATACCAGATGAAAAGTGACTGTCTGACACAGGAGACTGGATAGGGCATTTGGAGACACCTGGGGGCAATGATGAAGCCGTAACAAAGCAGACAAGGTTTGAATGCACAGGTTGGACGGGGTTGGGTGGATGAAAGGGAAAGCAAGGGGGGGGGGGAGTAGTGTTGATGGGTTGAATTTGATACACAGCCTCTTTCAGACGATGAGGTAATGTCAGGCAGTGCCCCTGGACCTTCCTGATTGATGCATTCCAGCCGCTCTACTGCTGTGGGAGGGCTGTAAAGGATTACAGCACCGAACCCTGCACAGAGAAAGACAGAGAAATCTCTAATGGCCTGTGACTATTGTCTGGGCGAGGCGTCCAAACCCTGCAGTTCTCTGCGGAGTTGAAGAGGAAGTTCACACACACACACACAGGGACAGGTACACGATACACACTGAAAAGAGCTTCCTCAGCGTTGTTGCGCAGGATATTGGCTGTTTACTTTTAAAATTCTCTCCCTGGTTCTGGCTTGCTGTAAACACTGGTGTGGGGTGCTTGTCAGTCACAGATAAGAACAGAGATAAATAGGAGAGGGAGGGAGTGAGATCGAAGACAAAGAGAACAAGGAACAAAGAGAAAGGGAAAGAGAAGTTGCTTGCGAAACATAATGTCTCTTGGAGTGAATAATGAGTCTGTATGGACAGATGAAGTCTAAAAACGTGATCCGATGCTTACATTAGCTGAGCTTTTTAGAACTTTTACCAAGCCGCCTCACAAAGTGACAGTTTTTATGTGGTTGCATGCATAAATATGCCTATTGTGCAGATTAGAATGGAATAGGCTCCACAGTCCCACAATACTTCACTCTGCTCGGCTGAAAATATCTGCTTAGGCTAGCATGAGTATCTGTGATGGTGGTATATATAGCCATGCTGTTCACCAGCAACATTTGGCTAGTGGTACCAACATGATCTAAAATATATCATGCTACGCAGCTTTGCTAGCGAGCTATCCATTATGCAGTGTGATCTAGAGCAATATTTGTACCCTGTGTTGTCATCCTTTTTTTCATCCTTATGTGTTACTTGTATAAATGAAAAAGCATAATAGGACAATTACATAAATAAGAAAAGCCATCAAGCAGGCAAGGAAGTATGGGCTGGCTCATGTGTGGAGGATACACTAAAAAATGCTGGGTTGTTTCAACCCAACTTTGGGTCAAATAGGATCTAAACCAACTGCTGGGTTAAATTTTCAATTAAATTTTTGACCCAATAGTTGGGTTAGTCCATATTTGACCCAAATTGGGTTGAAACAACCCAGCATTTTTCGAGTGTAGAATGAGCAAACAGGAAATAAAAGGGTATGATGCTATGCCCAACGCTTGGTACTTACCTCAAGCCCTTTGTTTTTTGCTTTCTTATCGAATGGATGTTGTATGTTCCGGTTTTTCTGTCTGCTGACAAAAACAGCTTCCTCACCAGATGCTTGAGAAAAAGATGCTTGGTTATTGGAGACACAGCGGTCTTCCAGCTTGGCTTCAAGGCTGGGCTTTGTACGCGTCAGGCTGCTTGGTTTCAAGCATCCCAAACAGGGCAAATCAGAGCAGTGAGAGAATAGAGGAGCGTGTTCCGCTTGTGGGACCGCCCTCTCTAGGTTCTATCTCACTACGCAGCAGGCGAACGCCGAGATACTATCCTGCTGAGATACGGTTTTCAGATTTCTCATATGAAGCCTGCATCCCATGGAGGAGATTTAGTGATGATTATGAAGCTCTGGAAAGATGGCACAAAATGTGAAAGAATTTCCTTATGTGACCCTGGACCACAAAACCCGTCTTTTAAGTCGCTTGGGTATTTTTTTAGCAATAGCCAAAAAAACATTGTATGGGTTCAAAATTATCGATTTTTTTTATGCCAAAAATCATTAGGATATAAGTAAAGATCATGATCATGAAGATATTTTGTAAATTTCCTACCGTAAATATATCAAAACTTAATTTTTGATTAGTAATATGCTTTGCTAAGAACTTCATTAGGACAACTTTAAAGGCAATTTCCTGAGTATTTTTATTTTTTTGCACCCTCAGATCAGATTTTCAGATTGTTTGTATCTCGGCAAAATATTGTCCTGTCCTAACAAACCATACATCAATGGAAAGGTTATTTATTCAGCTTTCAGATGATGTATAAATCCCAATTTCAAAAAATTGACCCTTATGACTGGTTTTGTGGTCCAGGGTCACATATGATACTGACATCTTGCTTCCAAAGTCAATGTTTTGCTGAGTTTTGGTGGAGCTGCAGCTTTGAGAAAGCTTGTTTAGATATGAAGGGATTTCACAGTCAGAGAAATTTGTGGGAGCTTTTTTAAGGGAGTATTTCCTTTTGAGCTTTGTTCTACTAGCATGGCCAAATAAAGCAAAAAAGTATGCTTTTAAAAAGTATTTAAACAGAAAAATAATGAAGACATCACTGTTCAATAAGTAGTTCATTTTATTAGTTACATTAATCAGAATAAACTTTTTTTCTTTTTCAAATAATATGGTTCATTACCCTAACTGTCGGTTGTTTATGGCTGTATAAGTTTGGCACATTAATATAGAACATGAAATGTAGTCTAATTGACCCTTCACTAAGTCCAGCCTTGAAAACATACTGACCAATTCTACCTAAGTATGTTGCCATACACCTTTTTGTCTTAAAAGCTTGTGCTTTTTTCTAATGGAAGTTTATAGAGAATAGGCATGTTTTGGATGATTTTCAACTCAATATTACAGAAAATCATTAAATGTTCTTGCTGGGTCACTTATAGATCCACAAGATAACCCAGAAAGTATACGGTACCATAGAACCACAGAAAAAAGGGGTATCAAATTGTTAAAATTAATCTGGTGAAGTACACTTTCCGCTGTGTGGTACGACTCGGCTCGGCACGGCTCAGTACGGTACGACTCTGCACGGCTCGGTTCGGTTTGCGTTTCCACTGCAGTTCAGCACCGCTTTAGAGTGGGCGGGATTATTCACCTCTATTGCCGCGACTCCTGAAAAACGTTTTCATTCCGTGTCGCCCCATCAAGCTCGCTGGATCCGCTCCTGTGCTATCAACGAGAGGAACGTCTGTAATTCCTCAACAGACAACGAAACAGCCAATTTTTGGTTGTTAAAAAAGGTGTGCTTGTTCAAAACAGTTGCGTTCGATCCTTCGCTGGCTGTGCTGATTTGAATCTAGTGGTTCTGTTGTGTTTGTGTCGCAAGTTCAATGACGCAGGTAGTGACAATTCTCTCCGGCCAATCCGTGATCAGCAGAGTTCGCACATCACGTTTTGGTAACGGTATGGTTCACTTGGAACCTCAACCGAGGTGATACTAAAAAAAGTACCAGGTACTGTACCCAGTACTGTAATGTACCCCCCAAAAGTGAACCGTACAGAGCCGTACCGTGCCGTACCATGCAGTGGAAAAGTGCCAATAGATTATCAATAAGAACATTGCTATTTGCTCCAAGGTAAATTCATGTTACTAATTTACAGTCTTTATTTTAACACAGTTTTACATATTGATTCAGGTCGTTGAAGTACAATAGTAACTTGAGAGTTCATAGTAAAGCAGTAAATGTGTGCTGTTCACTTACACTGATGTTATCAGTTGTAATTATGATCAAATGAGGGTTTTCCTTTAAGCTGATTGTAAGAAGTATTTGCCTCAATTCTGATTGTCTAGGTTTTTCTTTGTAATTTGAGCTTCTCTAAATAAAAATGGCAAAAAAAAGGTTTTGCAATATTATAGTTCCTAAAATCTTTATAAGCACATATTACTGCAAATTCACAGAATTTTCCAGTTTGGAAAAAGTGATGTACTACAAAGTTTGTGCAAGTTAGCAGCAGTAATCAAGATGGCCAGAGTTTAATGAAAAGTCAGTTAGATTTTGGAATTTTAACTATTTATTTTATAAAAAAAGGTCTTGACAGTATTCTGATTAATGTGGACATTTGTTAAGTGTAGAAACTGGTGCAGGGGTGTGTCTGATGTCTTCACTTTTTCACTCAGCTTGTTGAGAGGAGGTGATGGATAGGCTTCTAATGGATCCCCTCAATCACAAGCTACTTAAGCAGGCTGATCAGTAACAGAGAGCAAAGAGGCCAACCCAAGCCCCCTTTCAACAGAGCCACAGGGAGGTTCAGCGATCATCCATGCTAGTGATTAGCCCTGTAACAGTCCTTACGCTGCAAGCTTTCGCTCGTTTACCAGGCATCTGAGAAATCTATGGTCCAAACTCACCGTGAAAGAGTCTTGAATTGTCAGCCAGAACCTTAAAAGTCTCTGTTAAAGCTGAGTCTTTTGTCCCAGTGTGATGCGGTAGCTTGGTGCAAAACCTCTTTTGTTTTGCTAATGTTATTAATGAGCTCACTTAAGTGTAAAAGCAAAGCAGATTCAACTCGGTTGAGAAAAAAGAAAGGGTGTTTTTTCTTTTTATATTCAATTTATATTGCACAAAGGTGTTTGTACTGTGGGCATGTCAATGTGAAGGTGTGAAGTGTACTTATTTGTCGGTGGAAGCATCCTGAGAGTCTGTTGCCATCACTGATTTTTATAAAACACCACAGTTTAAAGTGGGACGAACTCATTAGCCATGTTCCTTAGAGCCAAGCAAAGAATTCACAAATATTAGTAGAAGGTGGGGTCTCTCCACTCAAAAAAACCTCTCCAGCTCTCCCTTTTGTCTCTGTCTCTCCCTGTGATTCAGTGTATCCTGTTAACAAGTGCCAGCTTCATCGAATACCCATAACACAAGTCAGTGTGTGTGTTTTCACACCAATTAACAGCTCTCTTTTGGTGCCTGCTGAGGTGATGATGGCCTGTCTCTGGCCAGGCGCATGGTGTTTGTGTGTATTTGGATTTTTTATTTTAGAGGCATTGAGAGAAAGCTTTTTCTATGTTCATTAGTAAGCAGTATAATTAGTAGTTGTAGAACCTTGTCGGTCTGATAGAGAGGGAGCCAACAGGTCCAATGAACGTCTCTCAGTTTTCGTGTAGTGTTCTCTCAGTCTTCGCAAATCTACCATTGGCTGACTTGCTCTCTGTCAAATTAACGGCCTACTTTGTGCCATTCACAATCTGCCCCTTAAGAGGTAAAAACTCCTCCATTGGCCAGGAGTTGAGTGGTCATTAATATCAGGCTGGTCCTCATTGGCACAAATGGCAATGCTGGAGAAAAATTATTCTGTCCAGCCTTCTTCTTTTCTTTCCCTCTCTCCCTCACACTATCTTTCTTTTGGCTCTCGGAGCCAAACCACCATCCCCTCCTCTCTTGCACTCTCAATCTAGATAATTCAATCTGTCCAATATCAAATAATCGCCTCCATTTTTCGGCCCATTTTAACCTTATCACTGGCGCTGACTCCTCAGGGGAACGAGTCTTGTTTCACCTTGTTAAGAGAGAGAGAGAGAGAGAGAGACAGAGAGAGAGAGCGGAGAGAGAGAGAGGGAGCCCAAGAGCGATAACTTGGGATCGGGGTGAAACGAGGCGGGTGACGAATAGTTCTCTAAGGAGCGGGGAGTGAAGACTGTTTGTTGTTCTCACAATGTGAACGAGTGGGCAAACAGGCTAAGGAGCTTTTTTGTCTGAAAAAGAAAAGGTGGATAGTAGGAGCAAGGGTCGCGCAAAAAAAAGGAAAAAAAAAACGTGAACAAAAAAAAAAAAAAAAAAAAAAAAAAACGGCAAAAAAAAAAAAGTTTTAAAATGTGAAGCATGAGAAATGTGCTCTATGGGATTGTGAACACTGGAGCCCCTCTGCGTCCCATAGTCCTTTTTAACACTCTCTCATGGCGCTTAATTAAAATCCAATAAGATTCTCGCCTGGTGGCCATTGTTCCCAACCTTTGTTTACCTTCTCTAGGAGCATCGCTAGCGGCTTAATCTTGCAAGAAAGTGGGGTTGATAGGTCAAGACCAGACTCTAGTCGCCACCCTCATCTTTCTGTTCTTTGTGTTGTGTCTCTCTCTTTCCTTTTCTTTTCCTTATTTCCTCAGGAACCTAATCCGTAAGCTTGATTGTTCTAAGCTGATTTCAAGCTTGCCCCTGGGAGGAGATGGGCTTTTGGAGTTGGTTTTAATTAAGATTTAAAGGAAGCCTCCCTCAAGAAGGAAGATTGAGTGGTTTCTCCGGATGAAGGGATGAGAGTGGACAAGAGGAGGTGGAACAGATTGCCCGGAAAAAAAAAAACAGAGAGGGAAGTTATTCATTAGGGAAGAATATATAAGAAATATATTTTACAAATATACAATTTTATGTCTGTTGAATTATAATAGGTTACGTAGAGGATGCATTCATTCACACTTGCAGATCAGATTGTTTTTCCCCATTTTCTCTTTACCTGCTGGAGTGGAAAAGCTAAATGGTACAATCCTTTTTTTTCTCCCAAATATCGGAATCTATAGAGATTGATTTTGGCTTCCTAAGATCCAAACCCATATCCTGTAAAAAAAAACGTAATTGGAACACTGCGAGCTGCCGGCAAGCAATCTCCAGAATCTGATGTGTAATGATCAATAGCGACACCTTAAGTACCCTTTTTCCACTGAAATGGTGCTGAGGCTGGAGCCAGGGCTCGGGGAATCTGTGAAACTCATAGTTTCAGAAATGAATTGAAAATGGATTTAACATTTTACATTTTGATTTGAATTGAATTGAGGTATATAGATAGACAGATACCCAAATAATGTATAATTATATAATGTGATTATATATTATATTTAATATATTTGATGTAACAATTAGAAAAATGTAAGTCAGTAATACAAAGCATATTACTCACTGGAATACATTATATTTATAAATAATTAAATAGTAATGTATATTTTTAATTTATAATTGTACTAAAAATAAAGTGACAAGGAGTAGCTGTACAGCCCAACAGTATAAATATGAGGTGTTTGAGTTGAGTTTTTTTTTTTTTCTATGGGGAGCAGAATAGACCACGGTTGGGGCTCCGGCACACACTGTGTCGGTTGAACAGGAGTAATGAAGTAGAGCCAAACTCACTTGTTTACCAGCCTATGAAGTAGCCAAGAAACTGAGCCTTACCTGCTAATAAAGCTTTGTTTATGTAATCTTTAAAACGGTCATGTCGTCTGGTGCGTAAATCATGATTTGGATCCATTGGTGTCCTGGTCGTGACTGTACAGGGAATTAGATTCCTACAGAGTGAAAAGTCTGTATTCATGCATGTGTGTGGCTTCGTTCATCTCTTTCTGCCTTTCTCTGCTCTTGCCTTTCTTTCGTTCTCTCACACACTCTTTCTTCTCTTTCTCTCCCTCTGTCTCTCTGGATAATGGGCTTGTACACAGGTGGCCATGTCCCTTCGATGGACACTCCCAGACGTCCTTGTTAGACACTTAATTAAAAGCCTTATCACAGGAAAACACATTAGGACATTCCAATATGGGCCTGGGCATCAGAGATACCGCCACAACCAGACAGCGTCCATCTATTACTGCTGTCTGCTTAACTGTCCAGCCAAACAGAGAGTGTGTGTGTGTGTGTGTGTTAAAGCATAAAAGAATAAGGAGTTTGCATGCAAAATAAGAAATTGTGCAAGTTGTTTTAGGATAGATAAAGAGTGAATGACATTTACCTGGTATTAAAGGAGTCATATGATGCTGCTAAAAAGAACATTATTTTGTGTATTTGGTGTAATGAAATGTGTTTATGCGGTTTAAAGTTAAAAAAACACATTATTTTCCACGTACTGTACATTAATGTTTCTCCTCTATGCCCCGCCTTTTTGAAACGCATCGATTTTTACAAAGCTCATCGGTCTGAAAAAGCGAGGTGTGCTGTGATTGGCCAGCTATCCAGTGCGTTGTGATTGGCCGAATACCTCAAGCGGGAGACGAAAATGTTACGCCCCTCACATACTGTTGATGCCGTGTCCCGGCCGGAGCGACGAGACAAAAACATAAAGCCCATTACAAACGAGGCATTTGTTGCATCCAGTGATGACATAATTACGGATTATAATGACTTATACTGTCTTTTTACGCGTTGCGTTGCATTGCATCGTGCCACATAAACATAAAACTCTGTCTGCATTTGTGATCAGAGAAATGACAAACAACAAGTGCTACTCTACTGCCCAAAACTCAAGTTTGAATCATCAGTGACAAATCCTTTAAATGAAAACGTACTTACGTGAGTCAGAACTGCCGGCATTTTAGTCTAACGTTACTCTCCCAGGATCAGGAAACAGTCTTCCATAAAATACGCTGCACACATCTGAATATTTGGGTTTAAACTGTTCTGGAACAGTGTTGTAAATACCACTGATTTGTAGTCGTGTCTTCTTTCGGAAGACCAAACAAAGTAATTTCGCTTTCACAACGAAAAACACAGCGGCCTAGCGTGAGGGGAAAGGCCGGCTTAGCGTGCGTGAGGCCTGGGATAGAGTAGCTGAGGCGGGCTAGCGTGAGCAGAAAAGGGCTAGAGTGAGCGAGGTTAGCGGGTCGAGAAGGCGACCGGAGATCCGATGAATGAGCGGCAACCGCATGTGACGGACCCCGGGCTGGATTCCGCTTCGTCCACGGTGAAAGTTGATGTATTTCCCCAGCGACTAGCACGGCTCAGCCTATGCATTGACGAAGCGGATATCGTCCTCTTTTGGAAGACCAAACAAAGTAGTTTCGCTTTCACAACGAAGCACACAGCGTCTTCACGACATGGCTGCAGCGTCAACAAAACTACAGTGAGAATAAAAGTTATGCCATCTTTCTTTGCGTGAACATTTGGGCGGCGTTATGCAAATCTTCCCACATAGTGAGGTAGATATGTGGGGGCGTGTTAGAATGAGCCGTTTTAGGTTGGTGTGGCTGACTCTGAACTTTTATAAAGAATATCTCTTTGGATTTGAGACTTTAGTCTTTGCAACTTTACAGATTTTCTTTATGCACCAAGAGTTTGTAACACTCCAAAGAGAAAGGAAAAATTGAAATCGCATCATATGACCCCTTTAACATCTATTTTTGGAGATTCGTTTGAAACAGGAAATTGCTAAAGACAGGTGTAAATAGGATCCAGAAACATTTTGAGGTTTGTCTTTGAAAGAAAATAACTGATGATCTATCCACATCTTTTTCTTTCTTTCTTTGCATTTTAGATGCAAGTTATTATCAGGTGTAAACAGCAACATGTCTCAGCTGACCACTCATGATTGGACTGCTTAAGAATGATCTTAATACCAGGTGTGAACAGGGCTTAAGGCTAGGAAGAAGGAGGTTTTTCACATGTGGGTCGGTTATCGGCACTCCTCCCATGGTCAGTTAACTTTTAGAGTTTACGACAGGAGGGAAAAAAAATCCCAAACGAAAGGAAGACACACAATGAAGTGTTTAAGTTCATCACGCCACTAGCTGAGTTAGGCAAACTAGGTGTTAAAGAAGAGCGGGGAGGTCAAGTGTCCCTCCCACTGCATTCTTCAGCAGCGCTAGGCAAGGACCAGCACACAGGGACCATATGTCCCAAACTCTAGTCAAAGATCCACCCCAAATGGAGGGACAAAGCCCTTTTCATTCAATTGAGACCGGGGAAATCTGCAATTCCACACTGGCAGCATAGCACCAGTCAACAAGAAGATAGTGAAAAGGAGGAGGACAGGGAAAGAGGGAGAAAGAGAGAGCATGAGAGGAACTTGGCATTTTCCATCACATTAACTAGGAACAATCCTGCCAAACAGCCTTGAGGCTCTTTCTCTTTTTTCTCGACTTCTTCTGTAGGTTGCCCGGTTCCAAAGCCCCCAGGAGACTCTCTTCAAAAGCTCAGTGTCCATTCCTCTTGCTCAGATGCTCAGCTAATAATGCCACAGCCAAAGCATATAGATCTATATCACTGGCTATCACAAAGCAAGTTCTCTTATGTTTAAGCTGGGTCTTGTGCACTGGGGAGTTGAAGGTTTACAGGGGCACGTCACATTTTTTAAAAGGCCACAACAAACCTATCCAATCATAAAATAACAGTCAGGTGGCACATCCTGGTGTGAAGGTACGCTCCGATGGGGGGTAGTCTTAGCGAAAGAAAGAAGGGAGAGAGATAAAGAAAGCTTAGCAAAGACATGGAGAGGCCAGAGCGGCACTGTAAAGTCCACGGGGTTCCTGGGGGAGAAATAGATCAGGCATGTATTCTGGCGCTGCAGCGATTAATATCAGCGGAGGAAAAAAGGTCAAACTTGACTGGAAAACGCTACAGTATATCATTGTTACTGGCACAGCCCACATTTCATACATCACGCCATGCTGTGCTGCCTCGACTCTCCCGTCGCTGGTCTCGCAGCCACATCCCACGCCAAGTATTATCAAAGATTGATAGAGTGTCCTAGTTAACTGGGGAGGGTGTAGGAAGTTGGAAGGAGGGATGAAGTGGGGAAGGAAGATTTGCCACCTCTGCGTTTCAGGGTTACAACTTGTTGAAACACGATGGCACCAATCAGTGAAAACAAATGTGCATATGTCACATTTTTGGCTAGAACTAACATTAAGAATGTTACTTTTTGGCTAAAACAAATACTTTGTTGTCTGGATAACACAGTTATGCTCAGCTAAAGGTTTTTCATACGATTTGTGTGAACTACGTTCACAATCTCTGCCTCATCCGCATCCTCCCTTTTCTCTTGTTCAGAGTGCTTGCTTAATAATTAATTTATTTATTAGTTCTCTCATTAATCATTCATTCATTAATCAGGGCCAGATTTTTCAAGAGGAAGTGGTTCAATCCGTAAAGACAAAAAAAAAAAAAATTCTGACTTCACATTCCAGCCTAATTACACTTCTTTGCTAATCACCACCAAAGAAATGGAGTTTCAGGAAATTACTTTTTTTTCTCCCCTTCTCTTTTGCGCTAAGCAAGCCAGGATGTATTGAGGTCGGCAGGTAATATTTTTTCAATCCTTTTTCTATCCTCTTTCGCCACCCGTTATTTTGTGTTCTGGAGGGTTTTAGTCATCAGTCATGTTAAAAGAACACTTTGAGTCCAGGCTAATCTGATGAACAAGAAATTTCGGTCTTTAATTAAACTACCCAACCCCCAACCACCTTAACTTGATAGAAGAAGGAAATGCAAAATGTGGTGATTTTTCTGAGAAAACCACATACATTGATTAATCACGGCAGTTTTGAAGGCCATCCGTGAGCGTGGGTCAGCCCTTTCACCGGCGAAGAGGCAGCTCATTGTTTCAGCCGATGCCATCCTCCCCAGAGAGATGAAGGAGCTGTTTGTTTAATTGTATACTGCTACGTGATGCGGATAGAAGTTGCCACCACATAGGTGTCGCAAGGAAGGAAGAAAGGAAGCAAAACAGGCAGAATGAAGCTAAAGGGAAATTGTAATAGAACAGAAATTAAATCTCTCATACATCAAACAAACCGGTGGTCTTCAAAAACAACACTCAGCCATGGCCAGTCTCTATTTTGAGGCAAAGGAAAAAAACATCAAATTAGAAAGCTTCAATAGAACTGCCAGTGCCACATTAACCTCCAAGCAGTAAAAAAAAGCACACACATTGAACAACCCTAACAAGGTATTCATTGAACCCATCTCTCTTTATTTTCCAACACACATACTCCCATGCATGCACAGACTTCAATATGCCACTAACAACTGAGGTTACAGCTATTTTCCCTTTCTTCTCTGCATTTAGACCAATAAAGTGCATGGCCCTCTTTGCTCTAATGAGATGCATACATTTACACCATCACTTCCTCATTAAAAAAAAAAATAATAAAGACAGTATAAGAAGAAAAAAAAACTTATTAATTATGAAACGCACTTCCTCCTATCACAGAAAGCCACAGGGGTCTCCACTGGGCTCAATTAGGAAGTGTAGGCCACAAATCCCCAGACTAAATTAATTGACACCCCAGGGCATTGAGTCTAGCATCCCAATAGTTCAGTATAAGTGCTAGATTTCTTTGTTTTCATTTCAATCGCTTTTTGAAAGTGAGTGCAGGGCAGAGAGATCAACAAAGGCGAATAAGGGGGGCACGTTTAAATGTGATCTTTTCATTGACTTTATAGATTTTTAATCATCTTGCCATATTTACAGTGTTGCTTTTTCTCAGTGTTGTTTACCCCTGACTTCACAGCCAAAGGAATGAAACGAGAGTGCATATAAAAGCGTTGTTTATTTATTTATTTATTTGTCTTTATTGTCTTTATTTATTTTTCCTCACAGTGAATAAGGCCCATCAGAGGCGGACTGATTGTAGATGTTTCCATCTTTGTGGGGGCGTTGGTGCATACAGCTACCCACACATTTATGCAAAGAGCACAATGCTAATGATTTAAAAGCATACTAGATCTTAGATCATACTGTACACTAAGCAACAGAGAGCAAGCAAGAGAGAGAGATAAAGTGAGATTGGTGCATGCTGTAGGAGAGAGAGAATTAGAGAGAGGCGGCACGGAAAGTAGATAAAGTAGAGTGAGAGAAGGGAGAGCAGCAGCAATAACCGTCTCCAGAAAATACCAAGAGACCTGCAGGAATGAAATGACAAGACTGGCTCAATCAACATCTTGTCAAGACAGTTGGCTGATGTGTAGAGACAATCTCATCCTCCCCCTCTTCCTTCCCTCTCTAGTTTTTTTTCTACCCTGCCTCTTTGTGTTCCTAGCGGAGAGCTTTCCGTCTGCGAGTAGAGGAGTTCTTAGACTCTGAAGTGGGAGAGTGAGAATGGGAACACTGGAATAATGACACTTGGAAAAGTTCTGACTCTCACCAGAGACACGGCACAGCAGTGAAGAGTGTGTGACAGACACAGACTCTGCTTCAAGTAGAGGACCTAAGCGCCACACACACACACACGCATATTTCTCCATTTATCACCCTTCTTATCTGACCTGGTAGGTTTGACACGATCTGATGATGTGGTCATTGTTACCCGCTGTTGTCAGGCCAAGATTAAAACTTTTTTCCTTTGAAAATCTTGGTGGTTAAGGGTATTCTGGGTGGTTGGCAGGTTGTTCTGGATGGTTTCTAGATGATTACTTATTTAGACCCTGGTCTCTAGATGGCTTAGGTCCCTCCTTGCCAGTTTTGTCATTTGCCAAGTAAAACTTTTAAGTCTGATTACTTAGAAAAGCAAAAGCACAACACTCAACAACAGGCCATATGATTTGAGGGTTAAACATCGCTTTGAATAAAATCTTCTGCGAAATGAGCAAATGCAAATATAAATCATTCATGTCCATAGTCTGCAAATCCCTAACCCTAACTATGAGAAATTACCTTAGCAAACACCACTAACAAGAGAATAAGACAGAGTGAGAAATAACTGCAGGGTGAGATGCTTGATTATAGATTCCTTCATTCCCTCTCAAAAGCAAGGGCTTGTTTGAGCCCTCTATCTGTCAGAAGCATGTTCTTGCCTTCTCCACCCCTGCTGGAAGCTCTTATGTCCTATTCTCTGCTTTTTCTTGCCACTGCGGACCCCCCATCATCCCCGTTTCACTCTCTCTGTCGACAGGCTGACTTGAACCCCTGCAATTTTCATGCCGATAAATATAGAAAGGACAGGGACAAGGAGGGTGTGAGCGAGGGACAGGGTGTCTGGAATGCGGAGAGAGGAGCAGAAACAGGCATGGAGAAGGCAAATCAACCATTTGTCACACCTTATGTAACTGTGAAAAGGGCCCTGCTCAGCATTGATGCCGGGGATCAGGCCTTGCTGACAGGAGAAAAGAGAGAGGGATGGAGGGAAAAGAAAAAGTGGGGGTTTACTAAAGGGATTGGAGGGGCTAGAAGAAGAGAGAGAAGGACAGAGGAAGAAGGTGTGATGGATGGATGAGCTGTATGGTCGTTTTGAAAAGGGTCTCGCACCATGCCAGGATGCTTACAATAGACTGCCGACTGAATAAGAGGCTAGGAGGATTAAACCCCTGCAAACAGCTCTTAAAAAGCTGTTAGGCTGCAATTTAGACACAAAACAACACTGAAAGTGAGAAAGAAAGGGGGGAAGGTGCGACTGGAATGCGAGGCAGGAGATAAGGTGCAGAAGATGAGACCGGGCGAATGGGAAAAGCAAGAACGAGGGAGAGAAGACAGGAATGAAAGGTGGCAGGTTCTGAAACTGCAGAAGCAAATACCAGTGGCCATTGGCTCAGTTTGTTTGGACATTAGGTAGAGGAGACGGCTATGTTTACAAGGGAGACTTTTCAAATGCAGACTGTTACAAGGTCTTTGGTATAACACATCTTCACATGTGCTTAAACTATTTCACACACACGCGCACAGAAACACACGCGCACAGAAACACACGCTCACCCTCCACAATGAGAATGAAACAATAGAGTCTACCCACACCGAACAAAAGGATAATTTCATGGCGCAGAATGGAGCTCAGCTCTTTCCAGCTCGGGTTTAGTGGCCTTATCTGAAGCAGGCACAATGGATCGCTTTTAGCCAGCCCTGTTTATTTCCAGCTAGTTACAATTTTCCCACTAGTTTTCTCTTTTTCCACTGCACTCATCCACCCCTTTACCCTTCTTTCTCGCCTATTCCTATCTCTCCTCTAGACGAGTCTTGAGCACTCAAGGTGCTGTTTGAACTTAATAGAAGAGCAGGCTACGAAAAGGGTGATTTTGGCTTTTCTATTATTTACAGGACAGGAAATGGTGGACTGAATTTGATTGAGATATAACTTTATCTGCGTTCAAATGCAGGTCGCTTGCATTTGTTGAAACGATCCAACAATGAAATGATGCACATAAGTTTTTGGCAAGCAAAGCAGTGTCTGTCTATCTGTCTACATAGATTTTAGCATGATCATGAATCCATGTGAGCTGTATTACCCTCCTGCTACATCTTCACTGTTTATAATCAGAGTTGTCAGAACAAACAGTGAAGAGGTTGAGGGAGGGCTAAATATGGCTTGACATGGGATAAATATTCAGATTTATCTGCAACTGTGCCAGGGGCGAAACCAAGTGCCACACACACAAACATACACTTTCACTAATACCATCAAGACTCCCTGCTGTCTCTAGCGAGGGTAGACCAGAGAGGGATCATTGCTAACATCTGTTCTTCCGTTCGTCCCAGTGAGGCAGAGTGCATGGCACTCTCCTCAGATGCATCCTGGGCTCTAAAAACAGCCTGGAGAAAGTAGGGGAGAGAGAGAGAAAAAAAGCAAAGCTCTTTAATATGTCATGCTCAAGTCAGGCCCAGCTGCAGCTGCACTTAACGTGTGACAAAAAAAGACAAAGTCACTGTGTCAAAGTAGCAACTAAATGTGAGCCGCAATCCCCACAGCACGTCTGCCCTATTTACACCACCACATGAACACACACTCCTCTCTGCTTCCATCCAGTGCCGTGAAATGATATTCCATTTTGAAAAAATCCGGATTAAAGTGTATCAGGCCAAGTGTGTTGTGACCTTGTTACTAGGGGAAGGGGGAACGCGCAAACACACAGGCACATGCAGATGCCACACACTGTTGGAGCAAATCACAACGTAGGTTTTAGAGATGGCTTTCTCTGTCTTATCCCACGCACCTCTTTATTTGTTATGGTACCTTGTAATGACATTGCATGAGCCAGACAGCCATGTTAATACCAAGCCTTTTGTCTGAGCTGCTCATTATGTAAGTACAATATTTATTATCCTGTTTTATATTTTTTATTCATTTTCCTTTACTGCTTATGAACTTTTGTTCGTGTTAAATCAGTTTTTGCTCTTTCCTTAAGGGCATTCTAAGCAGGAGAGGCTTAGAAAACCTCAAAAGAGTCTACCTTAAGGGAAAAAAATTTCTCTCCCACCATTGCTGCTCTTTATCTCAACAAAACACCTGTAATCACACTCCTGTTATTAGTGATCGATTTTATGCCTGCATGGCCCAGTCTCTTCTGAAGTGCGGCACTGAGCGGGAAAGAGAACGCATGTCAACTGCCCGCTATACAGGCCGTAAATTACGGCACTGAGATGGGTGAATTCAGCAAGTGAGTGAAGTGACAAATGCGCTAGATTGAACCAGTGTACTCAGTGAACCAGTCTGAAGAGTTTGACAGGGAGGCCTTCGTTCGGGAGCAGCAAGCGTTTGGAGAGGGCGCGAATTCACTCCCCGTAGAGTGTAAACGACGTACTATACTCAGATGTATAGTGGTGTGTGGTACATTATAGAGCATGAATGCATCTCCATGCGAGTGTGCAAGAGTAATATCAATTGAGGCTAACCTTGAGATGGTATATATCTCATACGTCCGTTTGTCAGGGCAGCACAAAATGAAACCGTACGGCTACACTGATGTATAGAGAGGGCCCCCCGTATGCAGGCTATAGATGAATCTGATACAATATAGCTGGGGAGACGTAACAGACATGTAGATAAGACGACTTTACGACCAGTAGAGTGCAGCCACCAGCAGGATAGAAGGGGCACTAAAGACACGAGAGAGCGATAGGAATGTACAAAAGCCCTTAAATATCGGCTCATCCTGATGAATTATCACAGCTCGTAAACATTTAGATGCTGGGGCAAGATTCTTTAATTGCAATCGATGTTCATCCAGTACCGGACGCAAAAAGGAGAATCCCAGAAGCACAACACAATTACAGTATCTGTAAAAAGACTCAATATCTCATAAAAGTGGAGCTCCAGGGATGGCAGGACTGTACAAAAAGAACGATTCTATATAAACATACAGTTAAAGGCTTGGCTTAGAAATACCGCCGCTAATAATATTGTCAAAAAGAGTTTAGTTTTTGACAGAAGAGTCGTATTTAGCTCTTTTGATCTTATCTTTTTTTTTTTTTTTAAGAAAAAACATCATGTGTCATAGAGGGCTTCCATAAGTCTGTTTCCAAAAATAAAGAGGTAATTGATACTTAGTTTCTGAATTTTTTTTCACAATAACATACAATAGCATGAAAATAATACTTACAGTAACTAAGAAAAGGTTTAATACTAAAAGTAAAATTTGAATCATATAGGGAAGAAACTAGGTAAGTCTTTGGAAGAGAGACAACTAGTTCTGAGCATTGGTATCCTTCTCTCAGTAAGAGTTCCCAAGGGAATGGGACACTTGTGGGATGCAGGGTGATCTGAGGGTGTCTCAGGGTGTCAAAATGAGTGTTTTTCTCTTATTTTCATTTACATTTTAAAATGGCTATTTGTCAGTTATGTTTTAACAACCATGGCCTGCCCAGTAGAAAGTTGGTACTTCCATTTTATTGCAGTGTCTCCCTCCTACTCTATTTCTTCTCCTGTCTGGCTGTGTCCATCCTCAAGAGAAGAAAAGAGGACTTTCAGCACAAGTGGGAGAAAAGAGCAAGTTTGAAAAGACCTGACCTTGCTACCGGCCTTGCCTCGGAGGAAGTGATAAGCTTCTGTTTTCTGAGCGGAATCACGGTGTGGGTTGTGTAGAGTTAGGTGGTTGATTGGTCTTGCTTCACCCCTTGATGAGTGGATACTGGAGTCTCGAACAAACCTCTGTCGCCACAGCTCGGAAAGCCCCTTTTCAGCTCCAAGAATCAGTGAGAGAGAGAGAGAGAGAAAGTGAGAACAACAGAGAGTGAGAGAGAATGGAGGAGAAAGAAAATCCTGGCCTCCCTCAGGGGGGGAAAAGCCGCTATTGAAAAGCTATTAAGCTTGCATTTAGCAGGATTGATTGGAAATGAAGAGGCCTATTAAAACCAAGGGACAAGAGGACAATAGTGTGTTTCTGGCCACCGTATGTTGCCCTCCTTTCACCGTCTTGCTGGCCCCCCTGGGGTGGGGCCCCCTACCCTGTCTGTTTAAACACCCCTGGCCCAAAGAGAGAAGTTTCAGAGGGGTTTAGCACCAGCTGAATAGATCCCTCTTTATCCACCACCGGCACCCTATTCTCCAATTTAACCACACAGAAATAAAAGGGCAAAAGAAAGAGGAGGAAAGGCAGAAAAAAATGGTTCTTTTTGAAGAACCAGTAACAGCCCTCCCCTCTTTTTCCCCCCTCACCTTCTCTGAAATCTCATGTGAATGGATTAGTTACTTCTGGCTGGTTGCCATCTTTCTACTTTCAAGAGGGCTCATGATGCACCAGATCCAATCATGAAGCTCTTGCAATGGAAAAAGACAGAAATGTGTGTAAGAAGGCTGTGTGTGTACATAAAAGTGACTGGGATAGTGAGAGAGAGAAGGCTGTTTGTTGTTTAGTCTGGGTGCATTTATTTTTTTCAGTAGGATGGAGAGCCTCTATGCAAATTAGACAAAAAAGACAGAGCAAAAAGTGTTTAAAAATGAGAAAGAAAGATGGCAGCAAAGCCTAAATAGAGGGAAGGCAGTGAGGCGGCAGGTGCCTTTCACAGCCCGCTATGGATGGCTCTCATGGGACGCTGAAAGCTCCTTTGATTGTTTAACATACAATTTTACTGAAAAACACCACTTCCCCCACCCTGGGAAGTGGTAACAGATTCTCTGGCTCAACAGGACATCGTTTTCCATGTCATTCTATGCAGGTTGCCATATGGGCATAGGAAAGAGTTAAATAAGTCATGACCAGCTGACGCCAAGACCCCTTGCCAATTGCAGAAAACCAAACTGTTGTAAAATGTGTTATGGACTGCACTTTTTTTCCAACCGGAAGATGATGCAACATAAGCCTTTTCTGCATCAATCAGTTAGCGAAATGCCACTCGCTGGTCTTGGTAAAAAAATTAATGAAAATAGCACAGCGCGTGACCAGTCGTGAAACTTCACTTAAAAGAGTGTGTTGGGTAGGCAAAGTGGATTTAGATCAGTGTAAAAGGGTAATATGTTCCTAGAGCCCAGTGCATGGGTACTGCAAGGAAAATTGTGTTTCATTGTGTATCTGGAAGAGTATTACCTGCTGCAGAGAGATGGTGAATGTGAGCTGGAATGGCTCTTGCTGATTCAGCGCTAATATACTATCGTACTAATGTGTTCTGTGCTTTCCCATCTCTCTCCCTGTACAAAATCACTGACCTGAAAGCTGGACTGGTTAGAGCAAAATGACAGATAGACTTCAGCATTAGGAGGGAGAGTCTTGCTGCAGTTTACCATGGTGATCCAACTAGCTACTGGTCCATTTCACAGAGCCAGAATGATACAAAGAAAAGTGGCACCTCTACATTTAAAGAAAAACTGAAACAGAATAAATGCTATGGCATGCCTTTTTAACCAATTTGTTGAAAGCAGGACATGGTAGATTGAAGCCTGTCTTTGCATTTGAACAATGTTATGAAGTCATAAGCCCTTAAGGATGCTTCAGTTTTACAATGTTTGATGTAACTTTCATCATCATTGGGGTCCACACAGACTGTGCACATACAGACCTATGCCTGTATGTACAGTATGTATGTATGTGCACAGTCTGTGATCAACTACATGGATCCACTGTGCTCATTATACATATTTGCATCACAATATCAAACAACAACCAAGGTATTCATGTTTTTTGTGTGTGTGTGTGTGTGTGTTTTCCTCCTGCAGTGTCTCAAGCAGCCTACTTTTCCCAGCAGCCCCAGGACCAAGTAGTGGTTGCTGGCCAATCAGTAACCTTGCCCTGTGTTGGGATACCGGGGAATGGTGCAATGGACCAAAGATGGCTTGGCGCTAGGCGGTGAACGAGACCTACCCGGTAAGAATTCTATAAGGCCCAAACAAACAAGGAAAAATTGTCTGAGTGAAGTTAGTGAGTCATTCCATTCAACAGTGCTTTTCACAACTGAGTCAGTTTTGAAAATTGAGTTGAAGGGGAAAAAAATGAAGTCAACGTAATTAATTTTCAAGGTGCTTCTAAATGGCCCGTTTGTAAGTAGCTAGAAACCCACTTTCCTATATTCAACCAATTAGAGCAAGGTTAGCAAGGCTAAATAGATGCCGTCCCCCAGGAGTTACACAATGCTTATTGTAAGTCCATTTACCAAGCTTAGTCCTTCTCTTCGCTTCATTCTTTTTCTTCCAATTAACATCTGAGAGTAAAACCAATCATAGATTGGCAGGGTAAAGGGGCATCACTTCTCTGCAGCGGATGTGTGTTTGAGTAATGTCACTGCCTCACTTCCTCAACTGTATTGAGTGAATAACTGTAAGACAAAAAACACCACGCCGAATTCAAACACTAAGCATTTAAAATTTGTCTATCATTCTCACTGGCGGCTAGGGCTGATGTTGTGAGAATCATCACCGCTCCTGTCCATGCATTGAACATTTAAATGATTTCCCCAGCAGCTTTGAAGGCAACAACCTAGACAGTGAAGTTAGTCTATGTTTGCTGGCTGCATAAGCGAGGCATCTCACATGTTGCCGCTGACCAAGTTTTTAATGTGCATAGAATAGTGTCTAAAAACTAGCCCTATCTGTGATGGCAATATGTGTGTGTATAGCTCTAACAGGGATTTTTGTGTGGATCACATGGGGGGTACGTTACTCTCTGATGGAGACCCGCTAGCAGAGAGCCAGCTTTGTGACGAGTCAGCTGAGCTGGCGATGTAATCGGTCCTACAGTGTCGAGCCCGCAGTCTTGGGCTGCGATCACACAGAGCCAAACGACGGTGCTGGGTAAGAACTCTGTGTGTGTGTGTGTGTGTGTGTCTGTGTGATGTGTGTGAGTAGTGTGATTAGAGTGAGAAGAAACCACTGCGATATAACTCTCCTGCAGCTGATTAAAAGCAAGGGGAATAGAGCATTCCTCATAGTCCCCAATTGCATTAACAGTATTTAAAATACTGCCTCAAATGCGTAAAACTGCAAATTTCTCTGCTCCACATAAAACACTTCAGAGATCCCACCCCCATGCAATCATAAGTCAAACCTTTATTATTTATTCACAATTTTAAATCACGCCACAACAGAACTCATTTTCTTCAAACAGAGCGAAACTGAGTCGACAGAAACACTGAGGAAATGATCCAACCCCCACCTCACTGTTTCTTTCCCTCTCTCACTCTATAGCCTACTGACACTTAACATGGTGAAGGGCCAAGGAAATGTGATTGCAGCAGTCACAAATGACTTGCGTGAATGGTAAAAAGTCAAAGTCTGCACAGTTAGCACATTCTACAGTGACTCACGGAATTCATCAACCGCAGGGCTGCTTTTACATTAACGCAATGTGATTGATCTACATATTCTCCGGCATTTAGCGACAGTGGGTGGGGGGTGGTGGGGACCGAGGAGGGGGGAATGATCACTGGGGATTTTAGCTCAGTGCTACATTGCTGACACCTGGTGGCCCAACTTGGACACAGCCGTGTTTTATAGTACCTGGAAAACATAGATTTCCCCTGCAGTGCAAGCATATCAAGGGCTAAAAATATGAGACGTTAAAGATTTAGCACTATGAGAGCAAGAAAGGCCAAGTTTGTTACTGCACAATAAAAATAATTTTGCCTCTAATTGAACAAAATTGGCACAGCCACACAGACTCACCAAAGAAAAGTAGGGCTACAACAATAGCCTTTGTGCACACTGCCGATGTTTGGCACACTGTTCGAATTCCCAGACTAGAGCGTAGCGAATATGCCAGCTCCTGTGTGTAGGGAATGAGGTGTGTGTGTGCACGTGTATGTGACTCACGGAATTCACGTTCATGTGTGCACGTGCATGTAGGGGCATGTGGGGAAATCAATGCAGCCGGATGAGACCAAAGCAATCCAACAGAGTCAAAGAAGTCAACGGCAGGAGTGCAGTCGAGGGAATCCACATGGAAATTAGAATCACCTCGCGCACAGATTCCATTAGCGCCTGGGCAAGACCAGCAAAAAGACCTCTGACAATTCTGATACAAAAACAGAAATTGGTTTCGGAGAAAAGGAACAGGACAGGCGGAAGAGTGTGTACCACAGAATTTTTTTTTTGCGTGTTTCTGTGCGTACTGTGAGATGGACACCTTCATCAAAGGTGGCAGACACTATTTGCCCAAGGCTTGCACACAGGCATGCAAACAAATGAACAAATCAGTAATTCAGATGAAACGGGCCTGCGGCGGAGTGCCTGTAAATAGACTCATAATGGCAAATCTCAGCCATGTTAAAAGGGCATGAGTACTGTCTTAACCTCTTTTCAGAGAAAGCCAATCTCTCTGTCCATTTACCAGCTTGTTCTGTATAGGTCAAACTGGCAGAATTAAATGATTCTGCACTGCAGTCAAGAAGGGTTTAGGGTATGGCTTTACGTATAGTACATGTAATATATGCTAGGATGTATGCCACTTGTGGGTTCCCATAGTGATTGGACACCTGTACATTTCAGGCTAATTGGGTGGAACTGACATAGACTTCCACATCTGAAAGAAGGTAAAAACAAGTATGATGTAGTCTTAATGTTTTCTTGAAGATAAAAAAAACTCTCCAATTCTTTTTCAGTGCCACCTTCAGATCCCGTAGTGGAGGGAGGGCCAGTGGTCCGTCTTAAAGCTCATACACCCCATAACCTGACATGCCGGGCATCTGGAGCCAAACCTGCCGCAGAGATTACCTGGTACAGAGATGGAGAGATAATGCATGATGCCATCTACTCAAAGGTGAGATTGTGGACACATCAGTCTTTATGGCAGATGTGAGAGTCACTATGGCTGATTACAGCTTAGGATCTCTGTCTGGCCCCTTACCTGTCCTTCACATTAGCTTCACCACATAGTGCACACCCAAAGTTGCGACTCATCCTCATCACCCTACTGCAAGCTGCCTCCTTTTGTGCCTCTATTTTCTCTCACTCTCGCTGTTGCTCTAATACTCGAGCATAACTGGAGCATGTCAAAGCTCAGACAGGCATAAGCGTTTGATACAGTTTCCGCTGAGAGAGAAAGAGCAAAGGAGGGAGAGAGAGGGAGTGTGAGAAGAAAAAGAGAGTGAGAGAAAGAAAGGGAGAGGGTGGAAGAAGAGAGGGGAAATCAGCCACAACAATGCCGAAACACATTGGGAAGTGCAGTGGAGCATGAACCGGCTGCAACTGCGAAAGTGTCACATTTGTCATGCTGTCTGACCACGCTAAACGACACGTTTAAGGGGGCAAGAGCCAGCAGTGAATCGAGGGAAGAGGAGAAAAGCGAGAGAGAAAGAAAAGACAGATGAAACTCGGAAAACAGATGAGGGAAAAATGAACACAGGAGCAGCTTGTTTAAGAGCAAGGTGGAAAACTCAAAGCAATTTTGATTTAAGCTGGAGGAGAAAACAAGATGGAAAGCCACATGAAGACAAAGAACAAAGTGAAGGAATGCAAAAAAGGTAGACACAGGGGGGCAAGTCGGTGGGAGAGAGCAGATGAGCAATAAGAAAAGGACAGTGAGTGGTAAGGCTGATGACAGGCGGCGTCGTGACTCGATCTAGCGTAAAAATGCTTTCAGCGCATCGGAGGTTAAGCGTGTGACCTGCCATCGATTTGCCCCCAGGTTCTCCAGGGAACTCTCTTCCCATAATGCTCCTGCCCCAGTACAGCACTCTGTCTTTCCCCCTCCAATCGTCCCAAACCTAAAACTGTGCCTGATCCTCCATTAAGGCTGTCTTGTAGATTCAGCGGGCAGCAATTCACCTAGACTGTACACCCCTCCCCACTTAAGCGTACTGATTTCTCACACACAATAAATAGATTTCGAAGATGATGTGCAGTAGGAAGAGCTGATAGACAGATCTTTGTGAAAACGTGCTAACGGCAGAATGGGCCCGGCAGCGTCATAAAGCACAGACGCTCACCTCCCTCGCTAAACTAATGGCGGCTTTCATTCTCTGCAATGCTCAGCCTACGGTGCTGGCACATACTTGAGCTCAAATGGGATTACGGGCATCATGGGAATTCCTTATTAAATTAGGACTTGCATCAGGAAATATAGGACAATTAGATTAGGATTATCATGTCTGTGTGATTTTAACAGTGATAACAAGATAGAGAAACAGCTGTGTGTTTTGTATCTGAAGTACACCGACCATTAGGGCGAAATAACATTGTACTAGCCACGCTGTCTGTCAAATGTCTCTTCTTATTTGAATCCAAAAGGTGTCACACGTAACAGAAATTATGGATAGTTTTGTTAAAAGCTGCCTTTGACATTATTTTCAGAACATATCATTGAGGCATTCTATTTTCAGAAAGCTACAGCAATTTGTTTCACCAGCACTGATACTGTCTCGGTTTTGAACTGGTTTCACACCGTATCACTGTCTTTTCAGACTTTGATGGAGGATGGAAAGAGAGAAACAGCGGTTAGCATGCTACCCATGGTGCCTGAGGACAGAGATTCTGGACGTACATACACCTGCAGGGTCCTAAACCCTGCCGCCCCTGCAGGTCGCCAAACTTCAGTTACCATCAGTGTTCAGCGTGAGTAGATTTTTTTTCTGTGATGCAGATTATGTGGTACTTATTTCTGTTATACAGCCAAACATTTTTTTTGTATATATTCCGTATATATTCTTTGTGTTTTAAAGGAACACTCCACTATTTTTGAAAATAGGCTCATTTTCCAACTCCCCTAGAGTTTTCGAATCAATTCAGCCGATATCCAGGTCTGGCGATAGCACTTTTAGCTGTAATTTAACATAGATCATTGAATCTGATTAGACCATTAGCATCTTGCTCAAAAATGACCAAAGAGTTTCTATATTTTTCCTTTTTAAAACTTGACTCTTCTGTAGTTACATCGTGTACTAAGTTGCAATTTTCTAGGCTGAAACTAAATGCTTATGGAGTTGCCTAGCTGGAGATATTTGTCAGGAGCAGGGGCGCGGGAAGATGTTTTCGGTTGGGGGTGCTGTGTGTGTCTGTGTTGGGGGGGCGCTAGCGTCACGTGTTCAGAAGAACACAGTAAAATGAATCATGTTTAAAGATAAACATGGGTTTATTATAGCCCACTTACAATTTACATTTCAGAGATCATTACAAATAAATTATTAAATGCTAAAACTGAATAAATTAAATGAACAAACTTGGCGTTGCATTTGCAACCATGTGAAAACAGGGGCTGCTGCAGCCCAACTCACAGAAAAATACTGCCCGCGTCCTGGCACTGCGTATATCATTGCACCATGGTACGGCAGCAAAGTTCTTGATTTTACGCCGGCACTGAGAGTATAGTCTCCTAGCCATATTGGCTAGCAAAATGCAACTTTTCATTTTCCGTCATCTTAGTACACGATGTAACTACAGAAGAGTCGAGTTTTAAATAGGAAAAATCTAGAAACTCTTCGGTCATTTTTGAGTGAGATGCTAACTCTGGTTTATACATCCGAATTACAATAGACCGATGCACGCTACAGCAAAAAGTCTTACCCCCGGAAACCCCCGGAAATCGGCTGAAATGGATCGAAGAACGGAAACTCAACTGTTTAACTCTAGGGGAGTTGGAAAATGAGCCTATTTTCAAAAATAGCAGAGTGTTCCTTTAATGTATTCAGAATAAAAAAAAGTATGGCTCATTGGGAGGAAAAAAAAAACATTAATTTTGTCACATTAAAAATACAACAGAGAGGGGTATTTCAGTGCAAGATTAGTGATTCAGTAAATGTGAGACTTGGTTTAAATATATTTACATGGCACTGTACAATTGTCTATTTACATGCAAGTTTTTTATGGTAAAAAAGGATGTGTAATTGGACAGAGGAATGGATTTTTAAAAAGGATTGTGACTTAGATTTACACACCTGGAGCTTGGCAGGAAAGTCATTGGAAAGGATTTGTAAAGCCTCTATTGCTGCAGTGAATCTAATCCTGCATGTTTCCTTCCAGATCCTCCGTCTGTGACTCTCTCTGTTCAGCCTCAGACGGTCATGGAGGGAGTAAAAGTGTTGTTCATCTGCTCTGCCTCTGCCAACCCTGAGATCACAGGTTACAGGTAAGCACATCTAATATCACAACAGGCTCAATGCATAATCCCAGATTATCCACTCCATCAGATTTAGGTTTGAGGGTAAATCCCAAATTGGATATAAATTACAGATCAAATGCTTTGTGAACAGTTGCTTCAGTGTTTGGTGTTAATAATAGTTGTTACTGTAAAGGGTGAAACATCACAAAGAATTCACCAGTGAATCTTATAAATGAATTTTCATGTTCATGTTGCAAACAGATGGTCCAAAGGTGGGGTTCCAATCTCAGAGGCCAATGGTGACAGCCTGGAGGTGACCGTAGACCACTCTTATTTCACAGACCCAGTCTCCTGCGAAGTGTCCAACTCAGTAGGAAGTACTAATGTCAGCACCTTAGTGGATGTACAATGTAAGTACTCATGTGGTCATCCACCTCCGTACTTCCAACTTACCGCCCAACTTGGGAGCTGTTCACTCTGTCTTTCCTTCCTTTGTCTGTCAGTTCCCCGCGGCCCTGCACCCCAGTCCTTCCAATCCAGCCGGATCTCCTTTTCGCGATGTTGTGGTCCTTCCGTCCCATGGATAGCCGGCTTGCTCCCTGCACTCGTTTGTCCTCCCATTTTTAGTTGTGGCCCCATCTTTTGGCCACCTTCAACCTTTAGCTAGCGGAAGTGTCTGTTCCAACTCCTCTTTTTATGGACAGAGACCGCACGTCCTTTAAGGCAAGTCATGTCACTCGGCGGCCATCTTTACCCCCCTTCCGGCAGGCACAGTGCACGCTCCCTCTCTTTTGACTGGGGCCCCTCCCCTGTCCCCCACCCCCCGTACGCCAACTTCAGCTTCAATTTCCTCTTGGACCTACCCACCCTGCACTCTGCACCCACCGTTCCTTCACTGTTGTTTCTTTGCTCAACTAGCAATTATACCAACCCGCTTGATTCCGGCTCTAGACCAGCCAGAGGCCTGCAAGTCCTCGGCGATGTCTCAAAACCAATGTTTATGCCAACGGGACTTCTAATGGCTGCTGCAGTGACGCGCCAACTTTACAGATTAGGGATTGGATCTTTTGCTCAGAAGGTGGGGCTTCGTTCAATAGAGCAGCCATACTGAGCGTTGCATTTTTCCCCATTCAAAACTATACAAGTGACACGTCTTGGGTATTCCAAAGTCTTTGGTACAGTCTAACAGTGGTGTTCAGGTATAATCAGTCTCTTACATAAACATGTAAACATGGCACTGCATGAAAAAGTTTCTTATACAAGTAAGAAGTAAACAATACCATACGTACCTCCCACATTCTCTCCATGGAATGACCAATGTTTCCTACTTGTATTCTTAATAAAGCCGCAGATGAGAACATTATAATGGGATTTATTTTTGTTTTGTTCACACAAAGACATACTCTAATGAAATGTACTAAAACACAATGGGAATCCACATCTTTTATTTTTAGTTGGTCCCAAGTTGCTGACCGAACCGAAACCCCAGACAGTGGACATAGGGATGGATGCTGCTTTCACATGCTCATGGACGGGCAACCCTCCCCTCACTCTGGCCTGGACAAAACAAGGCTCCAGTGTGGTATGGTGACCTCTTCTCTTCTTCCTAAATATGGCACACCATCTGTTCAACAACTGTCACAGCAATCCTGTTTGAATCATTCTATGAGTTCTAGATGCATATTGATTTTCATTAGGGCATGGAAGGATTGGGTTGGGATTGGAGTGATTCAGAAAAAATTATGTTTTGTTTGACAAACTTTTGTTACCCCAGTCCAGCTTTTATTTGACCCAGTACACACATTCCATCTCCATTAAGCAAGTTTATTCAGTCAAAAAAGGTTCATTAAACAAGTTCATGTCACCTCATCTAGGGCACCAGAATCACCCACCTCCAAAATCCCAATTTAACCCCTGTCTGTACAGGAAAGATAAAATGATTTTCAGAGCTGGATGGTTAATGGATGACATTTCTGTTTACGGCGCATTTACATGAGTTTGGCAAATGGATAAAGTGATTGCTAGCCTAAAATGAAAGTTTAGCTCCAGTAGATGTGTGAAATGCATCAGCCTATTCTGCTGTAAGTGTTTCTCTGCTGCTGCTTAATTAGATTTCATAAACAGCCTGAGAAAGCAAACAAAAAGCGAGAGAGGAAGGAAAAATAGAGAGAGGGAGGGAGGCTAAGGCTGAAAAGCCAGAAGGTTCTGATGAGATAATCAGTTCATTTTGCCATGATTACATCCCACCCTACCCTTCCTGAGTATGGGCCGATCTGATCCACAAGTAGAGTGTTTACTTCATCGCCACAAGATATGGATTAATTGGCTAATTCGATGAGTGCTGGCGAATGAAAAATCGAGGCGAGTGCTAAACGGATTAATCACAGTTTGGCGGCGTCGAGAGGGGGAAGGAGGGGAAGGGGAAGAGGGTGCTCTAATGATCAATGGCTTCTAACAAGTGACCGCGGCGTGTGTACCAGTGCACCAGAGGCGAAGGAGCACAAGTATCTGCTCACACTCTGGAACATTCCACACTGCCATTGTCATAGGTTTAATTAGAGCAGTGGGTTGACTCAGAGGACCCAGGCTGGAGCGCTTTAGACAGTAATTAAGATTACTGCAGACGAAATTACAGGCGGAGTCAATGCTTTCCCCTTGGTATTGGTGGCATTGGTCTTTCTCTTGTGTGAGGCACAAGCAACGAAATGGATGACTGGTGCTAATGGTAATAGCGATCTCTGAGGGCCACGGCTTGATCTGTCTGGAACAAAATACTCACTGTGTCTCTACACAATCTTCCCATCTTCATCCTGTGGAAATATTGACATGCTGTAATGATTTTCATTCCACAACTTGCTGGAAAGATAAGACTTTAACAGGAAGTGAAAAACATCAATATTACAATCACATATAGACAGGTACTGTCATACAGACATTTGATAGAACGTGTATAGTTATACTTGGTGTGTGCTAATCTGTATGTATAAATTGACATGTGGTTTGTTGCAAACTCTTGCCTGATGCCTATATCTGTGGTCACATCTGTGGAGAAATGTCTTTGTATAGCAACAGATCTGACCAGGCTATTCTTGTTCATTTTATTTAACAGGTGCTCAGCAATAGTAACACCCTTCAGCTGAAGGCAGTTACACAAGAGGATTCTGGGACATACACCTGCAAAGCTATCGTGCCTCGGATTGGTGTGGCAGAGAGAGATGTAACTCTAACTGTCAACGGTAACTAAATGCTATCTTTTTATCTCATTACTTCTCATTACTTTTATCTCAATTCTCCCCTCTTTCTTTCCCAATTTTGTTCATGATATATTCTGTTTCAAAACCATACGAGTTCACTGCTTTTGGTTAGCTTACTAGGGTTCGGAACAAAAGCTGTAATTTTTTTCTATTAATCAGTGAATTGCTTCCCTAATTGATGAGCTTCTTATTTATGTGCATGACTCATGCACTTGGTCTTGAATACACAAGGAACATCAGCTCTGTGTCTTCCTTTGCTTTCATTAGCACCCTTAGTCAGTACGATTTCTCTCTTTCACACCAACACTTCAGGCCCTCCCATCATCACGGCTGAGGCCACGCAGCAGGCCGTCAAGCATTCCAAGGGCAAGCTGGAGTGTCTAGTGGGCAGCAGCCCTCCTCCTGACAAGATTGTAAGTATACATTCTCCTCTTTCTGTATGTGTGTGTGTGCTAGGTATCTGATGCTTAGTGTAGCCTTATTCCTGACAAGCTTGTTTGTGAGCCTTTCCCTTGAGCAGGTGCTTTCGGTGTGTGCACATCACACGCCCAAGCTCCCTTCCCCTCTCCCTCCAACAAGATCTCATGCGAGTCTCCTCTTTCCTTGCTCCTGTCTCTCTCTTTCCATATCTGGCACCCACACAAGCACAGCTACACAGCCCCATTCCCCTAATAGAGAGCGCTCGATGAGAGGGCTCATCCTGTATCTCACCTTTTCCACCCTCGAGCGTGCAGAGGCGAATTGCATTAATGCCAGGTTCTGCAGAGAAGACCTCCGGCCCCCTAGGCTCCTTTCCAACGGTGAGCAATTAGTGCGTAGCACCACTGACCTCCCGTGACCCAATCGTACGTGGGAAGGCCTTTCAGTGGATAATTAGGGTTTAAGTTGGAGAGAAATCGAGAAGAAGGGTAAAGCATAGAGATGCACCGAGACAGATGGAAGTTAAGCAAGGGTAACTGAAAGCAGTTGATGCAAAGAAGGAATCAGAGACGGAAAAAAACTCCTGATCCTGGAAACAGTGACAGGTGGGGATTCGGGGTGTTATTGGCTGTTATTTCTTCACCTGAGGCCAGTCAAGGGAGGACTTCTCAGACATGCTGTTTCACCTCTTTGCCAGAAAGGTGAAGTAAAGAAACAATGGCTTGTTCTCTCTCCTTGAGTAGCTTTGAGATCTCAGGCTGACCTGCTGCTAGACAGGAGCTGCTTGTCTTCCCCGCTGGGTTTTTCACATAGCTCTTTTTCACAAGCTGAGACACAATACTGTTGGTAAACCAGCTCGACATGACAGTGTAAAAGAGCACAAGAAAAATTCCAATCTCTGACACTGAGTTTATGACACTAAAGTCTAATTATGGGGTGAGGCTTGACAATAGACTGAAATTTCAATTCAACTTGGAATCAAAATCGACCCTATTTACTTGCTTAACACATGTTCATGGTCATATTGTGAATGATTCAATGGTGCATAAGAAATACATTTGTTTGTCTTTGCAGTTCCCTCTTACCTTTTCATAATCAAATCACCAAAATTGCAATTGTCATTTCATGCTTAAATAAAATGTGAGAATAACAACACTTGCTGTACCTTACACCTTGCTATCTCTTTCTCCTCAGGTGTGGACATTTGGAGACACGATCTTGTCATCTGGCTCTTCTGGTCGGTTTTCCGTGCAGACAGTACACAGTGACCGAGGGGTCCTCTCCTCGCTAATCCTCTCAGAGACTATGGCCCAGGATTTCCAGCTTCGATACAACTGCACTGCTTGGAACCGCTTTGGTACAGGCACGGCACTGGTCACTCTTGAAGAGCAAGGTATGGGGTCCTCATGCCAGATTATCCTGTGTAAAACATCCTTTTATTTGAATTCAATATGGTACCACTCAAAAGTTTGGACACACCTAATTCCTTATTACGTTCCAGCTTTTAGAATGGTGGTAGACATTCATTTATGAAATTACAAATGAAATATGGATATTGGGTAATGATCAAACATGTTAAATATAAAACCGTTTTACATTTTGGGTCCTTTGAAGTAGATAGCCCTGCTTTAAAACAGTATTTAATTGGAATCGGTATTGAGTTTACATGTATGCTTCGTACTTGTCCCCCTCCCCCATTTGTCAATTAAAAAAAATATATAATAAATATAGTATATTTGTTAAGAAATTCCTATATATTTGTCTAAAAAACAATCTAATGCATTTAAGCTTAAACTTAGATCAAAAGCTTCTTAAGACTGTGAGAAACAAATTCAGTCAAGTGTGTCCATGCTTTTGACTGGTAGTGTAGATCAGTGAGTGTTTGGGAAAATGTTCTGGGAAATTTTGGGTCTGGAGAGTCAAAAATTGGAGGCGTGAGAAGCAAGCAACTGAAAGTAAAGTGAGAAAAGTGGCAGGAGGTTTAGATTTGTGGATGGGCCAAACTCTTTTGGCACCATCGCTTTAATAATTAAAGGATGGTTGATTTTAAAACACTGACAGTAAGTTGTAGGGTTTGTCCACCTTAGAGTTGGTGCCTTTTATCTAAGATTAGTCATGACGAGCTGTAATCCAGTTTGAGTCAGCTCTATGCAGGAATCGCATCTCAAAACACCCTGCAACCCTGTGCTTATCTTAATTATACACCACCAAATCAATATCATTTAATCAGGAGATGGTCCACTTAATGAATACATTCGTTCCATAACAAAGATATAGATTTTGAGCCTGAATGAATTAAATCAAGACCGAATGTACGGCATGGGTATGTGACGCTTCACTGACCGTTTAATTTTGTATGCACAGTGCACCAGTTTAAATTTGCTTAAATAAGACTAAGAGCATGGTAGACGGCTTGAGCCTTTGTACTGGGAGACACCAAAAATAAGGTCTTCGCCAGCAATTTGCATCAAGGCAGCAGAACCAAGTCTCTGGAGAGGCAGACAGTGCTATCTCCTGGAATCTCTAATTAGATTACTGTCGGCTGCCTCGCTGCATGTCAGACCTGGTTACTCCTCTTCCACCAGAGATTAGAGACAATAGCCTGGTCCTATGATGCCACTGTGGATCACACTAGATGAATTTCTATATGTTGCACTTGAGTTTGGACGTGGCTCGGAAAAAGAGCTTCTTTGTAGAACACGTTTGAAAAAGCAGAGAGTTTTTCTTCAATCAGCTGGAGATCCGACATACCTTTTGATAATATGAAAATTAAATCATCACAAAGAAAATGTCAAGAACATGTCTGGGTCATAATTTAGCCCCAAACTTATTTGTCACACTTACTTAACACATTATAATATATAAATGATATTTATAATATATATCTATATATCTATATATTTAATGAATCCTCCCAATATGGTTAATGACAGAATGGCAGGACTAAGTGTAAGGAAAGAATGTGACGTCTCATACTTGGAATTTATGCTCTGTGTTTAATAACCCATCCAAGTGCGCACACACACACATGAGTGTGAACATCGCACACAACACACACCGCATGACACACAGTGGGCAGCCGGGGAGCAGTTGGGAGTTCGGTGCCTTGTTCAAGGGTCTCACCTCAGTCGTGGTATTGAGGGTGGAGAGAGTACTGGATATTCACTCCCCCCACCTACAATACCTGCTGGACCTGAGACTCGAACCCGTGACCTTCAGGTTACAAGTCCAACTCTTTTCCATTTGGGCCACACGCTGCCCCAAGTCACGACTGTACTAAGCATTGTGGATGTTATAATAGAAACATTTAAAATCCACTTGTAATAAAATGAAAGACATGCCTGAATTTGTATCATCTGCATACCCTGCAACTGAAGAGGTAGATGTAATAATAGATTTTCAGAATTCAGCTCAGTCACGTTCCCTGTTTCCCTTGCAGAGGCCCTCCCCTTGCTAATCATCATTGGAGCATCGGTGGGCGGAGGCTGTGTCTTCATTGTTTGTGTCATTACCCTGGTTTCCATCTGCTGCCGCCACACTGCTAAAGGTGAGGTCAAAGGTCAGATGTTATCTGAGAGTTCTTATTCTCTCCTCAAAAAACATGATACAGTAGAAATCAAACGAACTAACTAGACAGAGGTTAATTATGGGGCCACCTCTTTGCCTGGAGCAGTGTTGACCTTTTCACCTCTCTGGAAATCTTCCCACCGTTCACCTCATTAATCTCTATACACTGCGCTATTTCCTCACCCAGGCAAAAAGGGCACACGCCTGTCTAAGAGCGACATCCGCGTACAAATCGTGCACAGCGACCACAACGCAGCCAGAGGAAACGATGATGAGGAGGACGTGAAGGAGCCTATGGTAAGTCACCCTCAAAACTAAAAATAAATACTTAGAATAGCCTAATAGATAGAAATAGCTTTTATACCATTTTTCTTTCATAAAAAGTCTTTCCTGATATGCTGCAGGAAAAACATGTAAATGTCAACAGCATTACAACCTGATTTCGGAGGGAAATGGAATAGGAAACAAAAATATTAGGCTGTACTTTACTGCTAAAAAGTAAAGTCATTTATTATATTTTGCTGAAAGATGCTTAAAAAAACATGTATACTGATCATTTGTTCACAGGAAGATCAGGAACTAGGGACAATATTAATGATGACTGCATGACATTTAACATACCATAGACACTGAGCAGTCTGTAACCCAAATCTCTGTACTCTTCTCAGGCTCCCAACAGCAGTGAGTCTCCAGGAACGTCTCGCACAGAGCACAGCGACCTGCTGGAAGAGGAGGATGATGAGAGATCAGATATCAAGGTATTACATTTCACAAAGCATGACTCGGATGGTTAATCTGATAAAAGCAAAAGGTTGTTTTCAAAGGTTTGAGGAAATCATTGTACTTAATAACACTAACTTGCTGAGATCATATTTGTATTACACCCACAAGCTTGGATCATGTTCAAGAAAACCTACAATTCTTGGTCAATGTCTAACTTCAAACTAGCACCTTACTAAAATAATTTGCATGTATTTCATGCTATACAAAATTCTGTTATTTATCTGACAATGTTTTTTTTCATTCTTCCTAGGATCCCACTAATGGCTACTACAATGTGCGGGCTCACGAGGACCGCCACATTACAAGAACTGGGTTCTCCGAATATGTCCCTAATGCTCGCCCAGTCTACACTCCCTCTCAGCTTCCCTCGCCGAGCCCCTTATATGGCCAACACTCCACTCAGCCTCGGATTTATGACTTCTCCCAGCGTTACGCCACAACCCCTGCCACACGCACCGCCTATGAGCAACAGCAGTCTCAACAACCACAGCAACAACAGCAAACTCCTACCATCTATCCTCAGGATCCACTCTATGCGGGCTCCGCCTACCTGCCCGCCACCTATAGCCGCGCCTTCACAAGCTACGTCAAACCCGCATCCTGCGAGAAGGCTGACGGGTACGAGCATTCAGACCAGGCCAGCAAGGTGTCCAACTCCTCCCGTTTCTCATACGCATCCTCGCAGGTGTCGTCGCAGCAGTCTGACTATGGGCGGCCCTCGCAGCAACGCATGCAGACTCATGTGTGATGGCTCCCTCGAAGACCTGCTAAGGGTCTGGCATGATCAACATCACAAGGACTTTCTTCTGAATGGGTTCAGGAGGGATTAAGCAAACTTTAAACTGAGATTCAAGAGGCGGAAAAGCTTTATTGCTATCTTGAAGTGAATGTTGGATCGATGGAAAACTTCTTTCGAAAGAACTACAACGTGCCAAGCTTGGAAGTCACCATCAAGCTACTGATTTTCTTCGTCCAAATGTTGAACTTTAAGGGAAATAAACATCGTCCATCAATTCATTTCTATGGCACTGTATTTCCATTCAAAAAGGCTCCAGCATTGACCCTTCTCGATCTTGGAGAAGGAAAGCAGTACTGTGGAGAAGGGCAGTGTCCTCATTAACTAATCTTTGTAAACGAGGACAAGCTCATGACACTACGCTGAAACAATCAAAATGACATGAATTTATAAAAAATCGAAAAGATAAAAAAATAAGTGTTTGTTGGCATGCTGATGGAATTGTAAGCACATGTGTGTATCAGTGACAACAGGTCTTGCCTACACAAAGTGGCTCAAAGTTCAATCCACAAAGCAGGGGAGCAGAAGAAAGAAGAGCGCATGCGCTCACCCTAAGATATTTCTTCAGAAGCTCTATCTGCAGTCTGCACTGCTGTTGGGCTAGCAAGAGAGTATTTATGTAAAGCCTCAATGGACCAGTGCAGGAAACTGGAATGCTTTGGTAAAAAAAAGAAAAGAAATTATGGACAAAATCCATAAAATATATTTCTGTCTGTTTGATGGAACCAAGATTGGCCAATCCCCAAATAATCAAATTTAGAGGTGTGGTCTTTTTAAGCTATACTCTCAAGGATTTGCTGCAGAGTTCAGAGTAGAGCCCATTTCGGGACCACGGTTTCTTAAGTCAAGCCATGTACGGCAAACCTAAATTACAGCACGGCCTTGTGGCGTGCAGTAATAATCTTGTATTGTTCCTTACATGACCACTGTATGTTACAAATACAAAGTGTGCCAAGGTGACTGTTATGTCATGCTGACATGGCTGACACCGTCAGGTAGCACCAACATGTTTACATAGAAGAAAAAACTGAAAAAAGAAATAGCAAGTGAAATGCAGTACTGTCCATTTCCACTTAGAGCCACTTCAATGACTGTACAAATTGTTGGGAAATTCACTCCTGTCTGTTGCATGCAGATGATGTGTGTACGTGAACGTAATCAGCATTTCTTCTCATCTGTTTGTTCCTTGTGTGAGAAACCGCTTACTTGCACCCTACGTCTATTTGATCTTGGATACCTGCATTTGGAGGTTACCATACTGCCATTTTCCTTTGAGCCTGAATGGTTGGCTCCATTTGGAAAGATAAAAAAAATGTAAGATAGGTGAAACAAAACATTGCTTGTCTTTATTTTTATATTTTATATAAGCCTTAATGTACAGCGTGTAAGCTGCTCTATTGTAAAGTACCTTTATATTATAAAATGCATTTATCTATATCTTTGAGTTGACTTCATTTGGTTCACAACGGTTTTTTACCCCCATGTTACCTATCAGTTTTGGAGAGGTGAAAAGTGTTACGTTACACAACTAATTGACCTTTTCCTTCCGTTTCTTTTTTTAACGTTCAAATAAGTTTATTTGCTAAAAATGAGCTATTGTTGCTTGTAACTTTGTACACATATTTATATTTAAATAAAACCATTTCAAATAATATCTGCTCTGACTGAAGTGAGTTTGGCACACATCGCTGGGTCTCGTCAAATGTCATGAGGGAATGAGGACAAACAAAACCGGGGCTGCCGAGTTGATGAATACATAAATTAGCAGTGATGCCTATGTTGATTCTCTTATTCCCGCGGCGACAGCAGGGTTTTTAATAAAGACGGATGAGATTCCCAAGCCTCCCGCTGTCTGCGTATCAAACATAGCAGGCACAGGCCGTCTCCCCAACGCAACCAAATATTGCCCTGACGGAGCGGGTGTTGTGTGACAACATTATCTTGTCATGTCACCCAGTCTCTCAGATTTCATCATGTCACGCCGAGCTTCACGGCAGGGAGTTTTGAAGACATAAACACGTACTCAGCATTAAACAAATGAACTGCTGGCTACTCTGGTAAATTTAGGGTCATGTTTCCATCAGCTGTCATCATCCCTTGCATACAACGAACAATGCCCAAAGTAACCAAACAAGAATGAATATGCATAATGTGCAAACCTGATAATATAAAATGCAAACTCCGTTATCCATAAACTGTCAGTGGCATCATATGGCACAAAGTCCATCCAGTGAGTGTCTAAAAGCATGCTGTGGACAAAATGGCAATTTTTAAGTTAAGTTAATGTTTTAAATTACTGTGATAATATAACGTTAATAGCGGAAAGAAGAACCACTGGGTTTGCCAGAATTGCCATTTAAGTTAGGTTAGCCAATACTGACTGAAATAACCAGTGCCTATATACAATAAACATGTTATGAAACCTAGTAAGGATTAGTTCACTGTTACTTATATATCTAATCTCCTGATCTAAATTCTCAGTTTAGATGCCTGGCCAAACGTGCTGTCTAATGGAGCTGATAAATCGACAGATTATTAACGGATTAATAATACAATTTCTATATTTCCAGGTTACAGGATTAAAACAATGAAATTAAGCACAAAAACAACAATAGGGGAACGCAGGGCACAAAGTAACGCAGGGTTAGTTGTAACACACATGGTTTGAATATTTCCACACATGCTAGCACAACAAAATTTACAGTATTTATTAGTTATCATATTAACATTATATAGAAAAAAGTGTGCCAAAATTAAAAAATCTTTTAAAGATATCAATTCACATTTATTTTACTGATTCTGAACCCCATGTGGATTTACACAAACTGAGAAAGTCAAACAAGCGTAACTTTGTGCCCCTACACCTTCGCTAAAAAAGATTCCTCACCAAACGCGCACGGCCTCTCCCAGCATGCTGTTTTTGCGTCATTTACATAAATTTGAACATAACACAAGATGAATCTCACCAATAAGACGATCTGTGAACTATGGTCAGGCAATAAACAAAAAGTGTAACGGAAATGTATAGAAAAATTGGTTGAACTATGTCTAGCCTGGTTTCAATCATGTATTTCGTTGACCACAATGCTTTCTTTCGATCATTTGATTAGATTTCTCCATTAGGTAGCCTAGTATGGTGACCTTTGGATGCCTAGATACCGTATTAATGTGCAATATGCTAAAGTGCAAGAGTTATCACATCGATTGGAGATGATATAAAAGGTTAAACACCAATCTAAAGCTCATACAAGGTCAAATCTGGCATGTAATTAGCCTAAATTCAATACTCTGTCAACCATTTAAAACAACTGTTGCAGTGCAGTGCAATGCTTAATTAAACCTAGCTTTTAAATTGGTGCAAGGCCAAAACGAAGTACATTCACATCTGTAACAAAGACACGCTGTGGATTTTCTCGTATCAACTGAAAAGAGTAGATTTATGATGCTTTCTTGTTTCAGGAGAGCACTGATTTATGGGCAAATAATTGTAGAAGGAAATGTTGACGTTGGTTAAATGCCAAGGCTATCTGATTTAATATTGATGAAACAACGGTTTTGAGTTTTCTTTACTACATTTTGCATTTTGAGGGGGAAATGAAATTACTTGGAAATGACCCAAAACACTCTATTCTGGAAAAAAAGTTATTTAAAACCAGCATGTATTTTATTGTCAAGAAAATATTATAAACTCTAGGAAAATGTGCATACATTAAAACATTTGCATAGTGTTAAAATATAAAATATAACGACACAGAAAAGACCAACAAGTTCAGTTACATTAACAATACAAAGCGCATTTAGTCACCCAGACACATAAAGCCAAACATAATCAATGCGGTTTAAAAACAATTTAAAAATGAAAGTCTAACAAGCCCTCAACAGGTCAAATTGTACATCACGATGCTATATGAAACTTCTGTAGAACATAAATATAGCATTTATTGCCTGACATCTCTCAAAATACAGCGAACGTCTCTTGTACATCCTGGGAAAATAAGTCACTACACTACAAAGCCTGAAAATCTTACTAAGCAAATGGACTTTCCATGGGAAAGAAACTTGCAAAGTCTATGAGGAACTGGCGGTATAGATTCCTCGATACGGTCGGGCCTCTTTGAAGGAGAGACCATCCTGCTAGGTTGTTTCAGCCAACAGCCTTGACATTGATTGGCTGGAACTTTAACATGCAGCAGAAGTCAGTGACCTATGTTGGCCTTGGTTGTATTGGCAAATGGATGATGGAAATATCCTATTTTTACCTAATCCTCCATTTCAGAGCTTTGGCACTGAGGTTCCGAGATCACACAGATGTGAGGAAAGAAGGTCAGCCTGAGTGGGATGCTTACAGAAATTTCTAGATTGCAAAGAAGATTTTGACCTTCGCTTAAAGGGAAAAAAAATGTAGGGATTGAAGCTACCTCCAAAGCCGGAAACAAGAGTTTCTGAGAAGAGGCAGGGTCCAGTCTTTTGAACAAAGGCACATTTTGAGCATAAGAAAAATACTTTTTAAACAGAACATAATTCATAAAGATAACAACATGACTTCCACCAGGTCATAAGTGCTGGCAGGCTCATTATAGGACAGTTTGATCTCTAAGTGCCATTTATGAAGTTACTGTTCAGATACGAACAAATGGAACTTCAACTGCGTGACAAAGAGTTGGTAAATGAGTGTAACAGTACATCACAGTGATATATATTCTCATTATAGTGGTATCTGCATGTATTTTATGAACCTTTTTATTTGGTTGACTAAAGTTGAACTCAACTTTAGATTGATACCGCTATGAAAAACATCATTCATAAGCCATAACAACCAAATAGTCATACTGAATGAAAACGCTATTATGAAAACGACCAGGTGGTCTGAAACGTATGCAAGTTCAATTTGAATGAATTTTTTCTCACAAAGGATGTCGACCAAAGCTGTATTCACTTTTGTTTTTTTGAGTGTGGCTCACATCCCTCAACACTTGTGTTCTTCTGCTTTGGTTGTCGTATGACTGCAGGTCCAGGCTTCACTATATGTTTGTGATTTCACGGATCCAGTCCCGCAGTTTGGTGACACGTGTGTAGATGCCAGGCTTGTTCCGCTGAGCGCAGCCTTCTCCCCAGCTCACTATTCCAGCCTGGAACCATTTGCCAACATCGGAACGACATACAAGAGGACCGCCGGAGTCTCCCTGTGGAAGCCAAAAGAAAGAAACTTTTAAACGTCATTCCACATTTTCCAAAACTCGACGAAATGCATGGAGGACACTCATGTAACTAAACATATTTGATGACCGTATTCAAGAGTTGCCTGTCGATATATTCTAGAGAATGTACTTTAATGCACCACTGAATGTTTACTTCATTTTTAAATGTACAGTATATTGTGATTATTTTATTTTGTATTTATTTTTCCAGTTTTTTTTTAAATTGTGTATTGATGCTTTGCAATATTGTATATAAAATAATCATGCCAATAAAGTGCTTGAAATTGAAAAAGGAGATGAAATGATGATTATGTATATGAGAAACTGAAAAACAGAAAGGAAAAAAAGGAGGGCTTGTAAAGCAATTGCAAACGATTTAATTATTATTGTAATCACTTATCATTTATTATTTTGTACCTCTAATTTAAGCTGCTTATTTACTGTGTCATTTCATTCCATTACTATTATTCCTGAATGATTTGTTTTGTGTGTAATACAATTCGGCTCTTAATTACTTTGTCAATATTGCAATGTAAACAGACGTGGCAATAAAGCATATTTGAATTGGGAGGTGAGAGGAGAGAGAGAGAGAGAGAGAGAGAGAGAGAGAGGAAGACAAAAACAACGCAAAGTACAAAGGGAGAGAGAGAATGTGCACAAAATCTATGAGCTCCTATAGCAGGAGAGGAAGATAGAAAGGAGTCACAAGACCAGGACCGGAACCTGTGTGAGAGAAAGGCACACTAAGAAGATTACACCCAGAATAAGAGAGACGCACAGAGCGTTCAGAAGAGGAAAGCAAGATGAATAACAAGTGAGATAGAAGTAGAAATTATGGAAATCAGCTCATTTAAATATCAGGGAACAAGGTAGAATAATGAATCTTCTCCACTACGAGGCTGTACACACACTGCAGGAAGACAACAACATTAGCTGAACACTTTGACGGCATTATACTCATGTCATATGTGTACTGTAGGTGTTTCTGAATGAATAGAACAGGACGAAACAAGACTCGGGGCTTGACAATGCATCTAAATGCCTATTAAACCACCTTGAATTCATTAACATTCAATAAACATGTAATTTTGCATGTGTTGTAGATGTACAGATTTTTAACTCGCAACTGGAGTGGGGGTGTTGTGATTTTTTGCGTCTATAAATGGCAATTTAAAAAATAGTGGCATAACAGCACAACATGTACTGTTCAGCGAAAGATTTCCCTATGCCGATTTCGAATCAAGTTCAAGTTGAGCCATGCTGACCAACAAACAGAAACCTATTTGGTGTGATGTGAGCACTGCAAAATATGTAAAAATTAAAATACACTGCTACACTATTGATATATATGTACAGTATATGCACAATTTGGTCAATGTGCTGTGTTCTGTATGTGGCAAGAGAGAATAACTGTATTATTTTTTCTTTGATTATTAACATAATTATTCACAATATTTTACTTCAAGATAAAATATAGGAAGAATTGTTTGACCTGACAGTCCAACTCACTTTGTCAAAAAAAACAAAAACAAAAAAAAACATCTCTTATTTATTTCTGCATATAATGCAAGTGGCCCAGAACAAAATGAAAGTATCAGATTCAGTGTCTTTTCATAAAAAATAAAAAAAAGGCAGGAACGTTTTACCTGACAAGCATCCACACCTCCAGTGAGGTAGCCGCTACACATCATTCTAGAGGTCACTTGACCTTCAGTCACCATGTTGCATACTGTATCATTAATCACCTTTACTTCTGCTTTCTCCTTTACTTCTGCTTTCTGCAAGATTTGTGCAACACTTCCTACAACACATACATAAAACATTAGTCCTATGAGAACGAATCTAACAACAAAGAGCATCTTTTCTTATTTTGGGTGTTTGAAACATTGACTATAATTAAGTTATGTGCTTCCACAAAATCTTAGAACAAAACTTGTGTTAAAAGTCACATTGAGACATTGGATTGATAAATGTCAAACTTGTGAGGTAAAATTCCAAAGGTATCTCATGGAAAAAGGAACTCCAAACGCAAAGGGCAGCCCTCAGGCACACAAGCTGTCTCACCTCCCTCTCGGAGCGTGCCCCAGCCCGTAACAAAGCAGGAACTACCGGCCGAGAAGACGTGAGTCGGCGCTGGAAGGCAGATGGGATGCACGGTGTTGGTGAAGTTCAATGGATCGCTCAGTTCCAGCAGTGAGATGTCATAATCGTAGGTCATTGAGTCGTAGTTTGGGTGGGTGATGATGTTCTTCAAAGTGCGCTTCTGAACAGAGTCCTTGATGTTCTGGTCCCGCAGACCACTGTACGTCAGCCAGTTGGATATCTTTTTGTAGCTGTCGGCGATAGACACAATGTTGTTTTGGAGGATAGTCGTTTAAAAAAGATCGACATAAAATGGTGTTCAAAAACATTATAAATCAGAAAATCTGAGGAAGAGTACATTGCCACACTTTATAGTTGGTTTTAAATTCACTGAAACACCAAAAGCTTGTGAAAACGCACTGGGAAGCTTATTATCTTCCAATGATTATATAATCTATATTATCTAGAGGTGGGTGTTACAGCTAAAACGTTACACAAATAATCTGATAAATGTATTTGCTTATATAAACATCTAATTTGAGGATGTTGGACACAATCTACACAATGTTGTTTTAGAGGTTAATTGTTTTGAAAGGTCAATATGAAATGGCATTCAAATACATTTAAAATCTGTAATTTGACAGGAAATCTGAGGAAATGTGAACTTTTACACTAATTACCACATTGCCAATGATGCAGTAACGTCTATTATTCAAAATTCACTGAAACACCAAAAAGCTTTGAAAAGGTTACACCAATAATATGATAATTGTATTTACTGAAACAATGTATAATTTCAAGTTTAGAGGTTAGTTGTTTTGAAAGCTGACAAGAACTCTTTAAATGAAAAAATGAAAAAAAAAAACGTATGGGCCGGATTGTGAAAAGCTGTGTTTATACATCTATATGAAGAGGGACTGAAAAATAAGAGGGCTTGGTGATTTCAGCCGAACTGCAAAGTAATTTCAGAGGTGGAACAGGTTATTACATTTTGATGAAAGATTAAAAACAAACATTTGTGCACCGATGTATCATTCACAATAAGACCAGAAATGTTTATTAAGAAAGTAAATGGGGTCGATTTTGATTTCATGCTGAAACTATAGCTCAGGAGAGTGAATTATTTTTCAATTCAGCTTTAGTGTTTCAGTCTCAGAAACATGTTGGAATAATTTATCAAGGTAAAGTATGATTGTATTGCATGTCTCGTGCGCCACCTGCTGGCCAATGAAAATAAATACAAGCTCAGGCTTTGATGTTGGATGATGTTTGAGCACAAAGCAAATGGAGAAAGATATTTAGTTAATGTCTAATTTATGTCTGTGATAAATTATCATCAACTACAGCTAAATTAAGCAGAGAAAAATACAGAGATGCAATAAACTGACTCACGCTGAATCAGGCTGGATGAAGCAGTGGGCAGCGGACAGCAGCCATTTGTTGGAGATGACTGAGGCGCCGCAAACGTGTCCGCTGGTCTGAAAATGTAGACTGACCTGCCATGGCCATTCACCCACATCTGAGTTCTGCCCACCCACAATACGGTTGTGCTTGTATGGCCGGACTCCACAGTCTGAAACCAAATAGCAGAAACGGTTCAAACACAAAGACTTCAAGGAAGACAACGGAAGGGCTAGCTAGCATTGGCATGCTGAGATGAGAGGTTATGGGGGTCTTGAACAAGACCAGCAGGGAGAAGATCAGAGGGCTAACTGCAAAACTGGTTGCACTGCAAGATGGCGAGTTTCTCGTAACATCTGCTCTGACTCACAGGACCGTCGGCCTTTAGCGGGACTCGAGCAGAATCATAACAAGGCAGATATATAGAGGAACGAACCGTGCTGGCTGATAAAAACACAATGAGGAAGGAAAAAGAAACTAGCAACCCTGAGGCCTATAAAAGAAGAATAATGTCATGTAAGGTTTCATAAAAAAAGCATAATGGCTTAGGGCTCTGATGTGAATTTTTAACACTAATTACCACGTTGTTGATGATGCAGCAACTTCTGGAAATTACAATTGTTTTTAAATTTATCGAAACACCAAAAGCTTGTGAAAACACACTGGGAAGCTCATTATCTTCAAATGATTATGCAATAAAATTTTCAACACTAGAGGTGGGCGGTATGACCTAAAGTTCGTACTCATATTTGTATTCGCATATATTACATATTATAAATCTATATTACTGTCAAATTAAATACTATTATAACAATTGGATTTTAGCAATTAATTTGGTTTCACAAAATAGTTTGTCTGAAAGAAATTTTACTGTGCAGCTCAAAGAAATATGAATAAAAGGTGTACTTTTTCTCTATGGTAGTCGATTGCTGTCTCTTTAAATTAGTTAAAAAAAAAAAAGCAGACACTTAAAATGAATGAATAAATTAAAAACTGATAAGAGGGATACATCTTTGTCATAATTGGTGTGCTTTTAAATCAGTAGGTGATGATCTATAACTTAACATATTTAAATATTCAATATTTGCTAATACTGATTAATAAAAAGAAAAACCGCAGAAAACTCATTGTACAGATTAACTGTGCATCCCTAATTATAATATAGTTATTTTGCTGGAAACCACCACCACCAGTGGATTTATAGATAGATAGATAGATAGATAGATAGATAGATAGATAGATAGATAGATAGATAGATAGATAGATAGATAGATAGATAGATAGATAGATAGATAGATAGATAGATAGAGTTTATTATCAACTGGCAACGTCTTTTGTTTTTCAACTACATTCAAAGTACATTCATAACAAACAAATCATCAGTGGCATCAGTGCAGCTTCACATTATGTAACATTTGAGTGGAAAATAAAAGACTCCAAACAGCAAATCGAATATAATGAGAGAAACCACATTCGAGATCATTGTAAAACTGAAATACCCAACTAAGCCATACAGTTAAATTATATATATAGGCAACATCACAGGAGCAACAGTGCTGTTATAATGAATATATATATGTGATTTAATCAAAAAATTATTAATATTGTGCAATAAAAGCAAAAATATATTAAAAAATGTGACTTACTACATCCCTGCTCATCCGAACCATCTGAGCAGTCCTCTTCGCGATCACACTCTGCATTCACTTTGTTTACACACTGCTTGTTTTTACACTTGAAGGAGAAATCATTGCAGACACCGGCCGCTAAGAGAGGAAGAGAGTATAGAAAAAGTAAAACTTGAGGTAAATGAGGGAAAAAACATCAAGTGCAGCTTCTTTTCATCACCAAAGACCTACGCCTCGTTCATGGCAATATAAGAGCCAGCGTATTGATCAGGCCTATTGATTGTGTGATAGGTCACTTATCTCTGCTGAAGGATACAAAAACAATGAACAACTTTGAGATGGAAAGAGTGGGCAGTAAAGAAGTTTGTACACAGTAGAATAAAGCAAAAAGCTCTAGTGTTGAAGCTATTGCTCACAAGTGTCTATTTTGCATATTAAAAGCAGGTTAATTATCATATTAATTAATGGTACTCAATATCCAGTGGAAGATATTAATGCATGTCAGTTTAACATCCGCAGAAGTGGAGAAACACTTCAAGCCAGCAGAAAATGTTTAAAAAAAATTATCAAAATTCAAATACAGCCGTCTGTTTAAAAGTACATTTAAAACATCCACAAACATCCAACACCTCTAAATATTTTAATTGACCTATTTAATGACTAGCCATTTACTGTGACAGCAAACTTTATATTTTTACCTAACTTTAACTTTTGGACATTAGAGACCCTAAACTACAAACACGTAGGATAGTCCCAAATCTCACTGCAAATGAACATCCAGCCCAACAATAGAAAGCATTAAGTTTAATATTTTATGATTTGTGAATAACTCAGGACCTGCATATGTTAATCTCACTATGAAAATGTCTAATGTTTACCTCAAAGAAAAAAAGTGCCATTATGTTTTGTACAAAGAATAATCTCTTTTTAGGACCATTCTATTTAAACTATTTGCCTTATAAGTTAGCACATTCTCATATATAAAAAAAAAGTGAACCCAATTTTGCCATCAAAATGTTACAACATACCATGAACTTATAAGTTATAATTATATTGAGTAATTATATATGGCCTATATTGACTAATTCAATTTTGTATCAAACCTGTTGCAGTTTTTTCCACTTTGTCGCCTTTCCTTACATTGACCTATATTTATTTGTATTATTTTTTTATTATATATATATATATATATCTATATATATATATATATATATATATATATATATTATATATATATATATTTTTTTTTTTTTTTTTTTTTTTTTTTTTTTTTTTTTTTTTTTTTTTTTTTTTATAAAAAAAAAAAAAATATATATATATAATATTTAATTGTTTATTTTTATTTTGTTTGCTTGTGAATAGGAATATCAATTGCATAAGCTTACAAAACAAACTAGCTTAACCTGTGTGCCGGTATCACGAAGCCGTTTCATTCAGATTTCACCCACGTAAGTTCATGTTTAGTTTGAGCAAACGCTGAGTTTTTGGGCTCAAGAAAAGTGGGTTGGATTTGAGCGTGTTTTGTCACCATGGTACTTACCTCGGCTACAAATTTGCGCTACTTATTTAGTAATATTTATATTGTAATTGTTTATAATTCATATAATATATTCATATAATTATCATATGAAGTGGCAATTCATTTTAAGCCTTGCATTTAAATTAAATATAAATACATACAGATAAGCTTTAATATATCCAACTTTTAAAATGACTAAACTTATATGTTTTTCTTTTGAGCTCTGTGTGAAACTATATATAAATAATTAAATTCAGTTGATTCCTTCGCATAGTCATATACGTATTTTCTTTCTGCTGCCTTCTCAAACTTTGGCTGCAGCAGAAGTGTTTATTCCTGCCTTCTAAATGCATTTCAACTTATTTTGAATAACGACATCTCTTAATCTTCAACAGAAAAGTGAACTGCGTTGACTCTCGTGAGAAGTGAATCCAAATGACGCTTTGCTGATGCTCTCCACACGTTCCCTGTGATTGGCTGTTTGCCGCACACGTCACACTTTCAGGTGCACACGCTCCAAACTCTGGTTCAAACTCTTGAGTTGACAGAGAACGTTTATATCAAGCTTTGTGAGCCCGCTGATTTGTTTGGTTTTGTCAACTCTAAACCTACTCTGAGTTTGTTCATCTTGCTTCGTGCTACAGGCCACTGGTGTTAAGCTCAATGAAAAAGCAGATTGTGGTCACCAAGTCAAAGTATCCACTCACATGCTACACATGAGACCTCATCACTGCCGTCAGCACAGTCATTTTTCATATCGCATATAAATTCTTGTGGGATGCAGGCGCCATCTCCGCACCTTTCCTCAGCTCTGCCACAATCTAAGAGGAACAACAAAAACCTTGTCAAGTGTCCTTCAATGGCAAAAATCAAAGTAGCTTTTTAAAGAATGCCACAATGAAGCACATCTTAAATATGTTGAAGTTCTCCAGGAAAATGTCATAGTTCAAAATAAGTTAATCTTAAGTCAGTGTTTATATGAATCCCAGGAAACAGCTAGTCATGGGACCTCATTGCAGTCCCACTTTATGGAGATAAAACACCTGCCACTGCTTTGTCTGTCAGTACTTAGTGTATCCTTAAATGTATTTTGTTTCATTTGAATGAACTTCCTGAAAGGCAGATGCTCATATAAATAAATACGACCATTAAAACATAATAGGAGAAACTCACCACAATGTTCCTCATCACTATTGTCACCACAGTCATTTACTCTGTCACACACAAAGTACTGAGGCCTACACAGGCCATTACTGCAAGTGAACTGTTCGTCATCACAGTCTGAAACACAAAACACAATCAACTGAATGTGTCAACATAAATTTGAACTAAAACATCACCTGACTTTGTCAATTATTAGTACAATGTAAAAACTCATCAAAAAGTTATTTCAGTTTAAGTTTACTGGTTACTTGTTAGGCAGCAAAGAGAATGCAAAATAATAACGCAAATCTGATGTTAAAGAAGTAGAACTTACACTTGATTTTGAATTAAACATAACCATGCTTTCATACAACATATGAGCTATTTCCAGAAGCATTAGATGATCTAAAGAACTGATGTTTGAAATACCACCTATGGTGTAAATTCTGTTCAATGCCACTCATTTTATAAACCAAAAATGACAAATAATATATTTAATCTATAATATTTAATATAATACATACATAAATACAATACTATTATGTAAAATTATAACATTTTAGTGTTAATGTTTTAAATAATGTCCCGTGCATCTAAAAACTGAGTGAAACTGCCATTTTTGGAGGAATCTGTCCAATCCGTTTAAGAAAACAACATATTAACATAATTATTGATGTCATTTTTATTCATTTGGACTGAATTTTATATACCCCTGAATAGTGTTTGAATTCAGTCTTTGAATTAGAATTCTGAATTCATCTTCCTGTCATTCTACATCGGTATTCCGTTGGACAGGGCTAATTCAATTTAAAGGTTTAAATGAAATTTGGCAAAATCCTGACAGGGATGAGACTTACGGCAGCTTTTCTCATCACTCATGTCTTCGCAGTCGTTCCACCCATCACAGTGTAGCTCTTTTTTGATGCAGTAGCCTGAGGTGCACGCAAACTGACCAGGGCAAGCTGGAGATGAAATTTATGAGAGTGAAAACAGGAAGACAGCCAAACTCAACACAAAGGAGAAGTTAAAGAGAGTTCTAATGATAGAATAATGTGATCTGTTGGTTTTAAATGGTCCTGGATCAAAATTTCATCACTGCATTTAGCTAGTCATATTGAAACACCGGGCTTACGTACGGTTTACAGGGTCAAAGGTGGTGTAAGTGATCCTGAAACCCTTATCAGTGTAGGATTCATCTGAATGGAACTTCACTTCCAAGGTATTGGTGGTGCTAGAGAGAACAAGTCTACGTCTCTCTCCACAATACCTTTAAAAATGGAGGAAGGAATGAACTGTTAATACAACAAAGACTAAGAAAACTAAAAATGAATTGGCAGCAGACTACTGCAGATGGTTTTCAGATAAACATCAAATTTATTTATTGGGCCTTTTGCCATTTTATTTCATAGACTATCAAGGAAGCTGACAAGAAACGATGGGGAATATCTTTCTGGCTGGCATGGCAGGTCAGATGACAGAACTTACTTTTTACCCAGCACCTCTATGAAGTCTTTGTGACAGCTGCTAGTGTCCACCCCCGGCTCTTTCACACGGAACATATTGAACTCTATCTTTATCTTTCTGCCAGCAGGAACCTACAGAATCCACACAATGGTGTTCAGGGTTATTTTCAGCCTAATGACAGAATCGAAACACTTTGCTACTCAAGAGAAGTAGTTTATTCAAAAACGAATATATTTTAATTTACTCACCATCATATTGTTCCATATTACTTCTTTTGTGAAACGCAAAATGAGATGTAGGCAGAATGCATGAGCTGCTCTACATAAAAGTACTCTACACTTATGCACTATATTTCAAGCCTTCTGAAGACGCGCAGCCAAAATTTGAATTATTATTAGCTGAATTATTATTAGCCACATATTTACTTAAAATACATACACTACTGTTCCAAACTTTGGGGTAATCAAGATTTGTTAATGTTTTAGAAATAAGTCTCTTACGCTCAGCAAAGCTTCATTTATTTGATAAAAATACAGCAAAAACTGTAACACTGTGAAATATTATTTCAATTTAAAGGAACTGTTTTGTATTTATTATATTGTAAAATGTAATTTATTCCTGTGACACCGCATGAATTTTCAGCATCATTACTCCAGTCTTCAAGTCATATCGTTCAGACACATTCAAAGATGATTATTTGGTGCACGAGACTGTTCTAATTATTATTAATGTTGAAAACAGTTGTTCTGCTTAATATTTTTGTGAAAACTGTGATAATTTTTTTTCAGGATTCTTTAATGAAAAAATTCAAAGAACTGGTTATACCTAAGGATTTTAATATATATATATCTATCTCTCTCTAGATTATATATCTATAGATATATATATAATATATATATATCAGTCTTTACTCCACTTTTGTTCAAATTTTAGGCAACCTTTCAATAAATTGATTTTGCCTAACATCTGCTTTTGCGTTTCACTGTAGAAAGAAAATGATAAAAGAAAGACCATATTTCAAAATATGAAGAATGGATAGTTAAACAACTGAAGATATACTGAAATATTCCTTTAATTTCAAAACACGAGTTCTCTCTTTGTAACAAGAAAATTGACGTCATGTGGGCATACTCTGATGTTCCCGTTGGAGTCGATCAAGGAGGATAGAAACTAGGAAAATGAGGAGAGGTGAAGTTTCCAGTGGGCGTAGTCAGAGATGCTCCACAGCTCCCAGCTAGAAATTAATATGGAGGGGGGGGAATTAATAGAAAACAGATATTATGAAACTGAAATGGAATACTTTCTAGACCAATTCAACATTTGTTTTTCAAGTTTCATAGCTACAAAGACTTTTGACTTGGATGATGACTTTATAAAATACTAAAGCATTTGTACAAAACAATCACTGACGTTACCAGCAATAGCGGGAATGACAGTGTAAACCGCTCTGAATCCAGGTCTCTGGACCTTATCTGCGATTAGGTTGATGAGCATGATGTTACCAGAAGAAACTACCTCAAGAGGATTTGTAGGAGGTCGAAGTCCACACTGTCTGTGACATAAAGATACAAGAGTGTTAGAACTGTGGCAACTGTATAGAACAGTGCTTTATTTTATATACTAAAGTATATATCAATGAAATTGCTTGATGGGAAATTGATTGGATGAAAATCTGTGTAGCGTGTATTATTGGTATGTTTGTTTCTAAAGTGCATTTTGTCACCGTTTAGGACTATATAACTGCCCTAGGTGACCTCCAGCATAAAATATATGGATTTTTTGGGGCTCTTTAAGATCAGAAATTCAGTCAAGGATGTCCAAACTTTGACTGCCAGTGTGAAACTACATGACAAGCAAAGTCAAATGGGTTAAATTTATCGAGTTAGAAGCCTCACTAGAGAAGAGAGAGAGAGAGAGAGAGAGAGAGAGAGGCAGAGAGAAGAGAGAGAATAGAGAAGAAGAGAGAGAGAGAGAGACACCGAGACCTGGGGCGTAACAACATTATTAAAAACTGTATGGCTGTGATGCACAGAAACTCTGTGTCACCTTGGAAACGGGGCAGAGGCTGAGTGTTGTGAGAATTATATTCAGAGCCCACTGGCTGCAAGACACAGTTTGCAACCTATACACTTCATGTGATTTGTTACATAGAATAAATAAAAAATAAAATACACATGCTCCTTTACTAAAGTCGAAGTCATCAGCACCCTGATAAGTTTATAACTTGCAATGTATCTGAGGAGGTGCTAGACGGAGTCATTAAAGGGGTCATAGGATGCTACGTGCACTTTTACAATTTGTTTGAACTGAAATGTGTGTTGGCTTTGTGTGTACACAACCACCCTATAATGATAAAAATCCACCCAGTGTTTTTTTTTTAATCTACTAAAATCTTTACCCTTCTCAAATCGAGCCGATCTCCGATGCCCGTCTGTGTGACGTCACAAAAACAGGCCCCTCTCACGATAGTTTATCGACAGTAGCGTTTCAGCACAGTCTGGACTGGCGTCTTACCTTAGACCCGCCCTGAGTGAGCTGTCATCAGTCTGCCATTGTTTCACACAACCGCCAGAGCAGACTCCTAAGCGTTTGAGGTGTTTTGTTGTTGGATGTAATCATGAACATAGCAGTCGTCATTTATTCCCGACATCTGAGCTGCTGAAGACTTAGTGGATTACGTTTGTTTATGAAGGGAATGCACTCCCGATCTACCTAAATGCGTCTATGTTCGTGCAAATCATTCGTGATCCAGCTTCACCTCCAGAAGAAGCAAGTATAAGGTTTTTTTAATGAATCTTTGCAAATCGCCTTTCCTAATAATGTGCTAATTAACAAGTTTCACGATGAATGTGGTTAAAGTAAACAGTCCCTCAGAGAGCGGCTTGGAAGAGAGGGGCGGGGTCAGCAGAGCTCATTAACATTTAAAGGAAAATGCTACAAAACTGCACGCTCTGAAAAGAGCTGTTTTGACAGGGTAAAAAAGGTGTTTTTACACTACCATTGAGAAATTTTAACCAAACTATGTTACAGACTTTTCATTAAGACCCTAAAGAATCATATCAACTTGTGGAAAATGGGCATCCCATGACCCCTTTAACAAGCCAATCTTCAGCAAGAAGCCTTAGGCCAACTGTGAAAATAAAATTGAATTGAAATGTCTGTAATCAGCGCCGATGAGAGGGCTTCGTCCTTGAAGTTTAGAAGGTAGAGATGCATTGAGGATATTACCTATACTCTGTACAGTATTGAATATTTTTATTGAGCAAGGATGCCTTAAATGGATCAAAAGTGACATTAAAATACGGTGACCATACACGGACCATTTTTACAGGACTCGTCCTTGCCAGGATTTCTATATTGCCTAAAATATCTAGGTTTAGGCTTTGTTTGCATGTGCAGACCCTTGTTTGGACTTCACAAGAGCTATAAGAGCGCCGATCAGAGTCTTCGAATCGCTCTTGCAGCACTTTTGTGTCATGCAATGATCGGTGCTCAGCAACGCTTCAAGTCGAACGAATGAACAAACACGTGCGTGTATTTACATCACTTTTGATGTACTCTGTAGGTTATGTACAATTCCTGCATGTTATTGGTCAAACTATTTTGGATGTTTTAGGCAATATAAAAATCCTGGCCAGGACGTGTCCCGTATAAATGGCACATATGGCCACCCTACATTAAAGACTTTTATATTGTTAAAAAATATATATTTTTCAAATAAATGCTGTTATCTTGAACTCTCTATTCATTAAAGAATCCAAAAATGTATCACAGATTTTACAAAATATTAAGCAGCATAACCATTTCCAACTTTGATAAGAAGCATTTTTTTTCTTGAGCATCAAATCAGGATCATGTGACACTGACGACTGGACTAATGATGCTGAAAATTCAGCTTTTTTGAGCTTTACATCACAAGAATACATACCTTTTAAACAAATTAAATAGAAATGGTTATTTTAAATTACCTTTATTATTACTGTTTTTCATTGTATTTTTGATTAAATAAATGCAGACTTGGTGAGCATAAGAGATTAAAAAAAGATTGGTTGTACACAGAGATTACAGCACATGTTAATTTGAAGTCCCTAAAAGGAAACACTGCTTTATTTTGCTCAAAGTGGGGAAAGGTTTTTATGGTATTCAAGTGATGATAAAGCATTTCGGCCTTTTAACTTTATATTAATTTAAACAGCATTGTTATAGGTTACGGTAAAACCTAAAAGGCACAAATGAAATATGAGGTTTGAAAGTGGCATGTACTCACTTTGTGATAGCATACGTGCTGTCAGGACTGAGCGAGTCATAGATGGCTACATAATCATTGGCACAGTCATCCTCTATGTGGAAGGTCCTGAACTTGACACTGATGGCGTAACCTTTAGGAGCGCGGATCTGCCACTGGCATCGGGAGTTAGCTGGGTATCTCCTAGGGTGTTCCGGGGATGTAAATTCTTTGCTGGTGGTGTCAGCTATGAGACTGTAAAAGCATTTCTCTGATAACAGAAACAGGAAAAGCATGAACCAAAACTGTGACTGGATTTTCTTCCCTATTGTGACGTATCAGATGGTGGATCAGCACCTAGAGACCTCTGCAGCCCTGAATGTCAGCGTCAACTAGATGAGCCCCAGAGACAAATCCCCAGCAAAGACCTCATCACCTATACCCACGTACCATGAGACCAGACGAGTCCCTCTGCACAATCTGACTTTTGCTACAGCCGAATTAAACTACACCATGCTGGTTTCGTCTGGCCAGAGGAGAACTGGCCCCCCATTTCGGTCACCGTCTCACCGATGGAGTTTTGGCTCTTTTCCACTGTCGCCTTTGGCTTGCTTAGTTGGGACACTTAATTTCTGTTAATATTGTCAGCTTGACTGCACAGACACTATTTGTAGAGAACTGAACTTGAACGACAGGAATTACAGCACTGATTAACAATGACTGACTTAAACTGAAGAATTGATTGTTTATTATGTCCCTCCACTGCATTTCACACCTATTTTCCTGTACACCTGTAAGGTGCTTTGACACAACCTGTATTGTATAAAGCACTATATAAATAAAGGTAACTTGACGTATTAGAGCGAAATGGTTTATCGAACAAGAAAATTAATAGAGAGCGAGACTTGATTTTGTTAATCAGGAACGGATTAGATTGTAGAAAGTGGGTGCTGCAAACTAAATGGAGGCATATTTTATCAATCACCTGTATGTCCCAAAATAACACCCAAACTTCACGCGTATGAGCCTAGCGGGATGTAAGGGGAAATACTAGAGTTAAATGGTGGGGATGAAGTCGTGTGGGGGTTGATGTTTGCTGGTTTGGATATTGTGTGGTCTTCAGTTGGGTGTCGTCCAAGTGCCCCCAGCCCATCATTAACTTCAAATCTCACTACAGCAGCTCTAGACAAATTGAAACATTTTTTATGTAAAAATTATTATATGTAAATGTACTTCTGTTTGTTTGTTTTTCTCTCTTCGCCACTGGAGAGACCATTAAATGGATTTTGAAGTTAAACTGAAATTAATTTCATTATTTTTAAATATACTATTATTGACATAACCTTAAATATTAATGCTAAAATAATATTACATTAAATATTAAGCTTGCAGGGGTTTGTGAGTTGATGAATAGCAAATTAAATCATAAAATAATAATAAACAAAATACATTTTCAAAATAAATAAATTGTATTTGTTCAACTTTTTTTGTTTACCTGCTTGTCATGTGACCAGCAACCCAGACAACCGTAAATATGCCAATGTGTTGTTCAATTATTGAAATATTAACTCTCAGAGGGTACTTATTTAATATTTTAGGTCAATGTGTTTGGCTGATAAACATTTTTTTGGAATCCCTGCTCTCAAACAAGCAAAGTCTACAAATCGAGTTATTACATTTTTTATGAAAGATTACAAGCCATACATTTAATTGACGTAAAAACAGTCTATTTTGCTTTCATGTTGACTCTAAAGCCATATGAAACCTCCATGCACTTGCAGTTTAATGCAGATAATTTAGACATTTATCCAAAGGTGCTGTTGAAGAGCTGTAGCAATGCTCTCTGTGGTTGAAAAACAGGTTTTTGAGATCCCCGTGCTGTTGTGCACAGCAAGGTAAGTGGAAGGGAAAGCAAGCGAGAGATAGAGCGAGTGTGAGATGGAGGCGGGCAGGCATTTTCGGTGAGTGACAGCAGAGAGCATGGCAACCCAGGTGGAAAATTACAGTGCAGCGGTGACTGAAATGGGACACACTTTACTCACTGGATCTGGGGTCCCTGGCCATCCGAGGGTCTGTGGCTGCAGAGAGAGAGAAAATGATGCATGCTGTACTTTTTTAAATCCTCTTTCCTTCCATTTTCCAAAGGCCTGTCAGACATTCTGTTCCTCCTCCTCCACCCCTCAACCTTGACTCCGACGTTCACAAATACCAGTCTCTCACCTCACTACAGCGACATGAGTCTCCGTACAGAGATATCATTTTAAGCAGGGCACTGAGGCGTCACTCGGGCCCACTGCTCTCGTGTATATAATGCAGATGGGGACCGGAGAAGGACAGAGTGTTACAGTTTTTTGCAAAAACAAAGAATTACTTTGTTGCAGTGAGTTGCACAATGGGGGCAAGTCCCTGCCGTTATCTACAATGTTATTAAAAAGCATCAGTGCTCCTAAAGGAGCCATTTCATACATTTTTAATCATTGTTTTTGTAATTTACATACATGTTAGTCATTGCATTTTGTTACAAAAACAGCCATAATGTTGTTTTTCACAACCGTTTTCAATATAATCTTCCGTTATTACTGCACTGCGACTGTGTCTTTTTAATTAGCAATTATCTTACATGAAGCAGTGATGTCGCTGGCAGTGACTGCGATGTTCCCGACTCGTTTGCCCTCCTGCCGGATGCTCCTCCGCAGAGCCTCGACCACACGCTCCTCTGTCAGCTCTGGGACGATCTCTTGGTCCGTCTCAGGAATGTCAAATTGAGACCAATGATACGCTAAGGTTCCTTCACTGCAGATGTATGATGGTGCAAAGAAGACATATTACTGAATGAAAGTATAACTATGGTGTTTTGTGTGATTTTAAGAATGATGCTATGGTTTCTGACCCAAATCAAAAAAGAGCCCATTATGCATGATACTCTGATTCGGTGTAATGGATTTTCGCTCTGTTTTTATGGTCCCCAACCCTGAGCATGAGCAGTAGTAATAGTTGAACTGGAAATTAATAATTTGCATTCTATTAGGGTGATTTTTTAAACCCAGATTCTATTAGACTTGTAATTTATCTCTATCAGCGGAACCACTAAGTATTAAAATCAAGACATAAAGAATGATCTATTGTTTAATTTAAAAACTATTAGATTTAGAGACCATGCTATAAATTTTACTTTGTCTGAATCAGGGAGCTGTAGTTCAGCTTTACCTGAAGGCAGTGATGACAGACTTGGTATAGTATTTGGAAAGGAGAGGATCTCTGGTGAATGTATCGTTCATCTAAAAAAAGAAGCAGATTATTTTACAATTATTGTCAATTATAGGCATAAATTCACATTTAGTTGTATTGCCCTTTTCACAATATTGAAGCAGAAAATGCTTATTTCAATGATACAATTATGAAAATCAAAAATAAATGTTTTATTTTTTTATATTATTTTATTTTAAATGAAAACTCTGACTGTTCATAAATATGTTCCAAACCCTAATAGTTCATTTTTGTCGAACCAGAACTAAATGTTTTCGATGCAATCCGAGAGCTTTCTGACCCGCATAGACAGCAAGGCCACTACCAAGTTCAAGGTCCGAACGGTAGTAAAGACATGGTTAAATGGTCCATATGACATCATGGTTTCAACCGTATGTTATCTTTCTGGGCCTTGAACGTGTCAGTTGCATTGCTGTATATGCAGGGTCAGAAAGCTCTTGGTTTTCTTAATTTGTGCTCCGAAGATGAACAAAGGTCTTACTGGTATTTTTTGGAAACAACCTGAGGATGAGTAATTAATGACATAATTTTCATTTTTGGGTGAACTACCCCTTTAATGTTAATTTAAGGTGAGAAATATTAAATGAACACCGGATTAGTCCTAAAAGCATTGTATTGTTTTCTTTTTATGCTGAGGTGTTTGGTTATGACGCCGTGACAATATGACCACGTGTGTGTGTTGTCATTGGCACTGCGTGGTGGTAGTAATCTGTAGAGTGGTCGCCCGTGGTGAACGAGTCAATGGGGTGATGGGAAGTTGTTTGTTTGAGGCAGGCATTGCTAAGGAGTCCCATCTTGTGCTTTTGAGCATGATTGGGAAGAAATATACAGCTTTGACGAGTCTGTCAGCTAGACGCACACTACCATCTTTATCTATTATACAGGTGTCACCTACACAATCAAAAATTAAGCTTGTGATATATTGCATGCCAACAATATGTGTACATGCCATTTGTGCCATCTATGCCACTTCATGAAATCTTTGCAGTGTATAGACACCTTGAAAGACTTTAGTAGTCATTGAAGTTCATGTATTGATTTTTTTTTTTAAAATACAGATAAAACTGAATCACTTGAACCAACAGTAAAGAAAAGTCTGAGAACAAAAAAAAAAAAAACTCACAATTACTTCCAAGTCCCTTGCCACTTGTTGGAATTCTGCACTGTCGGGATTCTCATATACTGGGCTGTACTCGGGTTTGAGAAGCTTAATTTGTCCACTGTAAACCAGTGTGGATGAGCTGTGTTTATGTAAGGTGGCCTCATTTTCCAATTCTTTGCTCCTGACTGAGAGAGGGAAAGATGTTATTAATTAACAACAGTAAGAACTGTACACAGTTTGGAGAATTGTATAATATCCAAGATACACATTTCTAGTAAATGTGCAGTTAATTCTCATATTGTATTTTCAGAAAGTTTTGGAATATTTGTCCTCTCCCCAAATTTGTCACTATACCAGAACCAGTAAAAATAATAATTTAATTAGAAGGGTTATATTGACCTATTAATATGCTTACATCTACACTGTAAATATATTTTTTGCCATTTTATTATTTTTTTTCCCAGAGGTAAATCAATAACAATTACATTTTAACAATATTTCAAGTGTAATTTATGACATTTGTTGTATTTTGAATGCAATTTTTCTTTGTAAAAGACAAAAAGTTGATCATACTGATTTCAAAGTGAAGGATTCATTAGTTTGAATACACATTGAACTAAAAACTATTATAACATCTTTTTATTTTTGACAAAACATCCCATGTTTCGTTAGTGACAGCACATTTTCGGTAGTGACTGTAATGCTGTTAGTGACCACATCACATACAGAATTTTAACTTGCATACTAAAACACTACTAAAACATACTAAAATACAAAAAAATTGCATAACTGTTCTAAAATTGTTTATTTCCCCCAAATATGAGGATTATGTGTTCCCCTTAGTCACTACCGTAACAATGACGACATGTTTCGGTAGTGACAATTTTAGATACTTTTGAACCTAGCTCAAAGATGCTAATCAGCACATGGTTAGCTAGCACAGTTCTGAACAGCGGTACACATATAAAAACTAAATGTTATGGAATAACTTCCAAAAAAAGTGTGCTTAATTGCAGCAAAAGGTGTTTGGTAGTGACGTTCCTTAAAGTTACACAGATTTTTCAGACTTTTGAATACATTTACCTCAAAATGATGCACCTATCTACTCACACCTTGTAGCTATGAGAGAGGGGGACATAAATTTAGGGGTGTAGTTAAAATCAGTCTAGGCCAATGGACTTTTCGTTTCGGTAGTGACATGAAAAATGTCGGACGCATTTTTTTACATAAAGTTTCATAATTTACAAAGAACTTAACTTTTTGATTCTTCACAAGAATCAAAAAAGATACTTCTAAAAACAACAATGGACATCAGTTTGCACCAATTCGGTAGAATGGCGCACACACGCACAGTTTCCCCCTTTATCTAAAAACTTTATGATTTTAACACTGAAGACTGGAGTAATGGCTGCTGAAATTTAAGCTTTGCCATCACAGGAATTAATTACATTTAAATGAAAAAAAAAAAAAAAAAAACTTAAAATAGAAGTTTTATAATTGTAATAACATTTCACAATATTACTGTTTTTAATGTACTTTGATCAGATAAATGCAGCCTTAGTGAGCATAAAAGACCCCAAAAGTTTAAACAGCAGCGTAGGTGTGCAACTTTCATCCTTTAAGAGCAAGTTAGATATGATTGGTGAATCTTTGTACCAACAAAAAGCCACACAAGGAATCCAACCACTGCAGCCACTACCAACAGTGCAATGACAACCCCCACGGCAATCCTCGTCTTCCGTGCCGGTGACATCTTCTGTTCATTCGTCAGGAAGGTGACCTGCTCATGACGCCCGTTCCCTCCCTGAAACAGAAATGCAAGTATTCTGTGACTGTCCTTCAAAAGTACTGTAAACATTTAGTTTCTTTGACAAGCAAATGTTACAATATAGTACCTTCAGAATGAATCATGAATTCAGTTCATTTAATTTATTCATAAAATAAGCTAAAAAATGAAATCACATTAATTCAGTGTTCTCTTTAAATCAGCTTTAAAGCTTTAAAGCAAAACACTTAAGAAATAGCAACTTTACTTGGACATTTAATGTTTTTGTTGTATCGAAAAGCACAATATTAATATTCTTTAAAATGTTTCTTTTGTGTTCTTGCTGTGTAACTTCTGCTATACAGTATGTGGCCTATCCACCATATCCACTTCCCAAACTGCACAGGAAGTGCTGACAGACATAGATAAACCAAAAACAGATATACAGCTAAGCTTCTCATATGTGTGACTACAAGTCCCAACAATACTGTATGTGAAATAAAGCTCATATAAATGTTGACATGCACCGCTGCACGTTGAATCAACACATACTGAGACTGGTTTCAGTGGCCTGTATATTGCAGCATCAAAACTGGTTAGGCCTGTTTCTGTGACCTTACACACACACAGAGACAGTTATTTTGACATACCAAGTCATCCAGCAGAGAATTAAATTGCTTGCATGCCTATCTTTAAAGTGCAAGTTAATTAGTAAATGTCTAAAAGTGATTGTATGAACCCCCCGAAAATCCTAGAAGGAAATCTTTGCTTGTTTGCTTGTTATGATGGAAGCTAAATATGTTATAGTTTGTAGCCCAAAGGTTAAAAATGTGGGACAAAAACTGGAACAAAAAGTTATTTAGAGTGGAATAGGCTGTTCACTGAAAGGTTCTTTGAGAAACCCAAAATGATTCTTCTATGACATCACAACACAGTATCAATTACCCATTACAATATATCCATTAATAATTCTGATACTGGATATATATTGGCCAGTATTTAATTGTGCATGCTCATTTCTCTTATTTTGACATTTTCAACAAAAGTTAATATTTTAAACATTGTTTAATGTTGTAAATGCAAACTACTTTAGTAAATCTTTAAGTGAATATCCATTTTGAATTACTGTACATTACAATGTTGTGATGCCTAATTTCACTGGCCATGTATTTATTTATTTGCAGAGCATAGGAGCTACACTGCAGAAGTTGTTTGAATGTGCGTGCAAAATAGCCACACAAAAAAAAGTCAAAATCACAATTTCAGAGGTCTGTGTTTGAGAAAGGTTCAATTTACTGCTTGATTTTGCAAGATGCGGTTAGGGTACTGCTGTGAGATATCTGGATGGGTTGCATTCTATGCAGAATCCACAAAGGAAGCAAAGGTACTAAATAACAGGACTGACAGACATCCACAGTCAGGCATTTAAGAAACCAATATGCCTCTTCTCTCATTTCCTTTTTTCTTCACACTGTTGACTCCACACAAAAAAAAACACTCTAATTGTCCATAAATCAGCAGTTCCCCACCGCAGTGATATCATACTGAAGCTAAACTGGGAATGTGGAATGGTACAGTGCACGTTCTGAACTAAAAGCGCATGCACACACAATAAAGAAAGGGTTCGCAATTAAAAAGTGGTTAGAAATCAGCGTCTACACCCTGGGAGAAGAGGAATCAGAAGATCATTAGGGAGCTAGAATCACATTGGTATTAAATCAATTTGTCAGACGTGCAAACCCCCCTTTTAAGATCCTGGCCCGATTACAACAGCGAGTGCGATAACTCATCGCAATTAAAGCCATTCTTACTGTAGGCCACCTGGCACTCAAGCTGCCTAAATTGGAATTTTTTAATAGCCATCATGGCATAAGATTAAGAGAATCATCGGGGAACGTGGGTCACTTGCTGCTGTGGGCTTCTGTTATCAGTCATCCTGATCACAGCCTAACAACAGCATTACATACCGTGATTCTACCCATAACCCTCTGCAAAACACCGTACTGAAGACATATCACTCTCAGTAAGGGCCATCAGCAAAACAGTAGTGTCTCTTTTTCACTTTTATCAGCCAGGGTAGACAAATCTAATTAGACGCCCTTCCACAGGTGTAATCCAAATAAAGTCGGTGAGTGTTCTTTCTCTGAACTGAGGATTGCTTAGAAAATGGAGCGATAACGCTGTAATTAAAGATTAAGGTGGATGGAGCTTTTCAATGGAACAAACTAAAGAAAACTACTTTATGTGAAAGCAAAATAAAGGCTACCCATTCTCTTCCAGTTATTTTACCTGTACAAAACAGCCCATTATACTGCTTCATACTAACTTTTAATTATTATCATATCAAAAACACTGGTTTGTAGCGCAAACAGTTTTACCTTTTACTGCACTTTGTTATTCTTCTCATTATTTACCTATAGCTGAATCAGACGTCTCGCACTTTCACTGAAAATAGCTTACTTGCAAGCTGAAATATACAGTGGATAAAGACTGATCCACTGTTCCCACACTGTTTGACCTATAAACTAGCAAGAAATAATGTCTCTAATAGATATTTCCCATGGTCTTCCAATAAAAGTTATTAAAAAGCTGAGCCTCTTTTTACTTAAGTGAATGAGACAGAGGTAAAAGTAATACTCCTAATTATATTTCAGGATGTCTTCTATCATCTGAAATTAGATCAAAATGTCTATATCATGGGGTGACAGAAATATAGAATATATGAAAAATGGTTCCAGTGACACAAATTGCTCTAAATAAGAATTAAGTGATTAAGTGTAGAACTGAAGCAATCAATGGGGAAGATGTGAACTAATTACAGTTCAAATAAAAATATCAACAAAAATGATAGAAAACTGCTAATGCACAAACTTTTCTTTTGCAGCTGGGAAAAGATTTAATATTCAGCCTATTTAAATACAGCTAAGTAATTACTAAACAATACTATTATTTAAAGCGCTATCACAGCTTATCCTAAAACATCTGACACAACATTCCAAATCTATCATTTTAGGAACAATGCTTTGTTTAATAATTCATGTTTTAGTCAAACATGATTCTATTTAAAGTTATTTACTTTGATCCACACACAAAAAGAGAAGTATTTAACATTAAAAAGCAAAGCAAATATAAAGAATGTGCTTTTTGAAGCGATTATAATATAGTTTTTGAAAAAAAAAAAAAGAAAAAAAAAAAGTGATCAAATCATAGAATACAATCAATCAGGTCAGGCTAGAGTCAGCAGTATCCTGCAGTGTGGATTTCCCACAGCAGAGGGTGTTCACAGCCTTAAGGACAGATTCGCTAACCTGTCACCTCTTTTTAAGGAGTGGTGTTCTTGAACTGAGAGACGTGACCCGTGCGTTAAACTATTTCTGCTTACCACATCGAAAATAATCGATCGCATGCGTAACCAAACCTATTCCACAGGCTTGAAGAAAAAGGAAGGACCAAAACAGAAGAAACTGATATTTTTAGCATCTAAAAATGTTTTAGATACTGCTACCTGCAAATAAGGCCATGGATAAGATATAAAATTCTTCACGTTACACTTATCTCTCTCATGGCAGACACATCACAGGCTGTTGACTCAACTCATCGTTCTATTTGACTTTAATCTTGCTCTGCAACATATCGGCACTGTTTGCATTTGTTCGGTTTTATTTCTGTTCCTCTGTTTCTCTAGGAACTAAAAGTTCAGTCTTTGTACTTCTAGACTCAGCTACCTGCCAAGAACATAAAATGTTAATGGATCACTATTGTGCAGCCAAAGCGACAGCTGAAATAGTGGTCAGAACCTGCTAATCATAAGCAGGATTTGACATTTACACAGGTGAAGCCCACACATTCATGCTGGAGCAAAATCAGCATGATTAAGAAAATGTTTTCAGCTTAACTAAAGTATAGGGCGGCACCAATATTAAAATTCTGGCAGATACAATGAGCAAGTTTTTTTTTTATATATTATGGATGATAACTAATAAATGGCAGAAAACAAAATAGTATAAAATTAATCTGAATAAATTACAAATTAATTTAGGCATCATAACATTATAAAGTACAATATAAAAAAATTTATATTCATAGATTTTTAAAGATTACATTTAACAGTGTTATCAAATTATTAGTGTTTTAAAGATTAACTTTAAGTGAGCAGGTGACAGGTCAAGTAAAAACTGAGCACGGATTTATTCTTAAAAAATTTTTTTTGGTGATATCAGTCCCATATTGACTGTTTAAAATTATAAAATAAAAATAACTTAAAAATAACAAATAATTAGGGGGCTGCACGATAAATCGAAATGAAATTGAAATTGTGATTAGGCAGAAGCTGCGATTGTCATGCACATTTTTCAGTGAAGCACGGTTCTGTGATCAGTAGTAAATTTCCATACGAATGCCAGAGGGCGCTCTCGCGCTTAAACTCCAAATACGCCTCACAGAAGAAACACAGAAAATGCCCAATGCTGCAGCTGAATAAACAGAAGATTCAACTGCTTTCATTGATTCAACGTGACTAATAAACACACGACTACGGCAATATACGGTTTATCCGAGTTCTTATTATTATAATTTTCATTCAAATAAAGTATATTTATAATGCAATGCCTTTATCACTGCTTAAATACTATGAAATATGTTGTGTGCCTTATTTTGTGTAAGAAGCCACATCATCTCACAGAAGGATTTATTTCAAACACTCGACTGACATTATGAAGTGAGTTTGGAGTAAAAATATATTATTAAATGTGTTTTTTTTTTTTTACATGCTTTCAGGAGGGGCAGCATTTACTTCACAGAGCCGTAGCTCACTGAGAAGCTATGCAAACAGGCGATTTTTTGCGTAACTTGTCAGTGAACTACGGCTCTGTGTAGTAAATGCTGCTCCATCTGAAAGCATGTGATGATGATTTCCTGCTGATTACAGAACCGGCATTACTATCAAAATGCGCAAGACAATCGCATTCGATTAATCGTGTAGCCCTACAAATAATATTTGGTAAATGTATGCGTGTCAATACATGGCTGATGTGTTGCAAAAATTCAACACACTAAGACAGTCTCATGACAAAATGATGTAAGCTCTTGAATGGAGACAATAATTGGAGACAATGCAAGAAAGCAGCTTTACTCTTTTCATGCATTCTTCTGATGTGTACAGTCTGTAAAACCAAGCAGACCACATTTCTGCTGGAGTCCAGCTGTCTAGTGCTTCTGACATGGAGCTGGACTAGAGGCCAGTAATCACTGACTGGTCAGTCAGCTGGAAAAGACAGTTCAGGACACTGAGGAGCCTCCAAACAACACAGGAGCAATTAAACCTTAAAGAATGAATCCCCCTAAGACAAAACAGAATATTTAAAGATATGTTTAGGCAATTAAAAGATGGCTCCTGAGAAAGGATGGTTGAGCAAATTATTCAGTTGATTTGTTTGTCCTTCATACAGCAGATAATTGTACTGTATTAAGGGCTTTTTGAGAGGTATTATGAAACAAATAGCAGAAAACTACTAGTAAATGTCGAGCTTTTGACAACTTCTGTGAAGCGTTTCAAAAGGAAACTCATCCTAGACAGGAAAAACAAAGGTTTTTGTAAATTTGTTGGACTTAAAATATTATTCCACTACTCGGAGGAACTAATTGTGGACCAAAACTCAGGCCATGTACTGAAAATCTTTCAACAGTCACGAAGTAAATGATTCATTAAGTTGCATTGGTTTTTAATTAATAAAGCAAGCTAGCAAGAAGAGCAGGAAATGATGATCATTTATGAAACTGTTGAAAATAAACTGAAACTAACAGAAACTAAACTGGATTTTTTGAGAAAACAGCAAAATGATGTCAAGATACCGGTGTTGTCTCTATTAGTAATACTTTAATTACAAAATGCATTTCAAATGAACAGAAAGGCCTCGATATCACCCACATCTACAAATGTGTCATCCTAATATACCAGTCATCATGTAAGTATCTGTATATACTGGATAAACTCTGAACCATTTGGACTTTCCTATGAGGCAAGCAATCATCATTTTTGAGATATCGTACCCTAAACATGGCTTTCCAGATAAGAGGTTTTTAGGCCTGAAAATAATGAATACTTAAAGGGCTGAAAAAATATTAAAATGTTTGAATCTTCAGATTTTGTATGTCACCAACAACAAATAAGAAAGCTATACTCTTAAAACCACTGGGTTGAAACTAACCCAACTTGAGCTGTTTTGAGTTGTTGCAACCCACTGAAACCTAGCATGTAAGGTTGTTCATTTAATTAAAGCACAATGGCTTGATTTATGCTAGTTCATTTAACAGGACTACTAGCATATTTCTACCAAATTATTTTGAAAAAAATTTGAAACAGTGTAGAAGCAGCCTTGTCTGATATGACATGGACTGACCCAGTTCACAGAAATAGTTCTGCCTTGTGATAAATATTCCAGACAGACTCTCAATTCATATGAGGCCATAAAGACAGCATGCATAGTAATTATAAAGGAATTAGAAAAATTATTTTAAATACATGCCACTCAGCTAGGGCTGTCAATCTTTGGGTACAGCGAATCGATTCGATTCACGATTAATAGGTTTTCGATTCGATTCAAGAATAATTTGTGCAAATTCAGAACGATTCAATTCAATTCACGATTCTGCATTCTTTAAGTGCATTCACAGTATGTCTGTGCAATTAATTGCATGCGATTGTCATGCGCATCTCGTCAGTAAAGCCGGTTCCGTGATTGGTAGTAAATCGCCATCCCCTGCTTTCAGATGAAGTGACATTTAATACACAGAGCCATAGTTCACTGACAAGCTAGGCGATATCGTGTTGATAATCAAATGCGATTCATCTGCGATTATGAACGTGATATTGCCTAATTGTCAGTGAACTATGGCTCTGTGTATGAATCCGCTCAATCTGAACAGGTGATGGAGATTTACTACTAATCACGGACCGTTTTACTGAGGTGGGGGCGAGATGCGGCATGACATGCCTGCGATTAATTGCACAGCCCTAATTCACAGGATTATTTAAATGCTTCCCCTAAATTCTTTAAATGCTTAGTCAGGAGGCAAATTACACAGCAGCCTTTATGGTTGCAGAACCATAGGTTAGGAAAAAAAAACACTTTTGTCCATTGTTAGATGCTAGTTTAATGATGCATGGCATGGCATGGCATATGTAGAAATTAATGTTTGAGAAATACATTTTGCTATAAGTTTGATAGCATCATATAATAATTGCTGTTAATAGTGTTCATCGCCTGTTTGATTTAACGTCTTTATTGATTTTCATACATTTCTTCCATATGTACATTACTGCCACGTCACCACTAATAAGCTCCCACAAAATATGTAAGAACTACTTTGCTGGTTTTTTTTAAAAAAGTTGCTTTGCAATGATTTGTATCGTGAAAAGCGCTATACAAATAAACTTGAATTGAATTTAATTTAATGTAAGCCAAGATTTTAAAAGTATTTACTATATATACAAATTTACAGTCTTTAGATTTACTTGGTCAACATTATTTACTGGAAATTTTCTTTTCACCATAACCTTCAAATTTAAGGTTTTGCTCTACACTGATGCATCATTTCATGAACATGAAATGTGTCCCGGCCTTAAGAAACAGACAGAAAAAATGTATTCACTGCAATTTCTCCTCTTTGTTGTAGGTCTCATTTCATTCACATTTTCATGAAATAATGCATCAGTGTAGAGCAAAACGGTTATGGTGAAAAGAAAATTTCCAGTAAATAATGTTGACCAAATAAATCTAAAGACTGTAAATTTGTATATATAGTAAATATCTTTATATTGCATAAACCCATATTGCATGAAATTTTGTGAACTTCAGGGATGTAACAGCATATAGACAGTTTTAAAGCTAACACAAGCCACAAAACTTCCCAAGTCACAACTTTGATTTCAACGGGTCAGTAAGTATCCAACATTTTTGCAACACAAACCCAACAAAAACAGAACGATTCTTGTACATTACAATTCCTGGAACTCTCAATAAACCAGGGAGTGAACCACATTGTAGCTTAAAGCTATTTATGCATCTAATGCTTATGCTGATATCTAGAACAGGTGTGCATTCATGTCTGAACATCACCTAAAACCACCGATTTCAGCCTGTGCAGCAAATTGGAGGAAATGCCATCCATTTTGCAATGCATTTCTATTCTTTTCATCTGTTTTTCTCAACATGAATAAGATAGTCCCATATTTAAGAGTGGCTGTGAATAGTTGAGAATGTACCAAACAATACTGTCTGCCTCAGTAGCATCAGTCCACATCACAGCAAAGAAACAAATTACATTCAACTTAAATTAATGGTATTGAAGATGTCACAAAAGGAAGAAAAAAGAAAAAGAAAAAAATCTGCTGTATTAATCTAAGATGTTGAAGAGAAAGCAGACAAGACTCAAAGTTTTCAATAGAGCATCTCAAACAACTGCATTTCTAAATACTACAATACTGTTCTTCAAGGTGTGGCTCATAAATGGGCTCCTGCACTTGCAAAATACACCAAAATCCAATGATAATGGTAAAATACCACACATAGTTCATTTAAAAAAGCATTTTCTAAGAAAGCATCTCAGGAATTTTGTTCTTGTCTACAAAGTACAAAAGTATGACATGGTGTTGTATTCTTATTTTTGAAAAACTAAGGTATGCAATTATTAAATAAGATACTTTTTCCTATAAAACCTACGTTATATAAATAAGCTTGTCTGGAGGAGCCTGAAAACAAGACAAAATACATTTGTTGTGCTCCTGGAGTTTTTAAGGATTCTGGCTATCAAGTTGAAACGGGCCTGACTCAGAGGAACAGAAGAGACTGCAAAATACCTGGAAATCTAGGTGTGTTTAGCAGGAAACAGAGCCCATCTGTACACATTACCTCCCCCTAATGCAGTGAAGGTCTTATGATCATTGCTATGGTCATTGCTCATTGCTAGTTTTACTTGATTTTAGTGCTGCGTTCGAAACTATAGATCATGACATACTCATAGATCGATTACAAAACTATACAGGTATTCAAGGGCAGGCTTTAAGATGGTTTAGATCCTACCTGTCCGATCGCTACCAGTTTGTTCATTTAAATGGGGAGTCATCTCAATTATCACCAGTAAAATATGGAGTGCCACAAGGATCTGTCGCTATCGAATACATTTGAATTGAATTGAATTATGCATGTCTGATCATATATGGCTATATCTAAAATTCAAGTCAACATAATTTGGTAGTTGGTTGCCATGGTTAAACTATACAAAAAGCCAATGCATCTAGTGAAAAAAATAGCCAAAGAAATGATTAATTCTTATCAGCCTATTTATAGGACACACACATCCATGTCTTTACTTAAGTAGTGAAGGCAAGATAAGAACCTCGAGGAAAATGACTGGCTTTATTTGGGATTTGAAAATAGGTGATATAAATGACATCTCACAGCAGTAATCTAGATTTCTCAACTCAAAGTGATTCAGAACGAGACATGAATAAAGTGTATTATATGACATAATGTTTCAAAACTTGGTGTATCTCTCGGTTTTTGCTCCCATGAGCATTGTGTTACTGTATTTTGTCATCACAGACAAATAACAACTAAAACCCACAAACTGCGGATGTGACTCGGACCATGACATTGCACCTTAACTAAGGACAAGGAAGAAGTCATAAAAGGCCAAGCCCAAAGACGCTATATCTTCATTTACAACTTTATGACAAGAATTTACACTTTACCACAACCACACAGAGAGACATCATTACAATAACACTGTGCTACTAAATAGATCTCAAATACGTCATTTCCCTTCTGGGCATGTACAGTATCTGTTAGGATAGTCTTACCTTACTGTTAATCAACTGGTAGAGCATAATGCTAGCAACACCAAAGTCAAGGGATTGAGTTCTAGGGAACACAAAAACTTTTACCCTGAATGCTAAATGCCAATGTCAGGGATTTACCCAATGAAGCCTACAATATCATATTTAATATCATACTTGATACGGTCTTCAATGTGATCAAAACGTTGCTGAAAAACCTGTTGCAACTGTCTACTACAGCCTTCTGTCATCTGATTGATAGTTTATACTTTTTTTATGAAGTAAAAGGCCTTTTAGTATAATTCTAAAAATGCCTGGACACCGTCAGGTCATATTGCAGCGAAATATTTAATGATTTTTAGAAAGAACTTATAGGAATAACTTTTACATTGTTAGTAATATTTCAAGTTGAACATTTACAAGACCGAAGCAGCTTTTTACTTCATTATCCATACATCACTTTTTGGAAAAATCTTGTTCAAATCTATGTATAGTATACATCAGTCTTTTGAGAAACATTTATTTGTTCATCTCTCAATCAAAATGTATTGCATTGCATTACATGTTTTCCCCCACAGTAGAAACTACAGAGCATTGATAATAAAACTAAGCATTTAAATATAATTTTACTAAGACATTACTGAGAAATACAGAGTGACAACTGATATTTATATGCATTCATGTAAGTAGTCTGATTCTTATAAAGAGCTCAGTGATGATTTACATCACAAGCTATCAAAATTTCATCTTACTTGTTTGCCATTTAAATGACAGCTGCACTAAATTTCATATTTTGCCCTTTTGGGCCTCTGTTAAAATTTGTCATTGTCCATATTCACAATTTAATGTACTACATGAACCATAAAAGACTGATGCATCAAATATGACACAAACATAACACACACATGCAAACCTGTGTGAAAGTTTCATAAACTGTTCCATCTGAAAAAAAAAAATTATTTCATATGTCAGGGTTTACAGGGTTAGTACAGTACCTGACAAACTATGTCTACCTGGTTTAGGCTACCCAAGAAGCACTTGTTTGAAGGTTAATCCGGTCTTTCATTAAAACTGACACAGACAAACACTAAAATTAGCTTCTTCGCATCATATAAAACTAACATTTCACTCTATTCAATGGTAGCGTTTCTGGACACTAACCTTTCACTGACCAGAACGTCGTAGTTAGGAAATCTTCTTACGTGAATGTTTTCAATTAACAAATCTTTCTCGTTCACCTCTTGAACTGAACTAGTTCATGATTCAAGTTTCTGTACTTTTGAGGCGTAACGATGGCCTAGCTATAACCCGAGGAGAGGATCAGCTGACGATTCTCTTTTGTGAGTGTATTCAAACGAGTCACTAAGATGAATCAAAAGCCCCACCACTATAAGAACAGAGGAATAGAGCGAGACTCGAACAGGTGTCAACGTGGAAAAAAAAAAGAAATACTGAGGAAAAAATAAAATAACTGAAAGATAGTTTGCGGTTAAATATTCAGATTTCTTTTGGCTATAAATATGCAGTGCGCTGTCATAGACATTAAATAATACCGAATATCATTCTCCATGACTTGTGAATTCAGGTGACGCTGTCCTTCGGGCCGAAATCAGGGTTTTTTTTTCCGTAGCGACTCTTAATTTTATAATGCCTATAGCTCCAACAGTTGGACACTTAGAGGAATGAAACCGGTGTCATCTTCACCAGCTTGATCTGTGAATTTTTTCACAGCAAAGCTCTTGTCCGTAAACCCCTTGTTAAGTCCGCTAGTAAGGAATGTGAAAGAAATGCGTTCTTCATGTTTAACGTCTATTATCAATAAACATGCAGACTGCTGGAACACAAAAACATTGTTTTAAGTCAAACTCAAATTGTGAAAACTTTCACAATCGCATTTTATCGCGTGGCAGTGTTTCTCTTTGCTCTGCCCCCCATTTTTTTGTATAATAATGTCATATGGTGCTGTTCCAGTGAATAACGGTTTCCAATTCATTAGGTAAATGAGCATATACACTTGTACACTTTGTTTGACAATAAAGTTTTGGTTGTTGTACCTTTCCTTGAGTGCTTGGCTTCAATATTCTGATTTGCAAAAGTTTCACAGTATAGCTTTTGTCAGTTAACCCTTTCTTGATCCCTTAAATTAATTCTGATCTGAAAAATTTCACAGTGCAGCGTTGGTCAGTTAACCCTTCCCTGATTCATTTACATCACTATTTTGATTTGTGAAAACGTTCACAGTGCAGTTATGGTCAGATAACGGTTCCCTGCAGTAACATCACTATTCTGATTTGTAAAAACTTTCACAGTTCACTACAGGTCAGCTGACCCTTCCCTGAGTCAGTAACATAACTATTCTGATCTGTGAAAACTTTCAAAGTTCTCTACAGGTCAGCTGACCCTTCCCTGAATCACTAACATCATTACTCTGATCTGTGAAACCTTTCACAGTTCTCTACAGGTCAGCTGACCCTTCCCGGAGTCATGTACATCACTATTTTGATTTGTGAAAACTTTCACAGTTCAGTACGTGTCAGCTGACCCTTCCCTTGGTTACTAACATCACTATTCTGATCTGTGAAAACTTTAACAGTTCAGTTGACCCGTACTGAACTGTGAAAATTTTCACAGATCAGAATAGTGATTTACATTCCTCAAGGAAGGGTCAGCTGACCCGTAGTGAACTGTGAAAGTTTTCACAGATCAAAATATGATGTTACTGGGGGGGACTCAGGGAAGGTTCAGCTGACCCGTAGTGAACTGTGAAATTTTTCACATTTCAGAATGGTGATGTTACTGACTGAACTGTAATCTGACCATAATTGCACTGTGAACATTTTCACAAATCAAAATAGTGATGTAAATGAATCAGGGAAGAGTTCACTGACCAACACTGCACTGTGAAATTTTTCAGATCAGAATAGTTAAAGGGGTCATATGATGCTGCTAAAAAGAACATTATTTGGTGTATTTGGTGTAATGAAATGTTTTTATGCGGTTTAAAGTTTAAAAAACAGTACAGTTATTTTCCACATACTGTACGTTATTGTTTCGCCTCTATGCCCCGCCTTTTTGAAACGCGTCATGTTTTTACGAAGCTCATCGGCCTGAAAAGCGAGGTGTGCTCTGATTGGCATCTATCCAGTGTGTTGTGATTGGCTGAATACCTCAAGCGTTTGATGGAAATGTTACTCCCCTTAACATACTGTGATGCCGTGTCCGGCCGGAGCAACGAGACAAAAACATTAAAACCCATTATAAACTTGGCATTTGTTGCATCCAGTGGGGGCATATTTACTGATTATAATGACTTGTACTGTTTTTTTACGCGTTGCATCGCGCCGCGTAAACATAAAACCCTTTCTGCATTTGTGATAAGAGAAATGACAAACAACAAGCGCTAACCTACACTGCTCAAAACTCGCGTTTGAATCATCATTAGCAATGCTTTAAATGAAAACGTACTTACAGACTGTGAGTCAGAACTGCCGGCATTGCAGTCTACTCTCCCAGGATCAGTAAACAGTCCTCCATAAAATGTGCTGCATACATCTGGATATTTGGGTTAAACTGTACTGGAACAGTGTTGTAAATACAACAAAACCACTGATTTCTAGTCGTATCCTCCTTTGGAAGGCCAAACAAAGTAATTTCGCTTTCACAACGAAAAACCCTGCGGCTGTTTTAGCAGAGCCGCGGCTTAGCGTTACTGAGCCGGCTAGAGTGAGCAATAGGCGTCGGGGTTGAGAACGGGCGCGCCGCGATTCGTAAGGAGTGGCAGACCACATGTGACTACCCCTGGGGCGGACTCCGCTTCGTCCACGGTGAAAGCCCGATCCGGCGATCGACAGCGTGAAGTTGTTGTATTTCCTCAGCAACCATCACGGATCAGCTCTAGGCATGATGAAGCGGATATCATCCTCTTTTGGAAGACTAAACAATGTAGTTTCGCTTTCACAACAAAGCACACAGCATCTCCACGACATGGCGGCAGGGGCAATAATACTACAGCGAGAATAAAGTTACGCCTTCTTTCTTTGCGTAACATTTGGGTGGTGTTATGCAAATCTTTCCACATAGTGAGGTAGATATGTGGGGGCGTGTTACAGGGTTCGTACACATTTTTAACAATACATTTCCATGACTTTTCCATGACTTTTGAGACAATATTCATGACCTAAATGTTCCATTATTTTACAATAAGAATATAAATATTTTCAAATTATCATAGCATATGTTAACTAAAATGAATGACTATTAATGCTACTCGTTTGCTTTCTTGTTTTAGTAATAAGTACAAGCTGCAACTGCGCCAGACTTTACTCCACATTTCACATCACTGAATGTTATCATTTATTTAACTGTGTGGCCAGGATGGCCCTTTTGGTGTCATTTTGTGTGTATTTTTGCTGCTTAAATGCAACAAGATGCGCTTTAGAGCCCTGCATTTCAGCTCGAGCCCAATGGCCCCAACTTATGTATGGCTTCGGGATAATTTTCACGTCATAGCTCAGTCATGGGCCAGGCATCAGGCTTGCTTCCTCCTTATTTTTATATTTTAGATATCCATCAATTATTATGGTGATGACAAAGATTTGCCGCACTGGTGGAAACAACACGAGACCGTGCTTCCCCGAATGTCCCAGTGTCCTTGGACGTTGGTTAGTGCCAGCATCATCGTGCGGAGAGTTCCATGTTACAGCGCATGCAACTCTGCGCTTTAACATGATTCTGAATTGGTGTTCATTTTTGTTGAATGTGGGCTCCTGCCAGAACCGAGACAGCAGAAAGCGGTATCCTGTTTGTTTTCTTAAAAAAGCACAACGTCTGCTGATAGTTGTGAGTTCACACAAATAAGGAGACATTTAACAGTCCCGAATGAGTTTACTGCCTTACCTTTATGAGCCAAATGACTGTTTTGTTTCACTGTTATAATAAACATGCAAGTGCTCGTGCTGTCGACTCTTCCCTTCAAAGCGCGCTTTAGCTTCTCTGCACAAACAATTGGATACGCTCCTAATAGCACACATTTAACTAGGTTAACCATTTAAACTAACATTGTTTTTTAAGCATTTTATATAGGCCTATAGATTTTAGTCAAGTGGTGATTTGAGAAGGCTAAATTGATAAAACATAATGTTCAACTCACTGTCTGCCACTGCCGCTTGGTCGTTCCTTGAAACTTGAATTTAACAAACATAAAAATGTTCCAAACATATTTCTAAATTAACATAATAAAGAAACTAAAATATATATAACCACTTTTTGGCTTAAAAACGAAGACTGACTATTTAATGGCTACAACCGTACAGCTGTACGTGGGGAAGTGATAAAGAGAAAAAAGATAAGGGCCGGACTAGAGCATATGTTTGAGGCCCGTGCAGGGTTCTGATGAGCTTATTTGGTAGCAAACTTAATTTGGTACTGGCAAGGTGGCTTTATATACACTTTAAGCACTTTGTGTACCTCTGGAGCGCGCTCGTAAACCGAATGGCTTAAAAATACATGCAAAAGAAATAATACACTTTTTCTGACTATGGCAACCATGCCCCCTATTAGGCAAAGTGACAATCAATGCGAGGGAAGTCTTGTATCGCAGCGTGCAGTAGTGCAGACAAGATGCGCTGTTGTGAAGCCGCTTTGAGAGTGAGAGAAGACGCGCTACAGCTGAATCACTCACGCTGTTTTCAAATGACTGACTTAATCTGGGCAGACGGGACCAGCTGTAGGTTTGAATCATTTACTCATCAACCTACATCTATAGGCTATTGAATTAAATGTGTGAAATACCATCATTTTTAAAGTCAAAAGCTGCGGGAATGTATAAAACTATGCGCAATCCGCCCCCAAATTCAGGACCCCGATGAAACACAATTCCTATCTACAGAGTTTTGTGAAACATATTTCAACGACTTTCCAAAACTGTCTGGTTGATTTATTTTTCAAAACTTTTTCCAGGCCTGTCAATTGTGTTTTAAAATTCCTGACTTTTCTAGGTTTTTCATGACCGTACGAACCCTGGTGTTAGAACGAGGCGTTTTAGGTAGGCGTGGCTAACTCTTAACTTTTATAAAGAATATCTCTTTGGATTTGAGACTTTAGTCTTTGCAACTTTACAGATCTTCTTTATGCACCAAGAGCTTGTAACACTCCAAAGAGAAAGGAAAAATTAAATCGCATCATATGACCCCTTTAAGAGTTGCTACGAAAATGTGTATCGGCCCGAAGGACAGCGTCACCTGAATTCACAAATCATGGAGAATGATATTCGGTAATTGTTTTGCATTCTGTACAGCGCACTGCGTATTTATAGCCAAAGGAAATATGAATATCAAACCGCAAACTATCTTTACTGCGGTAAAAAACTGGGCTACCGGGATGCAACGTCCCAAATTATCTCTAAAATACGAGTTTAAATTCACACAGGCTATTTAAGTTGTGTGGTCAATTTTTAACCCGGTAAGTTACCCTGAGGGATCTATAACCTACATGTGGTTTAATGTATCTGGTTTAATAATAAAGTTGACAACATAGCTGGGGAAATACGCCATATCATTCAAAGAGCAAAGATTTTTTTTTTTTTAAAAACAAGACACTTACTTGTTCAAACGCGGCAGAACTCATGTTTTTTTGTAATTATTTTGTCAATTGTAAAAGTTGTCGATGGGCCGTTCGGAGTTCGACGGAGTGAATCCTGCGGCTCTCTCTCACCTCTCTCGCCTGAGGGCACTGAACGACGCTGTAGTTTCAGTGGGCAAGACTATAGGCTACTTCCGTCAGCAAACACAGGCGTTTACAAACAGTGCCACAAGAGTCTAGCAGTAGTTTTTTATGTTGGTTTCAGTCACCTTGTTCAGAATTGTTCGGAAATTCTCCTAACTACAAAGTAATATTTTGATATTGCAGCTAGTTAAACAGGGGGACAAATGCATTCCGGTGTAATAAATACCTGAAACGGCAAGAGGTGTAATAAATACCTGAATGGTTGAACTGTGCTCCCAGGACAAGGGGATCATAGAAATATCGAGCCGGTGCAAGTTGCATTGTTTTTTTGGAAAGTTGTCAGATGTGTTACATGTGAAAAAGTAAATGCATTATTATTTAATTATATATATTATTATAATCTATCTATCTATCTTCTATCTAATTATATATATATATATATATATCAGTCATTCTTGAGACGTGGGACAAAACAGGTCCAGCAAGGGTAACTGCTATTAGGTTTAAAAATAAAAATATTTTCAATTTGAAATGTCATGAGGGATTATTAAGGGTTCAAGCATTCATATGCAATAAAATGGATAAAAAAATTTTTTTTTTAATGATGAAAAAGAGCTTGTTTTATCAAAAGCAACACTTAATATCTCATATCAAAGCAAGGTTGTTTTTTAATGACACATGCATGTTTCATAAGATTTTAAAGTTGTGTCCCCACTTTTTGTCAACACCGTCAGACATTCAATAAAATGTAATAAAATCAGAGAATATCTGTCACACTAAAGGACCCCCTTGCCACAGTTCACCTCTGCAGAGTACATCAGTGTCAGACAGGCTGTGCTAAGTTTTAGTTTTAGAATATTTTTTAAATCCTAATGTTAATATTTCCTTGACATGTCAACGCCATCTTCCAATTTCTGAGGAAATTATTTGAAATATTTAGATAATTGTATTCTCCTGAAGCAGGTTCCATTAGCATCTAGCATCGGCAGAAAAACATAAAGTGGCTACTACATGAACTCCATTGGTTTTGTGAAAGAAATGCCAAATTTGTCAACACCGTCAGATGTCACCACCATATGTGTTCCAGTGATATATCAAAATAATTAATGTGACTCTTGAATAAAAGCTTTACAAACAATAACATACTCCCTGTTTGTTGTAATACAGTAATTGACTGATTCAATGTATTTGATAGTTAAAATGACTGCAAATTCAAGTTTTCGTCACCTCCGTCAGATGTGTCAACTCCGTCAGTTCCGTCACCTCCGTCAGTTGAATATTTTGATAATATTTCATTATGATATTTTATATTTGTTGTGGAATTGTTGGTCACATGTGAAAGTGTAATCTGTCTGCTAACACCAGAATGTGTTCTGAAATGTTAAAAACATCTTGAATGCTGTTAAAGATAAAGCTGAAATTATATGACACAGTCCAAGCTAAAAAAAGCACATTTTGTTAAAAAATAGAAAAGTTGGGAGGTTGTGTCAAAGCATAGCTCAGTAGCTTAGTACATATAAGATACATAAATGCAGTTTCATTAATCTGAGTACAAGGTTTTATTTTTTCAATTTTGCACCCTGTTTTGTCCCACTTCTCAATATATATATATATATATAGACAGACTCTTATTACAATCAAAAGTTAGTCTCGTTAGCTTTCTACATTATACAGCCATGAAATCCGTTTATTAATTATTTTTTGTTAAAGCGTGGTGTAAACATTTATCTCCCTCTAGCGGCTCAATACTGAAACTACACCATATAAACATAAGGTGGCTGTAAAATTAATGTAATATGGGACAACAGCGGCTGTAAAATCTATGAAAATAATAAGCAGCACCGATATGAAAATTATATACTTAAGTATGTATTTCTTTACAGACTTTGTATAACCTCTTTCCTCACCAGCGCTCACAGTGACTGGCAATGGATGTCCAGCAGGGGGCGCCGTTCTTCAGCAAATGGACGCACAGCTTCTGCGCAGCCCGAGCAGAGGAGGGTTTGGTTTTTACTGATCGGAGCCGCAGCCGATTGTCAGTTCACACTGAGATCTGCGGACACAGGAGATATCTCCGATCAGACCAGCTCATTCCCGTTGGTTTTTCTTTTGGAGATAATACAGTAGTTAAAAATAGACGTCCAAAGAAATAATCAAAGTTAAATACTAAGAAGAGAAGGAGGAAGAATGGGGCAGAACACGCCATTAATATTGATGACTTTATTGTCTTATTGCGTATGGAGAGATGAGGTAGGATCCGAATGCGGATGACACATTTATTGTGCTTATTATTTTTATGCACTTGTTTCAGATTAACCTTAGTTCCCGTTTCCCCCCCCCCCCAGTCTGTTTTCTATTTAGATTTTTTTTTTTTTGCAGCCAATTAGAAAAAAAAAAAAACTGATATATACAAATAACACAATTCTGGGGTCAGATCTGATGCTTATGAGATTTATGATTGTTTGTCTATGTATATTTGTGCGTTTGTGTGTGTATGTGTGTATGTGTGTGTGTGTGTGTGTGTGTGTGTGTGTGTGTGTGTTTGTGTGTGTGTGTGTGACTGAGAGAAAGAACCAATTGGGACCTTGGCCTGATAAATGGAAAGATAAATTAGCTGAACGTATTTTATTTCGTAGGGTGGGGCACAGCTTTTTCATTACAGAATTGATGTTTCTTAGCATAACAATTTGTATCACTGAGTAATCTTATTCGATTTTTAGTATGTAATACATACTTGCATTGAGGAGGAAATTGCTGTCTTTCATTGACAGTGGACTGCAGATGTCCGATATGCAACTTAATGAGTTGCCGTGCATCTTAGATTGTAAAAGAATCTGTTTGATTTTACATTTGTACTTTCGGACTGGCTATTTGTCTGAGAAAATTCAATGTATGTGTAAAATGGGAGTTTTGAGTAGTCTTTCAGAAGACAGATTGTTACAGCTGACACGTTCTCAGCCCTGATGCTGGAGGGTTGTTGATTCAGTGCACTATTAGATATGCTGCAGCCTCTGCGGCCTGCAGTGCTGACGAAGCCTGCTGTACCTCCAGGCCCGAGATGGAAAAATAATGTTGCTCAGACATTTTATACCTGACATCCCACGCTTATTTGTTTTTCTGGGTTTTTTGCATAATGATAGAGAACTGTTATTGGATGTTGAAGCCTTTTTGAATTTAGAAAGGGTTGGAAATCCTTTCTGGAAAAAAAATAAATAAATAATGGGGCAGATTTGTATATTATATAAAGACTTTATATAATTTAATGCTAGATTTGGCCGCATGCAGATGTTGGGGAAATAAAGTGTTGCGCAGGAAGAGGATTGTGTCTGCCTGACAGGATATAAACGCTGTAAATCCCTTTCAATTCTTGTGAACAAATCAGGGTACGATCAAGAGAACACACATCTGTCAATCCCTCACTGCATGCATCCAGGGATTTTTATTGACACTATTTTTGGGAATAAAAAAATATTTTAGACTGCGACATCGGTATCGATTTAGAAAATTCAAACGTGAACTATTTTTAGCATTTGGTCTTGACAGGAACCCACAGTTTTCTTTATAGAAAGTTCACGTTATGCAATTAACAAGATAATCTACGGGTTCACAAAAACAGTCTACCACAAACCAATATATTGGTTAACATTTTTATATATTATAGGCCTATATATTTATATAGTCTTATTATTTAGGTTGTATTATTTTTCATTGTTTTCATTTTTCACTATGTTATTTACCTACAGATTCTTAAACATATATATTTATATATAGATATATTATATATATGTGGTGTGTGTGTGTGTGTGTCTGTAAATAGATCCTATACATTTGAAAAAAAAATAGTTTAATATATTATATTGATTATTTGTACTACAATGTAATCGTAGGCATATATTTTTTAACAATTATAACATCATGTGTTTTGAGCTAACAATGCTATAAATATCAAAATAAAATATAAAATATAAAAAAATTATAAATAAATAATTATACCTGTGTTTGTGTGTGTATAAACAAGATTAATAATGCTGTAAAAACTATGACTAATTAATTCAGTGCATTCACTATATATGTTAACACAACCGTAGTGTAAAGTTGACCTTAAAAAATATAAAATTGGTAAGAAAATGCAGTCTTCTGTTAATTTGTTAATTCAGTCATTAAAACACAAACATCAGCACATACACCATAGACTTTGCAAAAATGCAAAACAATTTAATAATGGACTTCACACAAGGTAACGTTAGTCCATTAATTAAAAAAGTTATTAAATTGTTTTGCATTTTTGGAACCTATGGTGTGCTGACTTTTTTTTTTGGTCAAGCACCCAATCAAGAACCCAAGGCCAAGCATTTTTTTGCCATTGATGTGCATGCTTTGGTTCTGTCTTTACTTAATTCATTAGTTCACACAGCATAATCAATGACCAATAATCAATCAGCTCTGAAACTGCTCTGCTCTTAATATGAATCCCCTTCATGAAGTCGCATCCCAGAATGCAATCAGTTTGATTGAGGTCAGTGGAATCCAATCTTAACCTAACCTATAATAAATCTGCAAATGTCTTTACACACTTAAAACCTGATAATGACATTGTGTTAGTATACTCATCTGTTTCTGACGCATTAGAAACTAGTTTGTAATTTGGTCAATCTGTTTATCGATGAGTATCGATGAGACCTGGAAAAGCACATAGGCGGAGGGAGGGAGAGCTGGCTGACTTCCACTGTCCCCTCTCCTGCTGTCTGAATGCGTCAGCACTCTCCTCTAGCTGCTAGTCCACAGATGCTGCCGTCGGGCCTCATGGGAAATAGCAGAGTTTTTAGGGTGTGTCTAGGAAACCCACTGTCACCTGCATCGTGCAGTGACCCAGTGTGTCCGTACTGTCATGGTAGAGCAGGTTAGATAAGAGAGGTTTGTGATGTCTGTGGCACGGATAGTTTTTTGGAGTTTATGAGGGGATACCCTTTCTTTGTTCATATTTATTGCAGAAGTGCCTTTAGCAATGCCTGTGCACTTATAATAAAATATTAAAAAGAAAGGAAATGATGATGTATATGTGCAGACTACATATTGTAGAAGGTTTTTTGTGGTGTTAGAAATGAATTTTTCCCTCTCTGACGTTTATTTGTCTTCTTCTGATGTGCAGGTGTGCAGATTCATTTCCTTTAGATTCAATGTGCGTTGTGTTTAAAACAGCAACATTGATATTCTGGAATTATTTAATCAAGAGCTATATGATCAAATGTGAACAGTGGGTGTTTTTTTCTGTTTCTTAAAGATATACGCTAGTTTGGGGTCAGTAGGTTAAATTAAATAAATTATACTTTTATTTAGCAAGGAATTATGCATTAAATCGATTAGAATTGATCATACGTATGTTTTTAATGTTACAAAATATTTTTATTTTAAATAACATTTTCTATTAATCAAAGAATCCTGAAAAATGTCAATTTTCACACAAATAGGAAGCAGCACATTGCTAATAATAAGAAATGCTTCTTGTTATCACAGGAATAATTTACATTTTAAAATATATTCAAATAGCAAATTGTTATTTTATATTGTAATAATTTTTCGCAATACCGTATTTACTGTATTTTTGATCAAATAAATGCAGCATTGGTGAGCCTAAGAAACTTCTTTCAAAAACAATCACGTTCTTTCATTAAACAGAAAATGATAGTAATTATTTCTATGAATGTGCACCAGCATAACAATATGTGACCCTGGAGCACAAAACCAGTCTTAATCGCTTGGGTATATTTTTAGCAATAGCCAAAAAATCATTGTATGGGTCAAAATTATCGATTTTTCTTTTATGCCAAAAATCATTATGATATTAATTAAAGATCATGATCCATGAAGATATTTTGTAAATTCCTACCATAAATATATCAAAACGTAATTTTTGATTAGTAATATGCATTGCTAAGAACTTCATTAGGACAACTTTAAAGGTGATTTTCTCAATATTTAGATTTTTTTTTGCACCCTCAGATTCCAGATTTTCAAATAGTTGCATCTCTGCCACATATAGTCATATCCTAACAAACCATACATCAAAGGAAAGCTTATTTATTCAGCTTTCAGATGAAAATTTACCCTTATGACTGGTTTTGTGGTCCAGGGTCACATATATGTAATAATCATTATTTGCCTACGGTATATACATAATTATTTTTACTAAAACCTCATGGGCTTCTATTAACAGTTTTAAATATTAAGAAGCAAATGAATCAATTAACCTTTTTTTACTAATTCAGAGTACTGGACAGTTCAAAATAACTGATTCAGAGAAATGAACTTCCTAAATGTATTGGCATCTTTCCTGTTGATGTTAAAATTATAATAATCATATCTCAGATCATAAAATATAATATACATATTCAATATATATATATCACCCACGCCTATGGGTCAGTCAGTAGAAACACTGCTTCATTTATGATAAATTCCAGTGTAAATCATTTGAAAACTCATTCTTTAATCCAATGTGACAATTTCCAAGGAAAGCTTTTTACCAACATTTTACAAAGAGATCCGTTTTGCTCATATTTCATGAATAAGCCTCAGTAACAAAAAGGAAAAAATGCTATTATGTTCACACGACCGCATTAGCAACAGTGCTGTAGCAATATTTTTCTTTGATTAACCATGTATCCATTCACAAATAGATTACAAATGTAACTCTATTCAGATACACCTGTATGGCAGATGAAAGCTGAAGGGATGAGTGCGAGAGTCTTTGGGTCACCTTGTGTGAAACAGGGAGCATAATTCCATTTAGAAATAATCTGGATGAGGTGCAAATCCCATCCGTTGTTATTCGAAAGTGGGAGCGTGCAAAAAGTTGACAGTCATATCCTAAAAGGATTACTATACTTCTTTATTTATTAACCACCAGTGCAGATTGCTTAAATTTATTAGCCATAAACCCATCTTTCACTGTTCAATTATGCTGGACTGGTAAGAGCATTACTGGGATTACCGTTGCTGCCAGTAACTCTGTTGTGTTGTACCATCAGTCTTGACTTCATTGGTTTTGCGGTCACGATTGAGGATGTTGGATTCCCCCGTTTGGCTCACAATAAAACCACTTCTTAAAATTTCACCCCGAATATGTGGTTTACGAAAAACAGCATTTTCCTCACTTTACCTTAGGATGTACCTCACGTACATCTTCTCCGGGAGTTGTTTCCCTCATGAAAGCAATGTTTAGACTGTTGTGAAGCGGTTGTTTGTTGATGCTAGAAAACACAGATTATTCTCAGGGGTTTTGCAGGGGTTTTCGAGTGCTGCAGTGCTTCGAACTGTGTTTATGCACGGAGGAAACAGCTGAACTGTGGCCTGTTCTGTAGCTTGTTGGGAGTGTGAGATCCCTCTGAGAACATTTTGATATTGGATTTCGAGAAGCAGAGGAAAGACTCCACATTATGGAACCTGAGACCTGATGAAGCTGTACTGTGAAGCCCCTCGGGGAACATAGCATGAAATGGTTCCAAAGGATTGGAAGATCACGCACAATTACGGAGCACATCTGGACTGAGTTTTTTTTTTTTTAGGAACAATTTACATTGCATTTTGATGATCATAGGCTTCTCGGATGATTTATTTATTACAGTGGTCGATTTACTGTTCAGTGTTTGTTGGTTAATTTGTTTTGGATTTGATATATAAAGCTCTGACAGCCCCACTGCAATGATAGATCGCTTATACATTCAATTAAAGCCTAATTCTCTTAAATTGTTTAATTATTAGTAGTTTTTATGAATATAAGTTTTGTATATGGTATAATTTTAACATAAATTATCTTGTAATTTCATAATGATATACTAAGTGAAATCAATATTAAACAATAATTGTAATACAAAAACATGTAAGATAGGATATTTCATTTTTAATTTGAAGTATTACTTAGTTTGTTATTACTTCATCGTACGTAAATATTTAATTTCTTTAATAAATAAAGATATGATTAAAATTGCACTGCGTTTAAATATTAAGTTTTGTACATTACCCGATTGATTTATTTACATGAATTTTAAGCATTAATTAAGATATATATATATTATAATATATATATGATATTAATCATATATTTATATATTGAATTATAATTAAATTTAGAGATCACTTATTAAGAAATCTCTAATATTAAAATGTAGTAATAACAATTTCTTAACATTATATTAAATTATATCCATTGGTTTCATTTATTAATTCAATTGTATTTTTAACTATTAAATTGCATGTTCTTTTTTATTATTATGATAAATATGTTCTACATTTTTCATCTTATCTTTAATTTAAAGCCGATGTTAAGTATTGGTAAATTACATACTTTTATGAAAAAATTACAGCTTAATGAACAGAATTTAGTATAATTTATCATATAATTTCATAGACTTAATGATTTAAAATTCCCATATAGAATATTACATAGGAATTTTAAATCATTGAAAAAATGAATTCATTGATTAATTGGTCTCTTTTGACCTTTTTCAATGCAGTTTTAGGGCTGACTTTGCAGACATACTCATACACAAAAAAATCTGTTTTGCCATTGATAAGTGGCACCTGCCGCCACTGCTCCACAGGATGTCTTTATGTAGTCATTGTTAGCAGTGGGTGGTGGAGGAGTAAGACAGTGTTAATCAGGTAAAGAGAGACCCACGGATGGGAGGAAAGACCCTTGGGTGTTGATGTGCTTGCATTTTTAAATTGCCCAGCATGCTCAGCACTTCCCCCCCAGTAGACTGTGGCCCTGTCGGTATAGAGGCGCCGCAACTCTGGCTGCAGGGCAGGGGATTTGTTGAAACAGATAGGAGCATGCAAGCCCCACCAGATTCCCCCTCTCTCGTTTAATTAATTTCCGAGCTGGGAGATAATCAGGTTTCACTAATGTTTTCCAATGTGCTTTGTGCATTTGCTACAGGGTATGAAATGCACCATTTCAGTGCATCATTCCTCTTCCTTCCCGCCGTTTTTGTATTCCTTGTCAGTGCAGAGATGAGACATGCACTGTGACTATGAAAGAAAAATACACTGCTCATTAAAAAGAGATGGCGTTGAAACCCATTAACTCTCACCAATGAGATCACGTCCATTTCAGCAGTGTGGCTTATTTGGCAGCCACTATCACTTTTGTTTGTTTGTTGATTATAAAATCCAGGGTCAAGCTGGTGAATTCCAGCACCTTTATTATGCATCGTCTATGAAAAAAAATGCATACTGAATTCAACTGTTGCATGCATTTCTGGATTTTGTAGATTGAAATGAAGGCAAATTGGATACATCTGCAAAAGACATAAGATACATTTCCTCATGTTTTTGAATGAGTGTGCAGGTTGCACAATTAAGCACAAAAACCTTGATTAACCAGTCGTGAAAAGTGTTGATTACAGCACTCAATTGACTACTTTTGCATTTTTATTTGAAATGTTTTTTTTTCAGTAGTTGAGCTTTGTAAGCAATCACAGACATGTTGTGCACATGAATGACATTTAAATTAGTGGCAACCGGTGCTAAAGAGCACAGTTTCAGCAGTCTTATGATTCACTTTTGTTCGCAGAGACCCACAAAAAGTCAGTGCTGAATAAATATCACCTGACTCTGGCAAAAAGCCATTTGCTAGCTGTCTTGCTGTTTGCTTGCAGTGTAGACAATGAAGGACCTAATATACAATGCATGTGAGCAATGTGAAAAATGTATATAAAAAATTTTTTGCGTCCATTACAAGGCACAGAAATGTTGTAAATAAGACACTTATTGTGCAGACAGACAACTTCGTTGTTGGTGTATAGTTTGTTCAAATATTGATTTTCGTTTGTGTTCTGCCAAGTGATCAATGTTTGTAGTAAGTTTGGAATAGTTAATTTTTTTTATGTTTTTGAGAGAAGTCTTTTATTCTCATCAAGTATGCATTTGTTTGATAAAAAAAAGTACAGTAAAAACAATAACATTGTGAAATATTACCATTTAAAATAACTTTTTTTTTATATATATATATTTGAATATATTTTTGTAAGAAACATTTATATTAATGTTGCAAACGTTTTTGTGATGTTGGAATTCTTTGATGATAGAAAATTTAAAGGAACAGACATTTATTGCAATATAAATCTTGTCGTAACATTATAAAGATATTTACTGTCACTTTAATGTAATTATCCTATTGCTGGATTAAAAAAAATATTTATAAAAAAAAAAATGTCAAAATGTATTTTTTTAAACTTATAACCCTAATCATTTTGAATGTACCTAAATCAGCACAATTGTTTTCAAAATTGATAATAATAATAATAAATGTTTCTCAAGCAGCAAATCAACATATTTAGAATGATTTTTGAAGGATCATGTGACACGGAAGACTGAAGTAATTTCATTTTTTATTATTATATTATATATTAATTAATTATTATTTATTAAATAAAGGCAACAATGATGAGCCATAGAGACTCTTTCAACAAACATTAAAGTAATTAAAGGGTTAGTTCACCCGAAAATGAAAATTCTGTCATTTTTTACTCACCCTCATGTCGTTCCAAACCTGTAAGACCTCCGTTCATCTTCGGAACACCAATTAAGATATTTTTGATGAATTCTGAGAGCTCTCTGACCCTCCCAGCAGTGTAATTAACACAATCAAGGCTCAGAAACGTAGCAAGGACATCGTTAATCCATGTGACATCTGTGGTTCAACCGTAATGTTATGAAGCGACGGGAATACTTTTTGTACGTGAAGAAAACTAAAATAACAACTTTATTAAACAATTCATCTCCACCCTAGCGCCATTTTGGAGAGTATTCAATGAACGTAAACTGCGTATACCAGGGGTTCTCAAAGTCTATATTCAAAGGTCCAAATCTTAATTTTCATCAGTGTCAAAGGTCCGGACCGGAACAATTGGTTATTACAAAACTTGTTTTTAAGCAATTCACTGAGTTTAGGTTTATCATTGTGAAGCGCTCCTGTTCAAGACCGAGACGGCAGAGAGCGTTTGTTTTCTTTATTTTATAAAAGCACAACGTTTTGTTGATACTGTGAGTGCACACAAATAAAACTAGAACCTTTACAGTTTAGAATGATGTATTACCTTTATGAGCAAAAATGACTGCGTATTTTAAGTTGTTTCAACTGTTAGAAAAAAATGCAAGTGATCACACTGGCATCTCCATGTCCTGCAAAGCGCGCTTCAACTTCCACTCTCCGCACAAACGACTGTATATGCGTCTAACAGCACACATTTATCTAGGTTAAACATTAAAACAAACATTGTGATATGCTTGAACTGTTTTATATCTATAGGTTTTATTTTAGTCAAGTCGTGATGATTTTAGAAGGCTAAATTGATCAAACATAGGTTATGATTAACTCACTGTCTGCCACTGGCCGCTTGGTCCTTACTTTAAAAAAAAAAAAAAAGTAAAAACTTACATTTACCGAAATGCTCCAAACGTTTTTCTAAATTAACTTTATAAAAAAACGAAACAAAATATAATCACTTTTCCATTACATACAAAACTATTTTAATAGCTGAAACAGTAGTATAAGCTTTTTTGGGAGAAGGGGAAAAAAGATCGGCTAGGGCCCATATTTGAGGCCCGTGCAGGGCTCTAATCACTTCATCCAGTGCTGTTTTGTTCTCTGTTTTCATCTAGGAGCGTGCTCTTGATATATGTATTTTGCCATTTTGTTGAGTTTAAAAACTTCTTGTTTTCTGTCTGTGTCTTCAGCCTGGCCAGGGAAAAGCCTAATTGGCTGTGGTTTCTGTTCGAACTTTCAGAGATTGTGAGGCTAAAAATTCATTCTGAAGGTTTGGCTTCCCAGTAGGAGGCTTTAGTCAGACAGCCTATGGAGCTGCTGCAATAAATTGATAACACTGTTCTAGACTTTTACTGGAGGGAAATGGATAAAAAGAGAGAAAGCATAAAAAAGAGTGAGAGAGAGAGAGAGAGAGAGAGAGAGAGTTTACATAGAAAGATACAGTAATGACAGAGGGAGGGAGGGAGGGAGGAGAGAGTGTAAGGAAGATAGAGCTATATTAGCTTTGGGAGAAATTCTAACCCCGCTGGCCCCGGGTTTGTTCCAATTCATCTCTGTCAGTGATCCGCTCTCACGTATGGCCTGATGGGAGATGTTGGTCAGGAGAGAGATGTCACGAGCCTGTCTTTGGAGCACATATTATATAAAACCATGCCGGTGACCAAGAACCGATTTCGACAGCAAAGGGCGTTTGCGATAATGAATCAACTTGGCAGAAAATGTAGGTGTTGACATATGATTGTATTCCGAAGCCGTATATATAAGACTCCGTTTTACAGCAGTCAACACAATATTTCTATTGTAAATGTCAGTGGTTTTGCATGGGCAAGTTTAGAAAAGCGGTTCGAAATGTGGTTAAATGCAAGAGTGCAATGCAAACTGGGCTAAATGGAGAGTGATAATAGATTTATAGCAAATGGAGCAGGCAAATAGCTGTAGGCAAGTTAAGATGGATTTGTGAGATCGAAGACAGATTTAGGGCAACCTTGGAGGAATTCTGTGGAATAAAAATATATAGTCGTTCATGGGAAATGCTGGTTGGCGCATACCACTGAGACTCCACATGAAATAAAACATGACGGTTAGAGCTGAAACATCATCAAATGCATCTTGTGGGGATGCCAGGTCGATTAAGTTTTTATGGGGACCACTTTTTGTCCGTTATTTGTTTGTGTAGAGTAAAATGCAAAACAAGTTATGCAAATGATGGTGTTTTGCCTATTTTTTGAGTATCACATAACATGTCAAATCTCATATGAGGAATGCAGAGGCAAACCTCTATGTCATTATTCATTATAAAGATGACAGCTGCAACAAGGAATAACAAAAACAAATTTTTGCATAAGCAAGAATCACTCAAATTTGTTTTAGAAAATGTAAAAATGTTGTTTGTTCTGAAAAGATGCATCATCAATCATGAAGTTCATCAGTCAGGGTTTGATATGTTTGATTGAACAGGTTTTGTCTCGGCGATGACAGAGTCCGCTGTTGAGATATGAAATAAGTTCTGCCTGCACTGCTGAGAAAGATGGAATTTATTTTTTCTTCAGATCTCAGCTTGTATAAATCACCATCACCATCAGTAGGGGACTTTTCTAGTTGAGTGTTGTGCATAATTCAGGATTGAACTGAGAATGCCTTTTAAAGTAAAGTTCAGTTGATGAATTGATTTAGCAAACAGGATGCAGAATTGACATTCAAATTTGAATAGGAATGAAAATGTATATAATTATTTCATATACTTTTCAGTTCATTTAAACTTTACATTTATATAATTTTCATATAGAAAAGCAAAGTTTGTCGAGATTAAAAACATTTTTTGAAATTGTTTTTAAAAATAAAAAAAAAGACTTTAGGGGTTAGTAAGATATTTTAGTTATCTATTTATTTATTAAGAAATAATAAATTTTTAAGAAGGATCCACAAAATGATTGGTACAGTAAAGGTGACAGAAGGTTTGTAATTATAAAGTATTTACTGTTTCAATAAATCATGTCTTTTGACATTCATCAAGAAACCGGACATTAAAAAATGTTATGTTTGTGTGTGTGTAGTGTGTGTGTGTGTGTGTGGTGTGAATATATATACAGTTATATATATATTTTATATTATAGTCATATTTCACAATATTACTGTTTTAACTGTAATTTGGTCAAATAAATCCTGTTCAATTTCCTGTGTGAGGTGGCCAGTTCACTGTGAATTGTGAATTGAAAGAGTGTCAGTTCTTCAATTTTGATTTTTGCACAACCCATTTACGTACCCAAAACGCAGACATTGTTGTATGTGCGGCTCGGCACATTTTATAAAAAAAAAAAAGAAAAGATGCTGGTAGCTGCAGCTCCATCAATAATGCAGGGCCTCGGAAAGGTCCGGACTCTTGCTTGTCGGATCTGCTTGGGTGCCTCTGTCATGCTCTCCTGTTCTCGAACGTGCCTCGTATGCCTCCTCTCCCTCTCCTGCCACCCGTGTGTTCATCCCCAGCCGGCCCGTCGCTGCTTTTCCTCTCTTTTTTTCATCATCTCAGTTTGTTTTGCAATAAAATATTTATCGTCTGTGCCCACTTCACTCATTCTCCGTCTGGCCCTCTCCATCTCTCAGGCTACTTCTGTCAATCTAGCAGCTCGTGTTCTCTTTTCGAACCATTGCACCGCAGCATTATGGTCTATCTTGGCTTGTTCATCACTTTTAAAATGTTTGCTTTTCACAGCAGCAATTCATTTTTGCCTTTGTGCTCTATCCGAGGCGTGTGATCTTTCATACAATGTGTTTTACCGGTGGCATATTTCACACTGGCAGGAAGTCTCAAGGACACAGCAAGAAAAGGGCATTTGTAAACACTTGCCACTGTGAGCCGAGATGAGTTCTGTAGCTATCAAAATGTTTCGCAAGCACAGACAATTGAATGAATTGTTGAACTGTGCTTCTCTATTCAGCACAGATTACAGAGCATTTTTCTCTTTTCAGAGATGGGAAAGTATTAAACCTCTGGGCTCGGTCTGAAGAAGCTCATTGTATATATACAGTATACAGACAGTTTTTTTTAATTGTCTGATCTGACATGGTTGGCTCTGGAACCATTAGTGCAAAAAAAGTGTAGTGCAGATGATGCATTAGTTGAACAAATGTTGGAATTAACATTTAAGTAAGATTAATAAAAGCTGTAGAAGTATTGTTTAGTGTATTTACTGTTAAAGTCAGCATGAAATGGAAATTCACCCAATCTATTTTCTAAATGCATCTTAGTGATCTAATAATGAACGATTCATTCAGGCGTATGTTCATTTTTATATATTTTTTTCATTATTTTTCAAGATTAATCCATATTTCATAGCTCGATTTTTCAGTGAAATGCTTTTTGGTTATGAATGCTGGTCTTCTCTTTATTTAGTTTGCTTAAACCAGCCCTTTTTTACAATTAACTTCAATCTTGCATTCAGATTTGGCTCCATCCAATCAGCAACCTATGAATAGAAGTTCCCACTGTACATATTTTCATTTTTATATAATCTGTTTTACTCTGATGTACATCACAATTAGGAAAAGAGATCGGTTGCTTTATTGCAGCTGTAACATCAAAACCCAGAACATATCCAAGTATCATCTATTTATGCTGTATTTACCATAGACCTTGTTTTACTCATTAACTCATACATTGAGAAATCCCATTTTAAAAACCCATTGGAAAACCTTGAGGGAACCAATGGGGAATTGTTTTTTTTTATTTTTGCCATCACAGCTGTAGCACTCTATTTCTGTTGCGTCACAACTTTAAGAACGCTTCTGCTCTCTCTGGAAGATATTAGTGTCAGGAAAGCACATTTCTGAATGAAATTAGTACATGCTTTTAGCATTTTTATAATTGTTAATTTAAATATTTATTGTATATATTATTAATTATTATTAATGAAAATGATTTTAATAATTTTAGATGTAGCTAATAAGTACACAGCTCCATCCATATATTGGATATTCAGATATAAAGCAAAAACCTGAAGTGTTACATTTTAAAATATAAGGGCTGAGTCTGTGCATTAATACTAATGCTAACACCACAGCTAAATCTCTGCTAATAGCAGCAATTACACATTGCAATTTGAGACATGAGTAATATCACCCGCTAATGGTCTGTGATGAATATTTATATGAATATTAAATGGTCTTGCGGTAGGGAGGATGAAGCGGATCCTGTATATTTCACATGTAAAGACACTCTCAGTGAAAGCAGGCAGTTTGGAACAATCTGTGGAACCTAATAGGCAAATTTTCTGGCAAAATGCAGTTTTATAGTCATAACTCCAGACCAGTGTTAATTTTGACAGCAAATTTTGATTTAGTTTTAGTCTTTTGACTAAAATGCCATTTAGTTTTAGTCATATTTTGGTCATCTGAATTGTTTTTAGTTTTAGTCGACTAAAATCTAATGGGTTTAGTTACAGTGTAATACATTTATTAAGCATTTCTCTAAAATTTCCAAACTCATTATATAGGTTTGATATTAAGGTTGTATCATGATAGACACCGATTTAACTGCGTTGACACACAACATGCCTTTATTTTTTAAATGAAATAAACCTAGATTTATTTATTTAGAAAATAAATTTAGATTAATCTTTAGGGCTAGTGAAGTTTTCCAGTCGAGAGCAGTGCATGATTTTCTGTCTTTCTGTTGTTGCTTGATTAACATCAATGATTCGGACAATAGCAACTAAATTAGGCTGCTGTCCATTTAAAACCGAATGCACAGCTGCAATGTACTGAGACACGTTATCCCTACTGTTTATGTTCACTTAAGACGTAACTGTGTTTAAGTGAATACTCGTCAAAACGGACATCATTTTGTGTGTAATTCTCCATTCATGCGACGCGGAAAAGAGAAGAGTACTTGTGTGCTGTGAGATGCGCTTTCTGTGTGTGTATGCTTCAGTGTGTGCGCTCAGAAAACTGGACCGAGTGGAGTTCTCTCTTGCGTCGTCAGATTTATCTATATGTCTGCTCTTCTTTTACTCCCAAATATTGACATTTTTGAAAGTTTTATGAGACGTGCAGCAAGTGTATTTTAGCTTATGCTGGTTCATGTATGTATCTAACCTCCGAACCACGCAGCAGATTCGTTCTGAATGAATCTTCCCAAATCGTCCCTACCTAACATTTTCATCTCGTTTTTATCCGTGATGAATGTCAATAGATTTTCGTCATAGTTTTTGTCATTCAAAAAGAGTTTTAGTTCGTTAACGTCTCATTGTCGTCAGTGAAAAAAGTGTCGTTGACGAAATGAACACTGCTCCACACCAGTCTTATTTTAGTATCTCTGAGATACTATGAACGTTTTTGATTATCTTGTTAATTAACACAATTACATATTATTTGTTTATATGTTCTGCTTCCATATTAAAGTTTCAGTTATTTTGTTGTCTCTTTTGTCAATTTTATTACCTAATATTAACATTTATTTTATTTGTTTTTAATTAATTTATTTAATTATTGTATTTAATGTTAAACTTTTATTATGTTTTCTTTTATCTTTTATAAATGGTTTAGTTTTTCCTCTATACTCTCATGTAACTGTGATTAGAACTATATATATAAAATATATATATATATATATATATATTATAGTATACAGTAGTTTAACATAGTATATTTATATAAATGAACATCATAAATAGATATAATTCTGTAAAAGAATTTTTGTCCATCTTAATATGATACCCACACACACACACACACACACACACACACACACACCTAATACTATAATATATATATATATATATATACACTGTATATATGTCCTGCAGTAGGGACAATAAAGTAGCTCTTGTATATTTCACATTCTCAGAGAAAACAGGCAGAGGCCGTTTGAACCAATCTGCATAACTTAATAGTGTAATTCCCTTTTTAAAAGAAAAACTGTGAGATCCTTATTCCAAGCATCGGACATGATGAAGCATTTAGAGATGCGGAGATTCGGGGTAAAATGCCCCAAACCCATTTAGACCACTGAGATTGTTGGACATTATCTGATTTGGTTGCTCGCTCTTGTTTAAATTATGTCATGAGCCATTGTGTCGAATCGACATCAGTCACATGTAAATGTGTGTCTAAGCATCTTAAGTGGCAGCGATGTAGCGTTCAAACAAACAATATCAATGGCTCTAATGCTCTGTGCTCATTTAGCGGTTCTTTGGGCTATATTTTTGACCTACTGAATATAAAGCAGCCAGGAAAGCACATTTCAGTTCAATTATGGAAAGCAGAGAGAGAGAGCGTGAGAGAGAGAGATGGAGTGGCTCATTTAGAATCCTGCAGGGAACCAGTTGCTACGGTAACAGGGAAGGTAGCCAGCTCCGTTGGGAGATGTTGCCACAGCAACCAGCCTCAGTGGCCAAGTGATGCTGCCGAAAGAGAGCACGAGGTAAAGAATAGGGGAAGGAGTGGCAAAAATACACGCAGAAGTGTTTGATGTGCGTAAAGAGATGGGGGGAGGGTGGGCTTGTGACGAGATAAGATTAAAGAACTGATATAAATCAAAGCTTTAAATGTGTTATGGCACATGCCACGATTTAGGGGGAAGCTTAATTGGACCTCTTGGAAATTTCCACAACAAAGTGAACAAAGGTAAATGTGAAGAACGAGGAGGGGAAACCCAGTGTTTCTCTCCTCTGGGGAGAGCGAGATCATGCTAACAGAGACTTTGACAAGTTTTCTATAACCCTGCATGCATCACAGCTCAAAGCCAGCGAGAGCTCAGATTCCTCAGGTTCAGGTTTAAATGCATTGACTCTGGATTTGTAAATGAAAGTGAAGAGGTATATTGAGCTATTATAATAGGCTCTCAACAGCATGTATGTTGGTAAAGCTGTATTACTGAAAATACTAGAGCTGTAAAGACTGATGAATTATAAAAGTCAAGAGTCCTATTGAAAATAGGGAATTTGGTTTTCACAAAATGAGATTGAATAGCATGGACTTTATAAATTCTTGTTTCTTATGGATTTTGTTAATGTTTGTTCTGAAACTTTCCTAAGAAAACCTTTTCTTGTTGATAGCAGTGAGATTAAAATGGAGAACCAATGTCTATTTTGCTCCAGATTTTTGGATTTATAGTGGCATATGTTTTCAAGTAGGACTTGAATGTTCTTGAATCAACATCCTTGTTGGTCCAGGACAAAAACATGTCAATCCACCAATCAGAGATTAGCTTACATTAGTTTGTTGATATTTTACAATAAGGTTCAATTTGGTTACATCGCATATTGCATTAGGTTGTCATGAACTATCAATGCAATTTTACAGTGTTTAATAACGTGAGTGAATAAAATTTTTCACATACTCTGTTTTTCAAAGACACAGTAAAAAGAGTAACAATGTGAAATATTATTCCTAATTTAAAATAACTGGTTTCTATTTTAATATATTTTTTTGAAAATGTAATTTATGATCTGAATTTTCAGCATTATTACTCCAGTCTTGTCACATGATCCTTCAGAAATCATTCTAAAATGCTGATTTGCTGCTCAAGAAATATGTATTATTGTTATCAATGTTGAAAACAGTTGTGCTGCCTAATATTTTTGCGCAAACCGTGGTTTTTCAGGATTTATTTGAAATGGAAATATTTTGTAGCGTTATATATGTCCTTACTGTCACTTTTGACCAATTTAATGTGTCCTTGCTAAATAAAAGTATTAATTTCTTTCAAAAGTGTATATAAAACACAGTTTTAACCTTTCAGTTTAATAATAATAAATTAACATTATTTATTGTATTATGCATGAACATGCACTAACAATGAACAATAGTATATTTAGAAATTAACATTCATCTAGATTAATACATTCTGTAAATAATTTGGTCCATTTTTAATTCATGATACCTAATGCATACATACATATATATGTATGTAACTGAACCTTTAAACTCTCATTATATGTCAGCTGTTGTCTCATTTGACTGTTTTCATCTCGGCTGTTTACAGTTGTATTTGCAATCTTGTGTTTGTCCATGTAGCTATTTTTCTAACCTGAAATGATTCAGCCATGTACATCTTCCATCCACAACCACTGCAGGTTTACACCTACTGCAGTCGGTCATCATCTGATCGATAACACACACATGTACCTCATGCAAAAGAGATCCAAAGGGGACAGCAATGTGAAGGCAGCAACCTGCAGCTGACAAACCCAACAGATGTGCTAAGAGCAGTCGAAGAGAGAGCGAGAGAGTGAGGAAGAGATGAGAGCAGAGAAGAAACGAGGGCTTAATGAGGATGAACGTGACATGCAAATGTGCTTTTAAGAGAGAGCACAAAAGCTCAAGGAAAAAGGTCTGTGACTCCTGTATTAGCTGACTGCACAGAAACATTATTAGAGGCAGAAGCCTTTGAAAGACCAGTGGGGACCGTTTCAAATGTTGTGGGACTGTATTAGTGTTACACACGGTCGGTTGCTGCAACAAAACCGCCTTGAAGAAAAATAGCTTGAATCACAATAAGCCCCCATGTGGACTGGATTGTCCTTATGTAGAGAGAAGAAACAGGGAACAGACATGCATGTTTTTCGTGTTTGCGTGTGGTGAGGTGTTGACATTTGCAGCCTCTTTCATGCGTGCTTCTATTAGGAGCAAGCCATAAACAAATTATCTTTATTCCACATCTTCTACAATCCTGGGTGTGTCCCCCCCCCCCCCCACCACCCCCCCCCCCCCCCCCCCCCCCCCACCCCCACATTTTTCCTGGTTAAAATCAACAGTTCACCTAATCATAAATTTTAGATTAAGAATGTACTTTTAAGTTTTTAAAATAATCTCATCCTTTTTTGATTGGTTCTCCAAGTTTTAAAAAGGGTACTAATTATGAAGGTGTTTCGTTTGGCTTTTGACGAGGAGAAAAAGAAGTTTGGATTTATGTACACATTTAGCATTTATTAATGTATATTTATGGGAGGTTTATGCAAATATTTGTTTATTTATGTATATCATTTATTTACTTTCCCTCAAATCGTTACAAGCCTAAGAATGTGAATCATCAGTAAAAGTAAATATATATGTAAAATCAAGTAGTATGTATGTAGGAGATATGTATGTATATATGTATGTATGCATGCATGCATGCAAATAAATTTGGCAATTTTGATATTTATTTAAATTAATTCATATTATTTAAATTCATGCATTATATAGATATTATATATATATATATATATATATATATGATATATAATACGGATGTGTGGTGGTGTGTGTGTGTGTGTGTATTTATATGTATGTATATATATGAACTGGTTAGATTACTTACAAATTGTAATCCGTTAATTCATATTACGTGACAAAAATAGTAGTAACGTAATCCTTTACACATTTAAGGTAATGTAATCAGACTACTTTTTAGTTACTTTTTGATTACTTTTGACCTAAGTTTACATTTAATATATAAACTGCTAAAAGTTAAATCCTTGATTTTATATACTTGGCTGCTCAAACGGAGCATTGTTTTAAAGTCCCAAAGGTCGTGGTGGTAATAGAAGTGACGCAAACCAAAAAAGGCAGATAGGAGGTAAATGTTTGATTTCACTGATGAATTCTGTGCTTAGGATTGAATTATTATTCGGAGGAATAAGAGATCAGGATATTCCCCCAGCGACAATAAAAGTAATTCACTTGATGACTGTTATTTGGGCTTTCGTTTAACAAGCTGAATTTGATAAATCGGTCTTTATACATACACATTAGTCTTGATATACGCACCTGCCTCGAAAGAAAGGGAAAAATATCATCTTTATCCTTTCAAATCCAATTCTCATGCCATTTGCTGATCTGCAATATCCCACAAAGAAAAGCAAGCGATTCCAAAGCAGGATTAGTGATTTCACAGTGGTTAGAACGCTGCGTCTTGCTGGCAAGCTTTCAGATGGCTTCAGATTTGCTCAGGCATAAGACACCGAACGAATGAAATGCATTAAATGAGTATAAGGAATAAATTGAACCATGTGTGCAGTGGTGACAAGTGCCACGGACATCTCACGTCATGTTTCATTCTTTACATGCAAGGGCCAAGAAAATGACCTCACGACAGAAAGGTGGTCGGTGATGTCAAGAGCAGTGTTATTGTGTAAATCCTCTGCAGTCATTGTCTGGAGAGATTATATCTTAGATTGGACTGGAATACACAAGACACAAAATGTTGTACCATGCAAATCCATTAAACCTTTTTATTTTGCACAATTAAATGGGATTGTGTGCCAAAACGTGCAAGAAATGTGTTACATTAACTCATTTTAAATAACCAAATAATATTTTTTTGGCATTTAAAACACCTTTTTGACACATTGGACTGAAAATAATAGGAATACAAGAACAAAATAGGAAATGTTGCAACTTGAATTTGAACATGCTTCAGCTACGGAGTACAATAAGGAACAGACCACAGGTCTTTGCGGTCTGTGTTTTTTAAAGTGTTGCTGTACATTTCATGCTGTACATTTCAAAGTATTTGCATTATACAGTCTGAATGGTGTGTGGTTGGTGGTGGACTACTGTGGTTTTAATATTGGTAATATTGGAAAATATTGTTGCTTTCTTTATGAAATAGTAATTGTTTGCCCTCAGTACAACAGTGACATGCTGTTTGTCATTTCTTTTGAGAAAAAGTGGGCGAAATAGAAAGTGCAAACAACTTCCTGTGTTTAAACTAAGAACAGCAGGGGTTTCTCTACCCACTTCTCATAAGACAAAGTTCAGTGATTCATTTCGTCAAAATAAAAAGTGTGGGAAGGATGAGACATAAATCGAATATAATGATTGTGTATTTTTTATGATCTTTGGGTGTCGAATATGGTGTAAATAATACATATATTGTATGTATTATTTATCTATTATAGTTTTTCATATACTGTATATTAATGTTGTGCTTGTAAGAATATTGCACATTTTATTTTTCGAATGCAACATCAAGATTATATGTAAATAATTAATAATGAATTGTAATGGATATAATGTTCTAATGATAGAGGTTATTCCCATTGATCTATAACTCTTCCCATACAGTTTGTATTGCTAACATGAATGATGCCTCAAATTATGCAGCATGCAGCTTATTTATGAGAGGGGTGTTATTGCTTTTAGATTTGCTTTGCGGACCATAAAACAGTCAAAAGAATATTCCATAAACTTGCATTGAACTCGCAGCCACAGGCACCATAGCAACTGCATAGCACACTCTAAAAACCACTCAGAACATCATGACAGCTAGTTTTGCAATGGTTTTTTTATTTTGGAAATGTCCAAATCTAATTCTAACGGTCAGGTTTTCTGTCGTTTCGAGGTCATAAAGTCCTAGTTAAGATTTCACACAGTTCCCACCAGAATCTTGCCTTTGTTCTGTGCTTTTTGGGCCACGCCAGACTTAGCTGCAGTTGTCGTACGAATGACGCTTGGTTTGGGTTTTTTTTTTGGTTTTTTTGAGTGAGTGAGAGAGAGAGCTAGCAGGACATTGTGTGTTCATCAGAAAGACCCCAAAAACAGGCCAAGAGCCATCATCTATGAACCGTTCCTCAAGCTGAATAGAAGTAATTGAATTTAGAATATGAAAAAGCCTCTTTGTCTGTTAAAAAAAGATTGCTTGATGTCGTCCTTGATGTTCTCGCAATTAAGCTATAAAAAGGAAGCAGCCCACTTTCGAGGGGGAATGGACAAAAAAGCTTTAATGATGGCGAGGAACAGAACGGTGGGTGACAGCAACAAAGAAAAAACAGAGTTTGACAGGAGATTGTTGAAAGTGGAATGTTTAGTCGTACATCACTTTCTGAGTCAGACACATATATCAGTCCAGTACACTGCGGCAATGGCTCAATGCAGAAAAACAAGATTTTCCCTGCTGGTCCTGTAGATTGTTTGTATATTAGAAGCGTGCTCGGTTATTTAAGGTCTGGTGAATGTGTTTGTGTGGTTTGACAGTGACTCACCTCTCGCTGCTGGTGCCCATCTGGCCTAATGTGGGTGTGTACTGTGTAGAAACCTCTCAGACCAGTAGGGCTATTCTCGTGGTTTAGCTCACAGGCTACGTGGGAGATCTCCGGCTATGCATCATGGCTTCTTCTTCACTAAACTGTGACACAGGACATGGACATTACAACTTTACGGCCCACAAATGCACAGTAATTCAATGAGTAAAGTAAACTTTTCGGTTATGACTACTTCATCTGCTTTATTCATTATTATTGGTTTTTATTATCTAATCGCGGTACTTTTTAGGACATGAAAAATTCTGTCGATAATTACTCACTCTCATGTAGTTCGAAGTCTGTATGACATTCTTTCTATCCGTAGAACACAAAAGAAGATTGTTTGAAAAATATCTCAACGGGACTATTCAGTGAAAGTCACGTCAGTGGAGTCAAAACAGTTAAACATTCTTTAAAATATCTTCTTTTGTGTTCTGCAGAAGGAAGGATATAAGGTTTTGTTTTATTTTTGCTTTATATAACAATTGTTTGACTTTTTTTTTTTCGCCATTATACCGGCTAATACGTTGGCTTAGTTCACCCGAGGATGGAAATGGTCATCATTTGTTAAAGGGATAGTTCACCAAAAATTGAAATAACCCTATGATTTCCTTACCCTCAAGCCATCCTAGGTGTATATGAATTTCTTCTTTCAGAGGAATACAATCAGAGTTATATTAAAAAAATGTCTTGGCTCTTCCAAGCTTTATAGTGGCAGTGAATGGGGGTCGAGATTTTGAAGCCCAAAAAAGTGCTTCCATCCATCATAAAAAGAAAGTTTTTTGGGCAGTGTAGAGTAGGGCTTATTGTTTGTCATTTCTCCGATCACAAATGCAGACATGGTTTTATGTTTACGCGGCGCGATGCAACACAACGCGTAAAAAGACAGTATAAGTCATTATAATCCATAATTATGTCCCCACTGGATGCAACGAATGCCTCGTTTATAATGGGTTTTCATGTTTTTGAATCATCGCTCCGGCCTGACAGGGCATCATCACAATATGGCAAGGGGCGTAACATTTCCGTCTCACGCTTGAGGTATTCAGCCAATCACAACGCACTGGATAGCTGGCCAATCACAGCACACCTCGCTTTTTCAGACCAATGAGCTTTGTATAAATCGACACGTTTCAGAAAGGCGGGGCATAGAGGAGAAACAATAATGTACAGTATGTGGAAACGAATGTGTTTTTTGAACCTTAAACCGCATAAACACATTTCATTACACCAAATACACAAAATACAGTTCTTTTTAGCAGCATCATATGACCCCTTTAAGAACTTTACATGACTTTCATTTGACATGCTGTTTGAAAGTACCACTATTATACAGGCTTAGAAGGGTTAGTTCACCCCAAATGAAAACTTCTGTTGTCATTTACGTACCTTCATGTCATTCCAAATATTGGCTTTCTTTTTCTGTGGAAATTTTAGGAATTGTTTCAGCATTTTGTTTTGTCTATACAATGAAAGTCTTTTCGGCTCAGGCCCCAGCGTTCTTCTAAAATGTCTTCTTGTGTTTCAAAGAAGAAATAAAGTCAAACAGATTTGGAATGAAATGAGGGTGAGTAACTGATGACACATTTTAATTCTGGGGTGACTGATTTCTTTAAAATATAGATGTCTTGAATTCTTATTAGAGAAGTAAGTGCGAGCGCACCCTAGCGCATCCAAATGTGTAGGGGTTTGGCTTCTCTAGTGTGTAAACCCCGTCCCAGAACAATCCCTGCAGGGGTCACCCATCATCTGCCATCTGCTCCTCATCAAGGCAGCTGGAGATCCAGCTCAACTAATCTGGACTGATGAGACCCTAAGCGGCGAGCGTCCAGCTGCCCTGTCAGTGCAGACACCACTGCCTTACAACCCATGCTTCACCCCAAGGCAAAACAAACAGATATGAGAATAAATAAAGTTGTGAAAAGATGTGAACCCTGGTGACCTACACAACCTTATCTCACTGGAAAATTTTTATTATTTTACAAGATGACGATTTTGTGTGAATTCGTACAATATGAATCATACAAATTTGTATGATACCACAAGGGTTAGTTCACTCTAACATGAAAATGATGTTCATTTGTTAATAAGATTAGATCTGTTGATCTGTTTACTGTGATTTTGTTTCTTCCATGTCATACAAAAACGTATCAGTCGTAATCATAACTTTCAAACCCCTTAACATAACAATCACTGGTACATAAGCTATGGAAACATTTTCTGCCACATAAAAAAAACAATAGTAATAAAGATAGCTGGAACTTTTTATTTTACATCTAACAATTCAGACTTTTCTTCCTGAGAGTTATATCTTGGTTAACATCTCTCAATTCTGAGTTTGAATCTTTAAATTCTAGCTTATCGTAGAATTGCGAGTTTATGTTTACAATTCTTCTCACAATTGCAAGTTATATCTTAGTTATTAACATCTTGCAATTCTGAGTTTATATCTTGCGATTCTGTTTTTTTCTGCTATAGAAAAAAATCCAAAAGGTAATTGTGACTTATCTCGACACAGTCTTTTCTGTGGGGCGCAGTTGGTTCACAATTCGCGTTTATATGATCACATTTTTATCAGTTTGAATTTTCATCCAAATGCAAAATGAATCCTTTGAGGGTCAATCATCTCACAATTCTGACTTAATATCTTGCAATTCAGTTTTTTACTGCCATAGAATAAAAAATGAAAAAAGGTAATTGTGACTTTTCATCTCGCAATTCTGATTTTTTTCTTGTAATGATTGTAAGACATTAAATCGTCTCTAGGTTACGTATGTAACCATGGTTCCCCGAGGGAACGAGACGCTGCGTCGAGTTCCGGAAGGGGAACTCACATTTCAGTTTTTTTCTCAGAATTGCACATTTTATCTTCGTTAACATCTCAGTTAACATCAACACAAGTTAACATCTTGCAATTTGGAATTCTCAGAATGGAGAGTTAGGCACTGTTTACACTAGTGCGTTTTCGTTGTAAAACAACTTTTTCCCCTGCATTTCAGAAACAATCTCCGTCAACGCTACACAATGGAAAATGCATGTCATATGACCATTCATGCAGGTACAACAATGAGCATGATGTTATTATTTACATGGTCATCAAGGATATGCAGAGCGAATATGGAATTAGATTTTCAAACTAAAACGGGGTCTGCGACATTTTCGAAAGTCTCCATTTTTGTGGGTCACAAATGGCGAAGTAGTGTAAACGACAGGCATAACCGTAGCAAAAGTTTTTTATTTTAAAACGAAAATGCACTCGTGTAAACGTAGCCTAGTTAACATCTTGAAATTCTGAGTTTAAATCTTTGCAATACTGACGTTTTTTCTCAGAATTGTGGGTTTGTCACACAATTCGTAATTTGTTCTCAGCATTTTGAGTTATATCCACATTTATCAGTTAATATCTTGCAGTTCTGACTTTTTTTTTGCAGAATTGCGAGAAAAGTTTATAGTTGAGTTTTTATCTTTGCAATAATGACTTTTTTTCAAAGAATTGCGAGTGTATGTTACACAATTTGGACCTTTCTTCTCAGAATGGAGCGCAATTCTGAGTTTAAATCTTTGTAACACTGACATTTTTTTTCACAGAATAGCGAGTTTGTCACACAGTTGTACTTTTGTTCTCAGAATTGTGAGTTATATCTTAGTTAACATCTCACAATTCTGAGTTTATATCTCATAACTCATGCCAGAAAAAAAGTCAGAATTGTGAGATATAAAGGCAATTTTAAAGGCCATTTACATGCTTCCATAGAAAGCAGATCATACAAATGAGAACATACAAATTCATACGAATTATGAACCAATTCGCCAAAACGTAAAATAGTTCTGAATTGCCATGTGATTATGCTGACCCAACAACTAAACCAGCATAAACCAGTTTGGAAATTGGCAAGGGATACTGAACTGTTTGCCCCCGTAACATCTCATTTCCTGCTGTGTTGTCCACCCTTCACACCAGCCAAGTGTGAGAATCGATGGCTCCACAGCTCGTTGCCTTTCGCTAACATTAATTACAGCATGTAATTAGCATGGGGCATGCAATTAGCGTCAGAATCTAACAGTGGTTGTTGCTCTGACTGAACCGAGACTGTCCAGCCTCTTTCATCAGGCTTCTCCACATCCAAGAGCAGGGTGGACTCAGCTGACTCTCTGCTCTCCTAATCAAGGGCTGGCAGGCAAATGAGGCTGAGCACTGAATAATTAATGAGCATGATTACAATGATGAATGCACCCAAATCTTGTAGAGGCTGTATTACTTAGGGTGGGGGGTGGACAAGGGAGAGTGACACGGAGAGGAAGGGAGAGGGAGACAGATTGTGGAGGTTTGAGATCAGCAGAAAGCCAGAGAGAGAAAGGGTGGAGGGGGGCCGGAGAGCTGGCCAGCCACCCACTATTAGGGCCATCTGTCCTGCAGAAAGACATTTTTGTGTAAGCGCATGCAAGAGGTTTGCGCATGTTTGTTTCTATTTATTCCCCAAATTTGCGGCAAAAGCCCACTGTGCTGCTGAGCCAAAGGAAGAAGTGTTTCCAGGGACACTTCCTGACAAGCTAGAGCTTGTTGTGCAATATTCAGTTTTAAGAGTTGGCTGAACTCCTGGGACCTTCAGCAGCTGAGGGCTTTGTCACTTTTTTTCACCTTTTGATTGATTTGTGTGTATAATTATATTTCCATGTTTTATAGCGATGAACCTTTGTCACTGTAGAAGCAGTATTTAATTTGTTGCGAATGAAAACTTAACATCCTAGATCACATTTAATTGTGTTCAATTTATGTGTGTGTGTGTGAGTGAACTTTTTCGAAGTTGTAAATAAAACAATGATTTTTACGATTTCAGTCGTTCTACTTCAAAATGTCATGTTTAATGTGTTAATACGTGTTACCGATTCTTTGTATTTATTTGTGAAATTGTTTCTACAGCAGTGCCCTGAACAGACTTAACTTTGATCCCTCAGAACCTAATTTTCGTTAGCATTCAATATGACGTGTACCTTGGCTGATATAGATGAACCACTGATGTTTTGTTCTACATTCGAGGTGTGGAGGGATCGTGATTCAGTAGTGCACCATTATTACGAGGAACGTAAAAAAAAAACCTGTGGCCCACTATTTTCAACTGACAGTCACATGTCTAAAATGACGCATGATGTATGGACTCATCCTACCACACACGGGTACAAATGGAGATGACTGCACCTCTAATGAACCGAGGATCCACACACACACAGTCACGCACACAATCCATACACTCCGTATTTACTGCACAGGGTGGTTTGATGGATTAAAAGGAGGTTGACTTGTTAAAAGGTGACACATGATGAACTGGCGTCCTCTCTCTCTTCACTTACCCAGCAGCTCTGCACGATTGCATCATCGCCAGGCATGATGTCATCCTGCATCCACGACCAGGAACAACGACTGGTGTGGAATATTTAATCAGAAAGCAGGACACTGTTATTGAATGACCATATTTCATATGCTGCTGCAAACAGCTGGAGCACAATCTCAGGGGAAGGTGGATTGAATGTTTTAGGATCGTGGTCAATATACTTTGTTAATACACATTCCTGGTGTGATTTATTGGTGAATGTTATTCCAAAGAACAAAAATATTGAATTGGTAATCTTTTTAGGAAATGTTGAAGCTTTATTTTATTCTATTGAATATTCTGTTTTCCCTGTTATATGTCTGATTATGGAACTAAAAATGGTTGCAGATGCTGTTTTAAGCAGTTGGTAGATATGTTTATGTTCAAAGTTGCAAATTTAATATTGGCGCAAAATTAGAATATCGCATAAAGCATTTGCAAATAAAGCACAGTTTTAATCCAACGAGTCAAAAAGAACAAAATCATCGCTTACTGATAAACTGGCACTAAATACCACTAAGAAAAGCAGGAGGAGCCACTGAATATATAATAATTTCCATATCTAATAAATTACTTTCGCCTCAGGACGAACAGCTAAGTCCCATGACTTTTTTGATGTACATTAAAGAATTAATTTGGCAAATGCGTTTCTGTGTCCCATTATTCGCATGAACTCTTTTTCATTTTTGTGAATTAAGGGACTTTTTTCCATCACTCTATCGGGTGCGATACTTAAAAATATGTACAAGACATGATGAAAACATAGCTAGAGATAAAGTTGATGTACGGAAGGATGTGCATTATTTAAAGCAGACTAGAAAATTACACTTAGTTACAGGTTGGTTTGCTTTTAACTAGAGCTGTCGAAAGATTAATCGCGATTAATCACATCTGAAATAAACGTTTTTGTTTACATATTATATATGTGTGCACTTTGTATATTTAGTATGTATGTATAAATATACATACATACAGTATGATATAAACTATGTACATGCAGTTACATGTTATATATTTAATTCTCAATTTATATTATATAAAATATATATTTAATATACAGTTTTTCTGAAATATATTAAATGCGTGTGTATTTATGATACTAATAAACTACACAGTACACATATTATTATGTAACAATAATAATTTTATTTTGGGATGCGTATTAAGCGCGATTAATCATTGGCACCACTATTGTAAACTTAACCAGTCATAATATACTATCATACTACTCTGGGGTGGTAAGGTAGAAAAAAAACCAGTTTTTTTTTATCTTGTTGAAGGAAGTCTTATATTCTCATAAGGACTTTATGGCCTTATATTTACTATATGGATTTTTTCTATTTTTATAAAAATAATGATTACAATTTAAATACTCTTTTCTATTTGATATTATTTTCAAATGCATTTAGTCCTTGAGCAAAGCTGAATTTTCAGCATCATTACTGCAGTGTTCAGTGTCACATGATGCTTCAGAAATCATTCGAATATACTGATTTGTGGCTGAAGAAACATTTCTTATGACACTTATTGTTGAAAACAGTTGTGCTGCTTAATATTTTTGTGGAAACCGTGACACTGATTCTTTTCAGGAGTCTTTGATGAATAAAAAGCTCAAAAGAACAGCACTTGTATAGAAATCTACTGTAATATAAATGTCTTTACTGTCACTTTTAATAATTTTAATCTGTCGTTGCTGAATAAAATGATTATTTCTTCAAGAAAAGAAATAGTGATAATAGTGTATAGGTATTTTTATGTCAAAGTAGTCTAACTAGTCAGTTCACACTCTTCATACTAGGAAAAGTGTAGTGTGTGTGTGTGTGTAGTTTGTTTGGGTTAAAGTCATTGGTTCCAAGTCTTGAGCCAAATCAAACACATTCGAGTGTACGTGTGTGGGTGTATGTCTGTCTGTGCTTGCCTTCCCTCCTCTATGTTGAACTCGCTCTGGATACACCCAGCTCTGACTGTCCAATTAAGGAGTTTGACTGGGCTCAGGCGAACTCTCACTCTCTGCCTCAATGAGCTGTAGGGAACATACAGCTTGCTGCACTTCACTTTGACGTGAAGGAAAATCAATCACGACATAACCCTCCAAAAACAAATACACACGCTGTTTTGAACAGCGCGAGCTGTGAGCGCACGGCCTGTGTGCGATAAAATCTTGAGTTTCCATTGTGCAGGTGGAGAGGGAGTAGCAGTGAATGAGAGCAAATCCATTTTAAATGGACCGGTGTTGTTTGTGAATGTAACATGTAACAATTTAACAGGGTTTAATCGGCGACTGCTGAATGTTAGCGTTCAAGAGCGAACAGCAATCAAATGGAGCTTTTCAATAGCATTACAATGGAGCTTGTGACTTGCATTATGAGTCAAATATCATTTTCTGTTTTTAAAGGTAATGGATAATATGCTTTTGAACTGAATTGAACTGAACTTAATGGAACGGATCAGAACATAATCTAATTACATTTGCGGGATGCCGTGGTCGATTAAAATGAAACAATGACTGAATCTGCATCAATGGGATTTTCTTTTTAACAAGACTTTGTATGAAATGCTGCAGTTTCCACTGCGAGCGGCATGTGAATGCTATTTTACCATACTGCAAAATGTTTTCTTTACTCCCGGAAAGCATTTAAATACATCTTTTGATGTTTTTTCATTATTATCTTTTGCTAATTTCCCCGTTTGCCTCAGAGCAAAAATTAAACCCGATCCCATATCCCTGCTTCCTTTTTGTATCTAATAATGCCGTGCTGTTGGTGCTGTCTGCGGGGGAATCTGCTATTAGATGGTGTTTACATGCATCATTTGGTTAACTGCAGTTGAATCTCCTAAAGCAGAGAACTTAAAGCAATAGTTCACCCAAAAATGACAGTTATTTACTCCAGCCTTGTGTTTTTCCAAACCCACATCCGTGTGATTTTCTTTCTTTCTTATATGGAACACAAACGGTTTTAAGAATCTGCTAGCCTCTTTTCTCTAAAATGAAAGTGGGTCTGGGGCTGTCAAGCTTCAAAGTAGTATTTTTTGTATTTTTATTCATGTGCTATATTATGAATCTTCTGAAATCATACAATACATTTGCACGAGAAAAGGACTATTTAAAGCAGCACTATGTAACTTTTTCAGTGTTCAAAATTTGCAAAATGTGTATAATGAGCGAGTACATCATGAATTCATCTTCCAAACCGCGTTTTTGTCTTATTCCGAATCACTACGGTACACTTATAATAAGTACTTATATTTGGACTATTGTAGCCTGGTCGGGTCATCACCGCTGCTGAGTAACACATACCTGCATGAATTGCCATAGACATAAACTTAGAGAAGTAGCTCCAGTTGGAATGTTCTTCTGCGGGATGTGTGCAGTTCTGTTTATTAACCGCTAGAGTGCCAAAAGTTACATAGTGCTGCTTTAAAGGGGTCATATGATGCTATTTTAAAGATCATTATTTTGTGTATTTGGTGTAACAGAATATGTTGACATGATTTAATGTTCAAAAAACACATACTTTTTCAAATACTGTACATTACTGTAAGTCCTCTATGCCCCGCCTCTCACAAACACGTAGTTTTCAACAAAGCCCCCTCCTTTGACAAGCACAGTCTGCTCTGATTGGCCAGCTGAACCAGTGCATTGTGATTGGCCGAACACCACAAGCACGCGTCGGAAATGTAACACCCCTTACCATAATCGCGAGCTTCAGCTTTCAAAGTAAATATCAAGTTAATAATGTCGTTAGTTTTACCATCAGTTCAAGCCCGAAAAGGAAACAGAGTCGCGTGACAGACACAGTGACAGGCAGTTCACTCTCCTGTGATGTGACCCCTGTTCCCCTCACACAAACACACACACGACGCGTTACTCTGCGATGCGCAAAAATCCGCATTTGAACAGTCAATAGCAAATACTTAAACTAATAACAAAACATACTTACAGTCGCTGATTCAGAAGCGCCAGATTGTCATAGCAAAGTCGGAATTGACCTTTTTTTTTTAAATTTTAAATAGCCTTTGTGCACAGCCAGCCTTGTACTCTTCTAGGTTAAAAAAACTGTCGTCCATAAAAAGCGTTGCACAAATTCGAACATCTGGGCTGTGCTGTTCTGTTGTAAATAAATCTTAACCAATGATTCCTAAACGCATCTACTTCCGGAAGACCAAATAAAGAGCTTTTGCTTTTGCACTGAAACACACAGTGTCTCCCTGACATGGCTACTTCAACACTAACAGCGGTTACTGAAACCACACCTTCTTTATTTGCGTGAACATTTGGGCGGCATTAGGCTAATATTTCGACACAGTGACTCTTAGTGGTAAATAGTAATGTCTGCATTATGAATAAATGTTTTTGGTTTTTGCTCTCGTCATTTGAGGAACTGATTGATACAGTTCACAAAACTAGTGTGGAAAATTCATTCACAAATTGGATTTAATGATCCAGTTGCAGTGGTTTTTAAGATTTTGAATAGGTCAAAGGTTTGGGGTCTGTAAAATATTACATGATTTTGACAAGTATCTTATGCGCACCAAAGCTAATTTTTTCCCCATCGAAAATACAGTTGTAAAATCAGGAATACTGTGAAATATGATTCCATTTGATTATTTTATTTATTTCATTTGAACAAGAATTTCTTATCAGTGTTAAAAACAGAGGACGATGAGTGATATCTGTGTGGAAACAATAATCATTTTTTTAGGGTTTTGGTGAATAGAAACAAAGTTCACCAAAACAGCATTTATTTGAAATAAAAATATTTGTAACAATGTAAAAGTCTTTACTTTCACTTTTGACCAATTTAATGCATACTTGCTGAATAAAAATATTAATTTCCTTACTACTAAATTAAATAAATAATTATTAAATAAAATAAAACTAATGCCCCAAATTTCAACCCAGTAGGTCTGGCTTTTTGTGATTTAATAAAAAATACGTATATATTGGATGTTTTAAATAAACTGAAAAGTAACAAAGACTTTTTTTTGGCCTCCAATTACTATAAATTCTTTGAAAAGATTACATTTCTCAAAATTACTGTTTTACAAAGAAGCTGGTAGTTCATACAGGTTTCTGAAAACATGGGTGTGATTTAATGGCGACGGAATTTTCATTTTTAGGTGAACTATCACTTAAGCATAATCCTTCTTCAACCTGGCGAGTGCTTCAAGACTGATGCCATCTGTCATCAACAAACAAGATAAAAGGCTGCGTCTTAAAACCTTGTAGTGACCTGAGAGCTATGTCGTCATCTCTGTCATCCCCAATACAATAACGCTTGCGGATGCTTCTTTTATCTGAGGGAAAGAGTTGCTGCTTAGTGCATTTTTCTGCTTTGGATGGAGGACGTCAAGCATTGTGTAACCCGGCTCAGATTTTAGCAGACTGCGAGAATTAATCGTATGATGCACATCATGGAGTCATGCGTATCTGCTGTTCCCAGAATGCGATCTGGCCTAAGCCTGAAAGACTTGGCATATAACAAGCCTCCTGTTTGTATGCTTGTGTGTGTGTTTGTGTGTGTGTGCATGTTTTAGATCAGACCTCGGGGCTCCTGATGCACTGATATCGATTGAAGGAGCAGGATTGTACAAAAGCTCTGGGTATTGATCTTCACTATGTGTGTTTCTGGGTGTGTGTTTGTGCCATGTGTGCATATGGAACTAAGAGCTGGAGAGCGTGCAGGCAGGTTATCTTCTCAAATGTCCGGAAGTCTCCTATGTGGCTGTGACCTTCCTCAAGTTAAAAAAAAAATTATCTCATCCCATTATCTAAGCAGAGTTTCAGGAGATAGAGGTGCCGGTCCCATACCATGCCTGGGTTCATCCTGTTTTAAACCACATCAGAGGTCCTAAAGAAAACTCTAACCATCTTGGCAGATAGAAATCAGTCCTAATTCCTCCAGGCATTGCTGTAATCCAGTGTGTGAGGTTTGCTGTAGATGCATGTGTTGTATGTCAGGGTTTGTAAAAATTGTGCGTGTTTCAGGTCAGTGTAATGTAATCAAACAGCTACACAGAATCTACACAAATATTTAAAGGTGCATTAAGAGATCTTGGAAAATGCTAACTTTAGCCTGATAGCACTGAAAGCGAACGTCCCACCCTCCCTGCAATCGCCGTCCAAAGCCACGCCCCCTGAACGCATTTACGCTCACAGACCAGAATACCAGAGACAACATTACTACAATAGGCTACATCAGCGGTTCCCAAATTCCAGCCCATGTTCCGAAGTGAAGTAAACTTCAACGGATTTCCCCCGCTCAGGGAGTAGGGAGCAATGAACACTGTGTAGGGATCATATCGATCGGAACACAGTTCATGCACGTAGCTCACTTCTAACGAGCTGGTTATCTGAATCGGGTGTGTTAACTAAGCGAGACATGCAAAATATGCAGAGCGGGGGGCGCGAGGACTGGATTAATCGCTGGGCTACATCATGTGTCATTCACCAGTGAGAAAACTTTAAAAGTACTACAATACCAGGAAGGAAGATCAGGTTGTTGATGTTTGTCTACCATTCTAGTTCTGTCTGCACAGCGTGCGTGAACGCGCTGATGACGTATCCTGTCTGCGCGAACCGATGCGCAGAGGTATGCTAATACATACGTTGACAGGCAGGTAGGAAAGCTAATTAAAATGCTCGGACCGAGCGTTTTGATTGGACGAACATTTCTTGATCCTACGCCTTCCACAGAATATATAAATACAGATAAATACATTTAGACCACTTAACTTAATAATTGCTATCGGGATGTGAAGAGACTTTCAACCAGCATAACAAAAAAAATTTCTGAAGACAATCACCTATTGCACATTTAAGTACACAGTTGCTCATTTTGTTTATTTTCCTTGTTATAATTGTATTTTGAAATCATTTTGAATAAGCTTCTTTCAGCTTACCAGTAAGTATAGTAATCTCAGCTGACACCAAGAATAAAATACATTAATTTAGAAATATAAAAACTATTAATTATATGTATCAGTTAAAAATCTGTGCCCAAAACTAGTTTTATGTTGTTGTTTTGTTATATTTACTAAAGTTGGATAGTATGTAATTTAGTATATTTATATATATATATATATATAGATATATATATTTTTTTTTTTTTTTGATTTAATACATATTGGATATATATTTCTCTATATATAACCTATAGGTGTGGTGTGGGGTGTGTGCTATCTATATCTAGATACTGTATTTATATATATTATATTGTACTGCAAGAAAAATATTGTACTGTCGAAATTGGAAAAAATATTATAATAAAATGGCTTCCAATATTGCACATTTTGTAATATTATAATATTTCATATTATTTGTTGAGGAAAATATTTTTTTCTCTGTAATCTGTGCTGAAACAGTGAAAAGTGTACTGATTCAGTTGAGTCAACTGAAAATCTGTTTTACTCCAAAATAAGAGCGACACCAGCAGATGTTCACTTGAGAACCGTTTCATGAGTAATCGACAGCTGAAATTCAGCGATGTCTAAGTGCAAGGTCGTGACACCAGGGTTCAATCTGAGCGTTTAACACACACGTGTGTGTGTGTGTGTGTGGGTGTGTACTGCTAACGCTGCAGGGCGGCGGCTCTAACCGATTTCGTCAAGCCTTCAAACTGATGAGATTTTTTCATCATTTTTAATCCAACAGTCTCCTAATGGCATTTGCCTCTTATTCTCAGCTCTGCACTAATGCTGCTCTCTCTCTCTCCTGCGGGCTCTGTATATTTATTGTATATTTACGGCCCCGATTTATATATTTATTTCCTCATAAATTTTAATTAGGACTTCAAACGTTTTTGCATTGGCCAGCAGAGGCAGGGTTTTCCTTTGATCACGCTCACATTTCGCCTTTCTCTCTCTCTTTTCCCCCTCTTCTTCCCTGTGGGCATCTCCGCTCTAATTGGTTGCCTGAGTGCTGTGTGTCTGTCATTCGCTCTGTCGTTGAAGATTAAAGTACGCCGGGTTTCCAGTCTTTGCCAGGGTTGCCAGATTGGTGCCCTCGCTTGGCATGCCATTGAAACGCGGCAAGCTTTGGAGTGTAAAAAACTCTGACAGGCTTTAAAAGCTGTTTTTTTTGCTTTGATTGCATCTTTCCGCCCACAAGTAAGAAGTCATGCAACCTCGCAGCATCACTCCCCCTCAGAATCCACGCACTGACGCACACGGGATCTGTGTTATAATCACGTGTTACAGTGTGTTCTTTATCATTAGTCATTATTACAGTTCGCTTAGGATCACTCTTGGCCACAGAGCAGAACTGATCAAAATGACTAGTTCTGTGATGAAAAGAAAATTCTTCTAGCTTGACTTGAATTCTTCAATGGTTTAATGATTTGTTTATTAATCAAAATGCATTTAGTTTTGGTGAAAAAATTAAGTTATTGTAACCTGACACAAACAATGGAATACTTTAAATTAGACTTAGTTTAAAATTGTAAAAAATATGAAATAAACGTAATTTATTTATAAATAAATTGTTAGAAATATATTTTACATATGTATATATAGTACACACAGTGTAATTATCATTCAATAAATATTTTAAGATGTTAGAAGATATTTTGATATTATAATATAATTTTATAATGCTAATAATATGTAAAAATAATTAGATAAATTTAATTCAATTAATATATTATTTTATAAGATTTAATATTGCACAATAATATTACAAATATAGGTATTTGTATTATATGAAAGTAGATATAGTTTAATTCAGTTTAATTTAAATATTATATTGATTTTTTAAATGTATATTATTTATTAATTTTACATGTATATTTTTTATTAAATTTAAATTATATTGTAATGATGGTAAATGTGCTTAATACACACACACACACACACATATTATTATTATTATACTGTCTGACACTTTTAAACAATCACTCATGTAAATTGCTGCCTCTCTTTAATTCAATGTCTGTACCCTGATACAAATTTGATTCTAATTTATCAGATTAGATGTAATCCAGGATAAATCACTCCAGCGCAGACAAACCCCAGATTAATGATGCTTTGAAAGGCGCAGTAATTTTCTCTTCTGAAAAGCAGTCCTGTCAGTGATGATTCTTGCAAATGTTGATTTTATTTTGTTGCCCCAACATTATTTTTTATTGTTTATTTTAAATTCTTTTCATAACTCATGTTTTAAAAGCATTTTTATTTTGTTGTGTTTATGTCATTTGTTTTAAGCAACATTTATGCAGTCACTATACATTTCTTCATATTTCAACATTTCTGAATTTAGTATGAGCTCAGCTGTGTATCTCATTTGATTTCATTTCCTTTGGGATTATTTATGTACATAACAACAGGCTTTTTTATATTTCCTAAAAGGCTTTGGATTCAATTATCTGCTACATACATAAATATATATGTATATGTGGATCTTGTCTCTGCAGACGATAAGTGGTACGCATACTGTATATTATACAAACACAGGAATATCTAATTTTTTCTCATGGCAGAGAACCGATTAGTGTGCCGGCTGCTGGTGAAATGGGTAGATAACCAGATGAAATGAAGCCTCTCCCCTGATTAGACTCTCTCTTCTCGCCTGATCCCTTGTTTCCTGCTCTGTGTTGATGTACTCAAATGACCTAGTGGTCAATGAGCTTGTATTAACATCTTTGACTCTAGCACGGGGCTACTGTTTGCTCTGCATGTGTGACGGTCCCCGGCCCTTCCTCCAGGAGCACTGAACACATTTCAGATCAATACCTACATCCTTTGCCAAAGAGACAGAGAGGAAGTGAATGAACTAGAAACTGAGTGATGTGAGAGAGAAGGCCAGACTAGGACGAATCAGGAACTGAGGGTGTGTTCTCAATGGCGTACTCTTACTTTAGTTAGTTTAGTTTACTATAGTAGGCTCACCGTATCCCATAATAGTATGCACTTTCCAGTTTCAATATGAAGAATGATCCAGTTTATTATGTAACTTTATTTAGCATGTTTTTTTTATTCTATAATAGTATTGATTTTTAGTATTTTATTTATCTAATACTTCTTTTTATACTATTTTGTTTCAAGATTGTTTTATTTTTTGTATGTTATTGTTAATATTATTTCTCTGTGTTTGTATATTTATAAGCGTAATTTTTTCAATTGTATTTATTTGCTTATTTATTTGTGTCTTTATTTATAGTATTTTATTTTTGAATAGTATTTTATTTTTTGTATTTTACTTATTAAATGTATAAATGCTCATTTATTACTAGTACGTATGATTTTCGTAATTTCATTTATAAAATGTTTATTAATCAATACTATTTTATTTACAAATAGTTATACATTTTAGTATTTGTTGTAGTAATATTTATGCTGTATGGAATACTATGTTTATTTAGAATAATATTTTCGTTTTTTTATGATTAATATTTTTTCTTATTTATGCATACTAATTTTTTATAGCATTTATTTTTTAGTACGAATTTGGTTCAGATTTAGGTGTGTAGGGTGGGGTACATTCAAGTACTCTTTTATTTATTATACATTTACTACTTTTTTATTTATTTATTATTATGTGCTCATACTATTTTATTTTATTACTAATTTATTTCTTTTTTTGTTCTTACTTTATATTATTTATTATGCTAACTACTATTTTATTTTTAATATTATTCTTTGTAGTATTTTATTTATTATACCTACAAATTTTTTTAAAATTATGATTAAAAATGTATTATTTTAAATGCTGTTTACCATAATGTTGATCCATTGGTGCAGAAGTTTCCATTCCCATAACAGCCTGAGATAATCAAGAAGGGGTTGTGGAAAGGGCACTAAATAGAAAACATTAATACCCTATAAAAGAAATTTTCACGAAAATGACACTTTATTTTGATGAAAAATGACAATTATAAAACTGAGCCTCTTCTACCTTTTAAAGATAATAGTTCACCTTTGCCCTTTTGAATTCATTAACATTTTCATTTTTCGGTGAGCAGACGTATTTGTGATAAAAGCTGTTTCTGCGAGCATCTGCGGCTGAGTGTACTGTCTTTGCCTGTCCTCCAGTTACACGCGCAGGTTTGATGGGAGATGGATAAGCTGCATTTAAGGTTATCAGCGAGTCTGGCCTGCCGGCTCAATTTGAAATTCAATAATGAGCCTCCATGTTATATTTCCTCCTCACTGTCAGGCCAGTGATAACACCTGTACTCACCCTTCTTCCCTCTCTGCTCGTCCTGTCCTTTCCACTTCCCTATAGTTCTGAGTTCCCTTTCGTGGAACTTCGAACTGCGTCCTCTAGGGGTCGCTATGGGGAACGCCTCGTCGTGACCCGTGTCTGAAGCCTACATTGAAAAAACACCAACTTGTTTGGCCGGCGACAGCCATGACGTCACTACCGTCGCAACTAGTACAAAATAGGCGCCGGTAGCGCACATCATAACTTTCTTCGTCTTCACTGACCGTTCAGTTTGAAGCGTGCATTCCAAAAGCAAAGTAAGAAACTATTTCTTTTCCTACTATGGCGAGCAAAACTAGCGGAGCGTTTAGAAAGTGTGTACATCCATGTCAGCGGTTTCTGACACCCAATGATTCACACGATCTATGCGTTGTTCGTTTGGGCGAGGAGCACGCACGCGATATCCTCGAGGGGCAATCGACGTGCACTGCGAGCGTTTTCCAATGAAAAAACTCCGCTCTCATTTGTCTCTCTTCTCGAGGGGAGAGGGACAACCATAGGTTCCCGCGGTTCGCCGCTGCTGAAGCACGGAGGAGAATGAGCCGTGGGATCTCAGGTTGACTAGCCGATGGAGGCTGGAAGGTGGGTTCCCCTCTTCCGGTTCTCTTCCCGCGCATCGGTGGTCGGGCGAGAGACCGCACTTGGACGATGAGCTCCTCTCCTCTGATATCCATCTGATCCAGGGGCCAGTGCTCAGTTGGGCCCAGCCCAACAAGAGCAAGGTATGGATGTGGAGAGTGAAGAAGCCGAGTCTGAGCTTTCCCAGTCCACCTGCCCTGTGTATGGTGAGCTGCTAGAGGTAATGGATTGGGCCATGGTGAGGCTCGAATTACCGTGGAAACGAGCCAAGTAGGTGACGTCGCGAGGTCGCCTCGACGAAAGTTATCTCTCTGACCATAGACCTCCAGCCCAAGTGAGCCTTCCTTTCCTTCCTGATCTCCATACTGAGATCGAGAAGTAATGGAAGAGGCCATTTTCCTCACGCATATATCGGTCTCAGCATACGAGTTATGCGAACATCGAGTCAATGCGCGAAAGCGGCTATGGGATGATGCCCCCTGTGGAAGAGACGCTAGCCAGATATCTCTCTCTGGGGGAGATGTCATCCCTCAAAACTCCCTCCTTGCCCTCCGTGCCCCTTCAAGCCACATCTCGCACAAACGGCAAGGCATACTCATTCTTCAGTTCAGGCAGGCTGTTTGCCCCGTCGCTGCAAACACGAGGCGGTTCTTCAGGGCCTCTCATGCTGACCTGCTGAAGTCCTGGATGAGGGCAGTCCTTTCCTACTGCGTGCCGTAGACGCTGAGTCTGCGGCGCACAACCCCAAACAGCCCTTCTCCTTGGCCTCCGGGCTACTAAGCAGGCAGCCAGGGGCAGGCCTCGCCATGGTCGAGCGATGTTGGCTGCTATGGTGTGACGTAGCGTCACGTTGTGTGTGAATTTTTGGCAGACATCTGGAGGAAAGAAAGGTGCTTTCTTCTCGATGCCCCGGTTTCGGCCTCTGAACTGTTTGGCATCTCCGTTGACGGTGGTCGACAAATTCAGGGAGGTGAAGTCGCGCTCAGCAGCGTTCAAATCCTTCATACCACGAAGGTCCAGGTCTGAGCCCGAACAACCCTGGGGTCCTGGCCCGTCTCGGTTTGAGGGTCAGAGACGGGCACAGAGGGCTGGTGTCGCGACTCGCGCCCCGCCTCCACTTGTGGGTTGGGGTAGGAAGTATCGTGGGTCAAGGGGGGGCAGGCGAAACCCGAGGGGTGAGACTTGGGCAAGGCGCCAGCGCTTTCGTCCTGGTCAGAGTAATACTTAGGTATTCACTCTCTCCCGCAGGGGGTGCGACATCTACCCTGTCCTCCCCTTTTTCCAAATTCCCCTGCTATGACCACCATCTCCAGCTGACCGAAGTTAGCTGTAAAACATTTTCAAACAGTCTCCTACTGGGCCAATGATGTTGTTGGTGGTTCTATGGCCAGATCATAGTAACCACCTGACTGATGGTCCGGTCAAAAAATCCCCGGACAGAGCCCCCCGGCAACAAGGCTCGTGGTGGGTAAGTATGATCCATATATCATGAGAGCATGTATACTAATGAGAGACTGAGGTGGTCATGTGTAAAAAAATTTATAAATTTACCACCACCCCCCTGCATAGCACCTGCCAGCGGCGGATGCTTTCCGGTCGAAGACCATCCTCGAGCAGAGCTCCAGCACAGGGTCATGGGGGTGAGTACGATCCCAATATCATGATATCTGTATATCGAGGACAAACCGAGATGGCTGTGTGTGTGTAACCTCCTATAGTTCCTTGCAGTGTTTCCCCCTCCCGTACCCTGTACCGGGTTTTTGGTCCCTGGCTGAGAACCGCCACGCCCATCAAGGAGGTGCCGTTGCTTAGGGTGCTGGGCTCGAGAAGCCACATGCTCTAATACTCTTTTTGCAATAGGCGTGTCACTGCGTTCAAACTTGCACTACCGTTCACACTCAAGGAGTAGGCGTGGTGGGTGGTGGGGTTCACTCGGCGTCGACAATATCCATACGGTTAAAAAGCCGGCTTCGTCTTCATATCCTCCTGTATCAGTGCGTGCGGGGCCGACACAACGGAGCTTTTGCGGAGCCTTCGTGAATATCAGGCCCCACCGGTGCTACCTGCAGCACCCCCGGCAGGGCGAACATGTGCCTGGTCACCAACCCACCCCGAGGGGCTTCCTGGCCAATCGCCACGGCTTTAACCTTCTTGCTGAGAGAAAACAATGAGACACGGCAACGACACGGGAGGTACGTGTGGGCCACTCACCCAGGATCCTCCTGTTAAGCGCTGTCCTACGGTCAGGGGCCCCGTCTCCCTCACCACTGATAGTGCGAGCCGGCCATCTTTTCCCCGGCTGGCCGATATGGGTCCCTTGATGTGTTCCATGAACTTAAATATTTCAAAGTTCCCTTTCCAATAATTCCACCAGATAATATGGTATATGTCCACGTAAAGCAAGGCTTTGCGCATTCCTCCAAATCCACAGTGAGTGGTGGATGTGCACGTGAAGCTGTGCGCATTTTCTCTAAAATCCACATAGCTGGTAGATGGGCACGTGTTGCTTTGCCCATTTTCTAAAATTCCACTTAGGTGGTAAATGGGCACGGGATTCTTTGCCCATTTCTTTAAAATCCTGTGAAGGTAAGGGTTACGCTTGCTGTCTTCGTTCCCTTTGTTTCAAAGTGGAGTAACACCCACCCGCACCCACCCCGGTACCCTGGGTGCCACTCAAATAGTGTGTCTTGGTCGACACACCCTGGAGACAGCACTCCCCTCACCTCTGAGGAGGGTGCTGGAGCTGCTGTTCCCGACCGGCCATTTCGTCCGGGTGACAATAGAACCCTAAGAGTGCTCATTGCGCACCTTCTAAAATCCACGTGAGTGGTAAGTGTGCACGTTATCCTTTGCCGCTTTTCTAAAATCCACGTAAGTGGTGGGTGGGCATGTTAGGCTTTGCCACCCGTCTAAAATTCCTCCTAGGTGGTAGGTGTGCACGTTATGCTTTTGCCACTTCTCTAAAATCCCACGAATGTGGTAGGTGCGCACGTTCTTCTTTGCCCACGTCTCTAAAATCCTGTACGGTGAGGGTTATGCGTTTTCGGACTTCGTTCTCTGTTTCGGAGAGGGTTAGGCCCCGATTTCCTGGGCTCCTCTCAACCAGTGTGTCTCGATCGACGCACTCAGAAGGCACTGCCCCCCTCGATATCAAAGGGTACTAAGAGGGTGTCGTCTGGCGAGCAGGATCCTCTCCGAGGAGTTGAATCCCTCGCTCCATGGGCTGTCCTCGTGGTAATGTTGAGCACTGCTCCCCTTTCAGGAAGGGTCGCCTGGAATGGGAACAGTATTCCTCCGCTGGGAAAAAACGGAGGTGCCTCTTTCATGAGAGGCTTGAGCTCGCTGTCTTCCAGAAAAACCTCGAACCAGCTGCATCAGTAGGACTGGGCCGTCCTCCGCCTCCCTGATGCACTGACGATGTGGCTAGCCTGCAGTATGCTACCACTCTGATTTTTAATCATGCTGCTGGTTGGGGGCCCCCCCTCTCGGTGAGAGGTGGGTTGGGCTCCCCCAGCTAGAATGAGCTACTGCCAGCCGGGGAAAACCCGGCATTAGTAAGGGTCGAGCCCCCTGGGCGTCTGAGGACCAGGCGTGTGTTCCCACGCCGAAATTGTTACTAGCTGGTTCCGCTAGTTGGAACGTGCTGCGGGTCGAGTCCCCTTCTCGGTGAGGACTGGGCGTGTTGCTCCCCCAGTTGATAACTGCTAGCTGTTCCACCAATGGAACGTGCTGTAGGTCGAGCTCCCGCTGGATGGATGTCTGCTCCCTCAGCTACAGGTTCGCGGCTAGCCAAGCCAGCGTGATAGCCGTAGGTGAGACTGATGACTACTCAGAGCTCCATCTATAGGCTGCCCTCTAGAAGTGCCACGAGAACCCCCTAGAACGTTTGTATCCATCTACATATGGACATTCTAAAATCCACATGGTGGTAAGTGGGCACGGTATCTTTGCCCACTTTTCTAAAATTCCACGAGAGTGGTAAGTGCGCACATTCTACTTTGCCCACTTCTCTAAAATCCTATATGGTGAGAGTTACGCGCACAGCTTCGTTCTCTTTTTTCTGAGTGGTCTAAAACCCCGGTTCCGCCTGGGACCCCCTCCTCATGGTATCCTCATACCTGGCTCTGACAGGGTGTTTTCCACTAGAGGCCTGTTGAGACAGATCCTTCTGCAAAGTGAGGTAGCCCCGAGTGACAGGCCAAGACTAGTAATTGAACCAATAAGTAGGCTCTTGGTCGTATTCCCATAAAGGAATCCTTCATGATTCTAGGCCCTGGCGCCACCTCCGAGGAGGCTTTTTATGGCACAGCTGGTACGGTGGCCCCTGCCGTCCCGCAGTTCTGGGCACCAAGCCAGCCGCCCTCATTACACCAGAGATCAATCTCGAGAGACTGACTCCCGTGTTAGACTATTGGTAGCCTGGGTTCTACTACCAATCATGTCCCGGTGGGACCTGCACACTGTGAGCCTCTAGTAATGTCCCTTGGCAGCCTAAGCTTCTGGCCGCAGGGAGTAATGTCACTGAAAGCCGTCTAAGTGCAGGACAGGGGCAACTCCCATAGCGGTATGGTGTAGTTAGTACTTAGTGGCTCGCCATGGTTCTGCCTTGCACTCCCCTCAGCATCGTGGCGTGGGTATACCGTTCCCCATAGCAACCCCTAGAGGACTCAGTTCTAAGTTCCACGAAAGGTACCTTCTCGGGTTTACTTATAACCATGTGGTTCCCTGAGGGTACGAGAACACTGCCGTCCTTCTAGTTTTGTGCCATGCGCGGGACACCGCTTCAGAGAACGAAGAACGTTGCTGTGTTGTGCGCTACCCCGCGCCTATTTTGTACTATTTGCGACGTAGTGACGTCATGGGCTTATGTGTTTTTATGTGGGCTGTGGGCTGTCGCCCCCCGGCCCAAAAGACGAGTTGGTGTTTTTTTCAATGTAGGCTTCAGACACGCGAGTCACGACGAGGCGTTCCCCATAGCGACCCCTAGAGGACGCAGTGTCTCGTTCCCTCAAGGAACCATGTTACCTAATAACCCTAGCACGTTTTTGCTGGCCTCAAATATTTTTATCTCTCTCTCTGTGTTTGCAGTAATAACAACAGCCAAGCTTACCGTATTTATCAGGATGTAGGCACTCCTCCCAAACTTCGAAACATTCAAGGTTTCTTTCGCTTTTCCTTCAATGCTATACAAGATATGAAGTTTTGGCCGGTCTTCCTCTAAGAGAATCTTCTTCCCTGTTTACAAAACAGTTGTATACCTTGTCCTCTTAAATAATATGTTTACTATATTGTTATATTTTTAATAAATTGGCACTAATCAGGCTAGACCATATTCTTGCTTTTGCTTATAGCACAGTCTTAGTTTCCACCCGAAGCACCTGCCTAGAACAGTATGTACAAGCAAATCATGGCTTTAAAAATGGTTTGAATTGAGAGTAATTCTGACATGGAATCACATTATAAGCCCAAATCTCCTTCCGTTCTCAGGTTCTGCGGGGGGCCATGACGGGGGTGAATGGACCCCGTTCTCCTCCTGTGGCAGAACCTCAGATTTGATTGCCATTGTGTTGTGGTCGTGTCAGCTTCACACATGACACTGAGAGTGGACAGTGGTAACCGAGATCCCAGGGGCGAACAGGGATCTTCATCACCCCCCAGCAAGATCCTGTCATAATAGGAACTGCAGGAGGTGTATATTCTGTTCTTATTCTAATTCTATCTAATTTTTGTGGGTGTGTGTGTTGTGTGTGTGTTTTTTCTGTGTGTGTGTGTGTGTTTTGTGGTGTGTGTGTGTGTGTGTGTGTTTTGTGCTCTGTTCTCATCTATTTGTTTTGGTTTTGTGTTTTTTGTTTTGTTGTTTTTGTGTGTGTGTGTGTGTTTATCTTCTCTGTTCTTGCCTGTTTGTTTGGGATTTGTTTGTTTTTTTGTTTTTTGTTCTAGTCTCTCCTATTATTTTGCTTGCACCTTATTTTGGTTTTTGAAACTCTTTCTTTTTTATTTTGTGATGTCTAGTCTTTCTCTTTCTTCCATTGGTATTTTCTTCATTTGTTTTTTTTTTGTTTTTTTGTTGGTTTTTGTTTTATTCTATTGTTGCCTACTTATTTTGTTTTAAGCTTTATTTACAGTATTTTGTTTTGCATTCTATTCTTTTTTATTCCATTTTAGTCTAGTCTTTTCTCTTCCATTGGTATGTTCTATTCCATTTGTTTTGTTTTTTTGTTTTAGTTTAGTTTTGTTTTTATTCTATTGTTGCCTATTTATTTTGTTTTAAGCTTTATTTACAGTATTTTGTTTTGCATTCTATTCTATTATTTTTCATTGCATTTTAGTCTAGTCTTTTCTATTCCATTGCTATATTCTATTCTTTTTTTTTGTTGTTGCTCTATTCTATATTTATTTATTTTGTTTCTGGGCTTTATTTACCATATTTTAGTCTAATCTTTTGTACTCCATTGTTACATTCTGTTCTATTTGTTTTAGTTTTGTTGGTTTTGTTTGTTTGTTTGAGCTCTATTCTCTATTTATAAAGTGTTTTGCTCTATCCTATTCTAGTCAAGTCTTTTCTATTCCATTGTTACATTCTGTTTCATTTCTTTTCATTTTTGTTTGTTGTTTGGGATTTGTTCTTGCCTATTCATTTTGTTTTAAGCTTTATTCACTTTATTCTATTCAATTTTAGTATAGTTTTTTTATTTGTTTGATTTTTGTTTTATGTTTGTTTTGATTCTATTCTATTTGCTTTGTGGTTCTGTTTTATTCTGTTGCTATATTCCAGTGTTCTTTTCTATTTTATTTGACTCATTGTATTTTGTTCTCTTTTACTTTTATTTGATTCTTTTTGACTCGTGTAATTAATTTCAGTCAAGCACTAAACATCAAACTCAGCGCACCTACATTAGCATGCGCGCTGATTGGTTTAATTACTATGTGGACAAGCATCCGCAGACAATCTCCACTCAAGCATTTTCTCAAGGTGAACGCCGAGGGCAGCTTGCTCTAATATTAGCATTGTAAAACAAGAGTAAAACGCAGTTTACGTGCATACACAGGGAACTCGATGCAAATCTCTCTCTAACTCTCGCCGTATTAAGTGTGCAGGATAATGGCCATATTCTTCACCATCAATCAGCGGTGGAGATTCATGGTCTCCGTACGCCCCGGGCTTGAACGTATTGTGCGGCTAATATGACTGTATTCTCTGCCTCCAAAGAGGATTGCAAGTTTTTCATTCCCTGTTGTCTCATCTAGAGGAATTAGGGATGAGCAATGATGCCTGGTTGTTTTCCTCTGTTTATCATCAGTGCTTCCGAATACTCTTCTGCGTTCCTTCAGGATATCAACATTGCAAAATAACATTTCCCTGCATCCCTGTAGAGTTGTAACGTTGTACAATGCCAATTTCCATTGCATTCCTTATGGATAATGAGAGTGAAAAATGCCATGCTTTCCTGCGTTCTTCTGGTCATTCAATATGACTCCATTGCCAAATACAGCAATGCATATCGATAATATGATTGCGCACATTTCATGGCTGAAATCAGTCTAAGCCTGTATTATTGCATGTCATTATTGCAAATTGAGATGTCAGTCTGAAAAAAAAGCGTGTTTTTGTCTGTCTGTGCTCTATAAGTGCCAGCAATGTCTGTTCAACCTTGTCTGAATCAACACACTGTCCTTACCGCCGCAGTATAAAATCACCTCGTTGTGTGCTAATCTGGTCTCAACCAGTCATTCTGCATAATGGCTTTTAAAAGCATTATTGTGCCTGCATTTTAGCCTGGCACGAAGTGGCATATACATAAGCTAGCTGGCACAAGTGACATCAAAATTGAATGAAGAGCCCAAAGAATATGTCATTCTCCTGGCTGGATGAGGTTTAGACTATAGCAGGCGGACTGCCAGTGGACTGCGGCCTCATTGCCAGAGCTTGTTTTAGAACATAATAATCCCTTCCCATATGTCTGTAAGATTACACTCTCACTCGCTTCAGCCCAGTGCAAATTGATTTGATGCATGCATGCACCCAGAACAATACTCTTTTTTTTTAAAGAATATTTGTGTATTTTCCTCCATGCTGTTACTTTTTACAATACATTTACATTTACATTTAACAGTTAGTCATTTAGCAGACGTTTTATCCAAAGCGACTTCCAATTGGGGGATACATAAAGCGATTCTTCTTAAAGAGGCAAACATACACAAGAAGTGGTTGTAATACCAAGATCTTAGACATTGCTCAAATAAGTACAAGCTAGAAAAGGGAAATAAAGAGAGAGAATTATTAATTTTCTTCTTTTTTTTTTATGATGAAGCTCAGACTTCGAAAGGATGATTTTTTTCAGCTGTCGCTTGAAAATTGGCAGGGATTCAGCATTCCGGATAGGGGAGGGAAGATCGTTCCAGCAGCCAGGAGTGGTGAACGCGAATGTTCTGGAAAGTGATTTTGAGCATCTCTGTGATGGTACCACGAGGCATCACTAGCGGATCTCAGACTTCTGAAAGGGATGTAAATTCATAGTAGTGAGTCATATATGTCATAGTTAGCCGGAATGACTCAAGGTTGGCCTGTTTTTGTGATTATATTCTTAAAGGACTGTTGAAATGCAGCAGGGGCTTGCAAACTTCCATAACTTTATTCAAACTTTAGGTTAGCCTAAATAGAAAAATATAAAGAGACAAATTCATTTGTTTTTATTCATTTATTAATAAATGTGCTTGTCTTCCTTTCACTAGCAGATATGGTCCCTGATAATAAAATAAAATAAAATGTTGTTATGAATAACAACAGTGTTGTTCAGTGGATGTTGAGTGTCTGTTTTAATATATTGTATATTAAGTCAGAATATTACAAGAAAAAGTGTGGAATATTAATTTTTATGAATGTTATTGAAAATTCGTTTTTTTTATCTGTATTCAAATTCATCCTTCCCTTAGAAGATATAGTCCCTAACAAACAAAAATAATTACAAAAAAAAATAATATAATAAAATTGAAAAATAAAAGAAATGAAGAAAAAAGAAATATTTTATGAATATTCACAATGTTATTCAGTGGATGTTGGGAATCTGTTTAATATATTGTATTATAATATAGCCAGAATATTGATAGAGGTTTTGAGCTGTATCAATTCATCCTTCCACTATAAATATAGTCCTAATAACAAACAAAACGAAAAACAAAATATATATTATATAATATTATAATATATCTCTATATAATAATATAATATATATATATATATATATATACACATATATATATATATATATAGACACAAATATTGGAAGAAACCTGAGTGTTGGAATATAAATTTTTATTAAGAATAGAAAGACTTTTTTCAATATCTGTACTCAGATTCAGCCTCTCATTAGAAATGAGTCCCTAATACCACATAAAATGATGTTGAGTCATCTATTATATTGTCCGTGATAGTACTGTATATTTTAGACAGAATATTGGACAAGTAAACCATAGTGTTAAATATGAATTGTTATGAAGTGTATTATTATTACAAGTTGCTAATTTTTATATCTGTGTGACTGACTTTGTCTTGTCAAATCTCTATATATAAAAATATATAGCGAAACATCAAACCTAATGTGACAATACACTCATGCATATTCCTGAATATACGTACATATTTCTATCCATTTTTCCTCTTTTTCCTTTTCTCCCTCCCATCTGTAAATAAATCCTAATGTACAGATGACTCAGTATGACTCAGTGCCCCTGCAAACATGTTTTGAAGGTGAGGTGTAATTGCTTTGGAAATTCGGGAATAATACGCAATGAGTTTTCTGACGCCCCCTAGTGCCAAATACAGAAATGAATTTCATATTCCTTTATTAACTCTAAAGTGCTGCAGTCACAGCCGGCAAGATTGACTCAGCGACTCCCTCTTGTGGTCAAACGAGAGGTTTCCCATTAAAAAGTAACCATCGGCTAAAAAAGCATCCATTATGTATTTATCTGGCTTGTTATTAATTGCATGTGTGGTTTAGCTATATGGTCATATTAAAAGACTCCCACGTGCAGCTACATTTTCAGAAACAAGAATAGTTCTCTGTGCAATATCCTGGAGTGTCATTTATTTATTTTTGTCCCGTTCCTTCTCATCCCCTTTGTGTTTTTTTTTCTGTTATCTGCATGATAAACTGATTATTCCCCTGTCCTTTTGCCAGCTGTTGTGATCCTGACTCCTGTCCCTGCTCTTTCCTCATGTGTGTTTGTGTCTGTCACTCTCACTGTATGTCAGATGTATCCAGGACTGCAGATTTCCCATGTGGAAGAGGCCTCATCTCCAGCGACTATCCCGGGCTGGTGTAAGAAGGGTTGGGGTCACTGTCAGACCCGCTCCTTCATCGTCGTGCCCTACCGTTGTCTGGGTGAGTCAAAAACAGATTATAATACAGATAGCACTTCAAATATACAATATAGACCAGATTTAAACAGCAATATTACAAGTAGTTCAATCAATCATGTAAACATATACACATGACTATTCTTTAAGAATGAATTGTGAATGTACACTTATTTTCTGAAATACCTAAGCATCATTTTGTAGTACATTGTACTCTGCAGTGCCTCACAAGCATGTTATATCACAAGCAAAAATATATAAATAAATCATAAATGTGTTGGCTCAGTACTAATGTTGATGAATATGTAATGCTTATGCAGCTGTTTGGCTCTGAGGGGCTTTTGTCCTTGGTTTTTGCTCACATACTGCACATATTTTAAGTTCCCACATCTTATATTCCTTTATTTGCAACATCAGCTCACGTGGGCATTTTCAGAAATGCTTACACCACTTTTTTATCGCCAGTATTGTCTGCCACATTTCTCGTTATATTTTCTTTGCATTTATTTATATATTCCAGTCATTATCATAATTACATTATTGTTCAAATTAAGTATGGGGTCTGTAGAATTTCTTAATGTTTATGAGAGAATTCTCTTGGGGTGACCAAGGCTGTATTTATTTGATCAAAAAATGACAGTAAAAAGAGACATTGTGTGGAATATTATTAGAATTTAGTAGTAAAAAAGTGTTTGCTTTTTATTATGGTTTCAAATATATTCCTGTGGTTTTTTCAGCCTTTACAAAAGTATTTAGTGTCACATGATCCTTCGGAAATCATTCAGAATTATTTTATTATTATTATCAAAGTTGAAACTGTGGAAGCCCATTTCTGCCACAGAATAAGACAATTAAAAAGTTAATTGCAAGGTAATTTACAGTATCTCACAATTCTGACTCTTTTTCTCATAATTCTGTTTAAATCTCTTTTTCACAATTCCGCAAGATATGTCATAAGATATAAACTTGGCCCATTCTGATAATTCTTTTATTATTATTATTATTATTATTATTAAGGCAGAAAATAAACGAATTGTGAGGTTAAGCTCAGAATTCATGAGGGAACAAATCAGATTCTGAGTATATATCTCTGCAATAGCTGACTTGTTTTTTTTTATAGAATTCCTCAAAACAGTTCGAATTGTGAGATAAAAAGTCACAATTACCTTTTTAGCTTATTATTTATAAATAATTCCTAGAAATATTGTGCTCTGCTCTATTATTTTTTGTGGGGAATCATGCTTCACATGATACATTTTTTTTCAAGCATTCTTTGAAGAGAAGTTAAACAGAACATAATTTTATTTAAATCTAAATATTGTAAATATAATTTGTAAATATTTTATACTTGATACATAGTTTACTGTCAGTTTAGTTTAATTAATGCATATTTGCTAAATACAATTAATTATTAATTTTCCTTTTTTTTTTTTTTACTGGCCCCAAACTTTTGAACAGTAATATACATCCTTTATTAATAATGTTTTGTTTTTTTATGACCTATGTAATTGTCTCTGTCTCTCAGAGGGTGAGTATGTCAGCGAGGCACTCTTGGTTCCGGATCGTTGCCGTTTCTTACACCAGGAGCAGATGGATTCTTGTGAGAGTTATGTGTACTGGCACAACATCGCCAAAGAGGTAAATAAGAAAAGCTCACAAAATTACAACCTGGAAAAGTATTAGAACTGGAATTCAGTTTTAATAGCTTCACATCTTTAATGGTTAGTCTGATGCCTGTGAAATTGCAGTCCCCGCTGTGATCTATGATCGTCGATTCTCATTTCCTCTCTGTACTATCACCTGTATCTCTTGGTACTTTCAGTTTTCCCATTGGAATTTTGTAGGTCATTTCACCCTGACACGTAGACGCAATTACAAAAAGAAAAAAAAAAAAGAATGCACTTCAAAGTTTTTTAAAGCGCTGCCGCAGTCATTCATCTTTTGCTCTGCTCATTAGGCCTGCACAGCTGACAGTCTGGAGCTGCATAGTTATGGGATGTTGTTGCCGTGCGGTGACCGTTTCCGTGGGGTGGAGTACGTCTGTTGCCCCGGCAGGGCAGGATCGAGTGGACGAGGAGAGACGGAGACTACAGACGCTGTACAAGGAGAAACAACACCCTTCGTGTCCATGGCTGGAGAAAAAGCGGTCACCGGGTAAAGAACTACTGTAGCCCATTTCACTCTCAGAATAAAGATACAAAATTTCTGCTAAGAAATTGCTGATGCTACTAAGAAGAACATTATTTTGTGTATTTGGTGTAATGAAATGTGTATGTGTTTTAAGGTTCAAAAAACACATTATTTTCCACATAATGTACGTTATTGTTTCTCTTCTATTTCCCGCCTTTCTGAAACGCGTCGATTTTTACAAAGCTCATCGGTCTGAAAAGCGAGGTGTGCTTTGATTGGCCAGCTATCCAGTGTGTTGTGATTGGCCGAATACCTCAACGGAAATGTTACACCCCTCACCATATTGTGTTTCCATGTGTCCCCGCACGACGAGACAAAACCAATAAAACCCATTACAAACGAGGCATTTGTTGCATCCAGTGGGGACATAATTACTGATTAGAATGGCTTATACTGTGTTTTTATGCTTTGCGTTGCGTATTGCGCCACGTAAACATAAAACCATGTCTTCATTTGTGATCGGAGAAATGACAAACAACGCTACTCTACACTGCTCAAAACTCCAGTTTGAATCATCAGTGGCAAATCCTTTAAATATAAAAAACAGGCTGTGAGTCAGAAGCTCCAGACTGTCCTTGCAAAGTTTTGAACTGCCACTTATAGAACATTATTTCCGTCTTTTGGAATGCCAAACAAGTAGTTTCGCTTCAAACGAAATACACAACGGCTTGAGTGAGGGCGCACTGGCGGTATTCGCTAAGGAGGCTTGCGGAACAACATGTACGACCCCGGGTGACTCCACTTCATCCACGGTGAAGCTGATCCGACGATGACACGCGAAGTTGATGCCTTTCCTCATCGACCCGCACAGATCAGCCGCAGGCCATGAGGAAGCGATATATCGGTCCTTTTTGAAGGCCAAATTACACAGTAGCTTGCTAAGTAAAGTTCCAGAAAACCCACAGCGTCTTCACTACATGGCTGCAGCAACAATACTACAGTGAGAATCAAGTTACGCCTTCTTTCTTTGCGTGAACATTTGGGCGGCGTTATGCAAATCTTCCCACATATTGACGTAGACAAAAAATGTGAGGCACGTGTGTTTAAACGAGGCGTTTTAGGAGGCCGTGGACAAGTCTTAACTTTTATAAAGAATATCTTCTTTGAGACTTTAGTCTTTGCAATTTTAAGGATCTTATCTATGCACGAACAGCTTAACACTCCAAAGAGAAAGGAAAAATTTAAATTGCATCATATGACACCTTTAAGGAATAAATTGAGTTATTTTACCAAATAATAAGATTTCAGTAATACATCTAAAATAATTCTTGCAAAACTTATCCTAATTTAACTAATTTTAGCCCCATGGTTGCTGTAGTTGTATGTGACTGATTCACTAAAAAGAATCAGCTCATATGATTCATTTGTTTGGGACTTATTAGAGTCATTTGTTCAGGAATCAGATTACACTGGTTGAGCTGTATGTTTTTGATTCACTAAAAAGAGCCGACTGATATGAGTCACTTGTTCAAGAATCAGGCTTAACAGGTTGGTATGTATGTTTCATTCACTAAAAAGAATTGGCTCATAATTGTCATTCGTTTGGGAATCAGACTACTGTGATTGCACTGAATGTGTTTGATTCATTAAAAAGAACCAACTCATTTGAGCCTTTTATTCAGGAAAAGGATTACACTGATTACAATGTAAGTTTTTGATTTAGCTGAGCAAACTGACTGATAAGTTAAAGAATCAGTTTTACTGTTTGCACTGTATGCGATTCACTAAAACGAATCAGCGTAAATTAACCATTCGTTCAGGAATCAGACTACACTGGCCATTCTATCTGTGTTTGATTCACTAAAAAGAACCACTTCAAGAGTCATTTGTTTGTGAATCAGACTATACTGGTTGCACTGTATGAGTTTGATTCACTAAAAAGAACTGGCTCATAAGAGTCATTCATTCAGGAACCACACTACACTGGTTGCGCTGTCTGTTTTTGATTCATTAAAAAGAACTGGCTCATACGAGTAGTTTGTTCAAGGATCAGACAAAACTGGTTGCGTTGAATGTTTGATTCACTAAACAGAATCAGTGCAGTAGAGCAATTTGTACGGGAACCAGACTACACTGGTTGAACTGTATGTGTTTAATTCACTAAAAAGAATCACCTTATAAAAGTAGAATCAGACTACATTGGTGGTCTGTATGTTTTTGTTACCTTTACGTTTTTGATTCATATGAGTAATTTGTACGGGAATCAGGCTACACTGGTTTGATTCACTAAGTAGAATCAGCTCAGTAGATTTTGTTTCTATACAGAACAAAATGTACAGACTACACAATTAACTCTAAAAATCCTTCCCACTCAATCAGTGTGAAAACGATGCCACCCACTCCCAGTCCCTCTCCTGTGACGGACATCGAGGAAGACGACATGGAGGAGGAAGATGAAGAGGTAGTGGAGGAAGAAGCAGAGGAAGAAGAAGAGGAGGAGGAGGAGGAAGGCAATGATGAAGAGGCAGCTGAGGTAGAGGAAGCTGAGGAGGAGGAAGCTGCAACGACAGTGAAAGACCAGGAAGAGTACGAGTATCCCATCGACTCTCATTTCCAAGGCCAAGACTACATGGACAACTTCTACTACGACAAGACCCTCCAGACTGCCAAAGCCTCCACCCAACCTCAAACACGGATGGACAGCCGTGAGTCTTACTGATGTTTCAGGAGTCATAAACTGTCTCTCTCACACACACAGACACTCAGCAGAGGTTAAACAGGATGCGTGAGGTTAAACGACATTGCATTTTTAATGCTTCCCCTTTAACTCCATCTCATATAGAGATTTAAGTTAACACACTACTAGGATTGATACTACTTCAGTCTCACTGAGCTGTAGTGATATATTAATTGATTGAATAATCACTGATTGGTTCTTAATTAATTAACTCTCTTTCTCTCCTGTCGGTAGTGCCCACTCCTCGTCCTACAGATGGTGTGGATGTTTACTTCGAGATGCCGGGCGATGACAGTGAACATGCCAACTTCCTACGTGCCAAGTTGGACCTGGAGGAACGGCGAATGAAACGCATCAATGAGGTGAGGGAGGCGGGACTTTTTATGTGTGCATATAAGATCCTATGTGACACAAGGGTGTTTAAGAGGGAATCATGGCTTTATTTGTGCATGCAGATCATGAAGGAGTGGGCAGAGGCAGATAACCAGTCAAAGAACCTGCCCAAGTCAGACCGCCAGGCGCTGAACGAGGTAAAGAAATTAATGAATTGTGTTTTTGAATACTTTTATGTAGTAAGAATGCATTCAATTGATTTAACATGACAGTGAAGACATTTATAATGTTACAAATGAATACTAAAAAATGTCACAGTTTCCACAAAAATATGAAGTAGCACAACTTTTTCAGCATTGATAATAATAGTAAATGTTTCTTGAATCATTTTTGAATGACACTAAAGACTAGAGTAATGAGTATGACTGCTGAAAATTCAGCTTTTTTTCATTTGACCCTCACAGAAAATAAATTACTTTTGAACATATAAATAAACACATATAGGGCACAGTTTCTCTAGGCGTCACGTGGTGGGTGGAATTGTAAATCAACGTATGTGTATTATGGGTTGGGGGGGGGGGGTCGCGGGTTAAATAAATGGCCGCCTTTGTTGAGCTAAAAGTTTCTCTAACACTTTAAAAATAAAATAATAAAATAAATCCTTGCGTGAGAGGGGGGCCAAACTGTAACCCGCAAACAAAAGTCTGGATCTTTAATAGCACGACTCTACACTATTCTCACACAAGTGCGACAGCTATGCCGTGTTGGTCATGACCCTTAGATTTTAACAGACTACATGTTATCTGCTTGAATAGTCTGATTACGGAAGTAAAATGGGTTCCACGTGATGTAAATAAAGGTTATAGCAACAATAGTAAATATTGATAGTTTTCTTGAGGGTGAACTTGATCTTTATCCTTAAAGGGGTCATATGACGTTGTTTCAGGTTTCCCTTCTCTTTTGGAGTGTTACAAAGCTGATTGTGCATAGATAAGATCCTGAAGTTGCAAAGACTAAAGTCTCAGAGAGATATTCTTTATCAAAGTTAAAACTCTGCCACTCCCCCCTAAAACGGCTCGTTCTAACACGCCCCCACATATCTACCTTACTATGTGGAAATATTAGCATAATGCAAACCAAATGTGCACGCAAAGAAAGAATGCGTGGTTTCAGTAACCGCAGTTAGTGTTGATGCAGCATGTCAGGGAGACGCTGTGTGTTTCTAGGCGAAAGCAAAAGCACTTTATTTGGCCTTCCGAAAGTAAATGCATTTAGGAATCTTTACAGATCACTGTTACAACGAACAGCAATGCATTTTATGTACGACCGTTTCGTGAACCTAGGAGAGGAGTTAATTCTGAATTTGCTATGACAATCTGGCGCTTCTGAATCAGCTACTGTATGTTTTGTTATTATTTTAAGTATTGCTATTGACTGTTCAAATGTGGAGTTGTGCATCGTGTGGTGTGTGTGTGTGTGTGTGTGTGGTCTACATGGGGTGAGGAAGAAGATGAGGAGAACATAGCAAATTCCCAAGCGCACTCACAGTAGAGTTCAGCTGTCTTAACCCAGCCTTGTTACTGCTCATGACTGGTCTGTCCCCCCCCTTTTCGGGCTTGAACTGATGGTAAAACTACTGACATTATTTACTGTCTTTACATTTATTTTGAAAGATGAAGCTCGCGATTATGGTAAGGAGCGTTACATTTCTGACAAGTGCTTGCGGTGTTCGGCCAATCACAATGCACTGGGTCAGCTGGCCAATCAGAGCAGACTGCGCTTGTCGGAAGGAGGGACTTTGTAGAAAACCAAGCGTTTTAGAGAGGCGGGGCATAGAGGACCTACAAAAATGCACAGTATTTGAAACATAATGTGTTTTTTGAACATTAAAGCATGTCAACATATTCTGTTACACCAAATACACAAAATAATGATCTTTAAAAAAGCATCATATGACCCCTTTAACATCCTGCTAAACGAATCTTCAAAAGTGGACATACTTGCAACATTTCATTATAGAAATGGCCACTTTGATCACTCCAGTCAATTCCTATTGAATAAAAATCCCATCCTGCCTTACAATTTTTTTTTGTCAAGTATCCTATTACAATTTAAAGTATGTGACAATTCAAAAGTAAAATGGGTTGTGAATGCCGTCAAACTTTATTTTAAGGTCCAATTGTTGCCATTAACAAACCATTAACTACGACTTTTGCCTCAATAAACTCCTAATTTGCTTCTTATTAATAGTTAAGTTTAGGTATTGGGTAGGATTGGGGATGTAGAATATGGTCATGCTTTAATAAAAGGCATGCTAATAACTAGTTAATAGTGAGAATTGGTCCCTACACTAAAGTGTTACCGTGAATGCTACTTTATGTGTTTAGTCATTACTGTGACTATTCTCACTATTTCTCTACTATTCTCTCTCTTTCCCAGCATTTCCAGTCTGTTTTACAGACCCTTGAGGAGCAGGTAGCGGGTGAGAGGCAGAGGCTGGTGGAGACGCACCTGGCCCGTGTTGTTGCCACCCTGAATAATAACCGTAGACTGGCTCTGGAGAGCTATCTGAGCGCTGTGCAGAGCGACCCTCCACAGGTCTGCCCCTCCTACAGAGGACTGCTATGAGAATATAAGCACAATACAATATTTGCAGTTTGTAAACTATATTTTCTTCTTTATTGTTATCAACATTTACATGTATGTATTTAGCAGATGCTATCCAAAGTGTCTTAAATTGCATTCAAGATACCATTCTGTCAGTTCTTGCTTCTGTGACCTTGGCATTCTTAGTGCCAAGCTCAACTGTCTGAGCTACAAGAAAAAGATCACTTATCTTTTCATAGCTGATTGTTCATGTAGTACAGTATTAAATATTGTGTTTCTAATTCACTACCAGTCTCTTTTTGACATGCTTTCTCTCTCTCCTACTCCCTCACAGCCGGACCGTGTTCTTCAGGCTCTGAAGCGTTATATGGCCGCAGAGCAGAAGGACAGACGACACACTCTACGTCATTACCAGCACATTGAGTCTGCTGACCCCCAGAAAGCTGAGCAGATGAAATTCCAGGTTTGAGACACCTACCCAAATCTGCTCTTCCATTCATGTCTACAGCTTTAACACTTTACAATAAGATCTGATTTGGTAACATTAATTTAAGGTTTTAACATTAGCAACTATTTTGCAATGCATAAACTACTATTAACAGAAATAATCTTGGACTTTAAAAATGTTGAAATAAACATGTACTAATAAATTCTGCACAATTATTATTATTATTAAATTATTAAATATGTATTATCATTATCATGATCATTCAATGTATTATTATTAAATAATAATAGCCTATCAGAACATATGTGATTTGTAATATATTGTTGTGTGAAGCAGAATTTTGGACCAATAAGATTTCAGTGTGGGCGGAGCTACCTAGCACAGCATGACAGGAATAGAAACCAAAATGTCTTGCTGCTCATGTCTGTCTGTCTGTTTAATGCAGATATGAAAAACATTTGCTCGGTCATGTCAAATATGAATGAAAAATTAATTTAATATCTGTGTTTGAAGGTGTACACACACCTCCATGTGATCGAAGAGAGAATGAACCAGAGCCTGGCTCTGCTCTACAAGGTCCCCGGCCTGGCTGAGAAACTTCACGATGAGATCCGTAAGATGTGTTTTTGTGAATCTTCTGTTGCCTCAAAGTCTAATAATGATCAAAATCAATCATTGAATCTATGTGTCTCTGCAGAGGAGTTGGTGAGAACAGAGAGGGGGGACATCAGCGAGCTCATGACCACTTCCTTTTCTGAGACGCGCACCACTGAAGAGCTGCTTCCTGCCGAGAGCGAAGAAGAGCGAGATGACGAGGAGGAAGAAGACAGAGCTAAAAAAGAAGAATCCAGAATCGCGGCCCTGGCTAGCGTGGGCCACCACTGCAGCGGTACATAAACCACATCTATACAAAACACATGCAATATGAGGACGGAAATGGAGCTTAACACAAAAGGCATCTTGACATGTGGGGGGGGGTGAAGGGCAATGGGGCGGGGGAAATACTCACCATCCTTTATCTATTCCTTTATCCTTAATTTTTTTGTCAGTACTCCAAGCCTATGAAAGAAAGGTAAATCCTAAAGCTGTGTTCACACTTCCTGTAATATCATTTAATGTTATGTTTGTTTATATACTGTTAGTTGCATATCTAATATATATATATATATATTATTTCTAATATATATAGAGCTATGTGTGTGTGTGTGTGTGTGTGTGTGTGTGTGGTGTGGTGTTATATATATATATTTATTTCTAGTTTATATATTTATATTTCTCGTCTGTCCACATTTTCATCAGTGGGTGAGTATGACTCACACCTCTGAAGAGGCCCCACTTATGATACGAGGAGAAGGTTAGTACAAATTAAACACAATTAACACATTTACTTTGCTGTACATATTGATCACACGTGATTACTTATCAAAGTGACTTACTTTAAAATGAATACATGCTTAGGTACTTACTGATACTGTGTAGTACAACTATTACTACCTACTTAGTCCACTATAAACTGTAGTTATGCTGCCTGTTGTCACATGACCTTATTTTCAGATGGGGGTGCACGATTTGGGAAAAAAAAAAATCGAATTGCACTATTACTATAAAAATTGTTACTGCCATTTGAAAAGCTCCGAGGTTTGCTTTGTGTTTTTTAAGGGCTGCGATTTTTTGTCCGAAACGTTGTGATTAATGATGTACTGTAATAATAAAAAATTATTATTATATTTGAAATCAGATGTATAATGTAATATAATAAATAATATTATTTGTTATTATTATTATCATCGTCATCATTATTTTTATTATTATTAATTCTGATCTGAACAAGACAGTATGGCACTTTTGCAGTCTTGCAGTTTGACCACTGGATGGCACCATCTGGAGTTGAATGAGTCGAGATGATATTTCCCCAAGTAAAAAAAAAATAAAAAATCATTTCAGAATTCAGGCTCATATTTTTTTTAAATTATTCAATACTTGTAAGTAGCAAGCTTGAGTAGAATTTAAAATGATTTTCTCATCACATGATTAAGTCAGTGTTCGTGTGTTCCTTAGATCAACACCTCTGTAGAGCTGAAGCAGGTGGTCTACAAGTCTCCAGGAATCCAGAGAGATGAGCTGGTGAGCATCTAAAGCCCTTCATTTGTCAATTCATTTCTTTTGTCAAGTCTAACGTTAAGTTTTCTTCATTTAGCTCTTTACTGTGGCAAATATTTCTCATTGTACTTTTGAGTTCAGCATAAGCATAGATGCGAAGCCATGATTTGGACACTTAAAGGGGTCATAGGATGCTACATGCACTTTTACAAGTTGTTTGAACTGAAATGTGTGTCGGCAGTGTGTGTACACAACCACCCTATAATGATAAAAATCCACCCAGTGTTTTTTTTTTAACCTACTCAAATCTTTACCCCTTTCTCAAATCGAGCTGATCTCAGATGCCTGTCTGTGTGACGTCACAAAAACAGGCCCCTCCCATGATAGCTTGATTGACAGTAGCGTTTCAGCACAGACTGGACTGGCATCCTACCTTAGACCCACCCTGAGTGGGCTGTCATCTGTCCGCCATTGTTTCACCGCCGGAGCTGATGTAGACAAGAATGACTCCTAAGTGATTGAGGTGTTTTGTTGTTGGATGTAATAATGAACATAGCAGTCGTCATTTACTCACTCCCGACATCTGAGCCGCTGAAGACACATTGGATTATGTTTGTTTTTGAAGGGAATGTGCCCCCGATCTACCTAAATGCGTCTATGTTCGCGCGAATCATTAGTGATCCAGCTTCACCTCCAGAAGAAGTGAGTGTAAGGTTTTTTTAATGAATCTTCGCAAATCGCCTTTCCTAATAATGTGATAATTAGCAAGTTTCACGATGAATGCAGCTAAAGTAAACAGTCTCTCTGAGAGCAGCTCGGAAGCGAAGGGCGGGGTCAGCAGAGCTCATTAACATTTAAAGGAAAATGCTACAAAACGGCTTACTTTGAAAAGAGCTGTTTTTGACAGGGTAAAAAAAGTGTTTTTTACACTACCATTGAGAAATTTTAACCAAACTATGTTACAGACTTTTCATTAAGACCCTAAAGAATCATATCAACTTGTGGAAAATGGGCATCCTATGACCCCTTTAACTAAAAGATACTATATGCTTAGTTGAGCTTTGAGAGTGAGTATCTGTTCACTGACAGATACAAACGAACATGGATAGGATAAGATGCATTTGGAGAGCATGGCTAGGATGAATTTCCATCTTAAGCAAATAAAGCTATACCCCCTCAGGTGCTGATTTGGTTCCTGTATTGTACTGAATGTGAAACTCAATGCCTCATTGTTTTCTATCGCAGCAGCCGGACGTTTTGGAGACGTTTAACCGCGGGGCAATGGTGGGGCTGCTGGTGGTTGCCGTGGCCATCGCAATGGTGATGGTCATTAGCTTGTTATTAGTCCGCCGTAAGCCATATGGAACCATCAGTCATGGCATAGTGGAGGTGAGAGTTTGTTTGTATTTGAAGCAGCAAGTCCAAGAAACAGGGTCAAACTCAGACTCGAAATGGCTTCTGGCTAATGTTTCTGGTTTTTATAATGTGATGGCCTATTTAAAATACACCATAACCCATTTAAGCATCATATTTAGCACGAGGAAGTAACAACCAACCCCTGAAGCAGTTTCCTGCTGCTATCTGTTTTGATATCTAGTCATTTTGCATCTGATACTTTGATTTGATAGGGAAAAAAGCATAACAGGAAAAGTCGTCACGAAATGAAATTTATATTTGATTAAAAAGTTATACATACATATACATGTTGTAAATACAGTATTCTGCCAAGTATCTAATAATTAATGTAGGTTTCAGATCACAAAACAGGTTCCTTTTATATGTGAACCTTTAAAAGATAAATCCAACAACAAACAACAAACAACAGGCCTATATGAATCATAAATCACATCATTTTTGGGGTTCTTCTTTTCTTCTTTTTTTTTAAATAATTGCATGACTGTTTAGTCAATAAATATTTAAGTGGACATGAAATAAAGATTTAAGTTGAAATTATTTTCTAGAGACAGTGAACTCTTTCTGCTTCAGAGCAAAAAATAAAAAAAGGTTATTGTGAAATAAAATGTAAAATAATAAAAATCGCATTTGTGTAAACTAAAGCTCTAATTATGTCAAAAAAATGGCAAAAAAAATTGGCAATATGGCAAAAAAAATCTATTTCTAGAAGATTCTATTCTATCTGTTTTCCTTTTTATTTATTATAAAGTTAAAAAGAAGACCTATGTGTACTGTGTTAGGCTAACTGAGACATTTAATTGCTTCCATTGTCCTTATTTGTAAGTTGCTTTGGATAAAAGTGTCTGTTAAATGAATAAATGTAAATGTAAATGACTAAATGTAAATGTATGTAATTATGAGATATAAAACTGCAGTTTTGAGAGTTGTGAGATATAATAACATAATCAGTAGATACAAAGAGGTTAGGTTTTCTACTCAAAAATCTGACAGCAACCAAGTATCAGTTTAGATCAGTTCATTATACATAAATGGTAGATCATTATATGAATTCATATTATATGATGTTATAATGATGGTAGATCATCATAATGCACAAATATTTGACAAAACCAAACATGTATGAAATGGAAAATTATGCTATCTGTATATGTGAATGCATCTAGGGCCTGGATTCACAAAACATTCTCAAGATGTTTTCTTTTTCTTTCATAAAATAGTAATGACTTTTTATCTTTTTTGTCTTGAGAAAAACAAAAACTTATGAATAATGCAAATTTCCTTAAAAAAAAAAAAATCTTAAAGTAATTGTTAGGAAGTTAGGATGGCCTCACACTTTTACCTAAATTATAATACTAGCTAAAAATTAAATATTACTATTACAATATTTTACTAGTATTATTTTAGTAGTATTATTCAACATTCTAGATGGAAAGGTGATTTCTATTACAAACAAAAAGAGAAATATTAATAGATTTATCAAAGATTTACCAGTATTGAAATATTACATTTATTACACAAGGTATTTGAGTATCCTGTCGTTTTATTCTTAAAAAGAAAATTGAGATTTTTTTTGATAACATTCATAAACTACAGTATCTTTAGAATTGTCTTTCTTCTTTTTTAAAATTACATTTCCTGCATTTGTATACTGGTTGGCCACACAATTCTCTAATCTTGTTAAATTTTATAAAGTTTTTCCATATGGGAAGTCTGCTCAAATGTGCCTGCCTTAATGATTTGAGATTTGCTCACTGCCAGCATATTATAATGTTTCCGTTCATTAATTTTCCCCATTTAATTTCACTTATGCTCCATTCTAAGTGATTCTTTTCCCATCTCCCCGTCTTTTTCCCTGCAGGTCGACCCCATGCTGACCCCCGAGGAGAGACAGCTGAATAAGATGCAGAATCACGGCTATGAAAACCCCACTTACAAATTCTTTGAGCAAATGAACTGAGAGGGGCTCTGCGGTCTCAAGGCCATGCCCTCCTCTCTCTCCTCCCGTTTTTCGATTGGGGTTTCCACTGCAACCCCCTCTCCCTCGTACTGTATGTATGTCTATATGACCGATGTTCAAAATGTACAACAAACCCGGCACGCAAATAAGGAGTTTGTAGTAAAACGTTTGCATACTACTCTCTCATCAGGGAGAGACACTAATAAGAGAATCCGCAGAGCACCGAAAGCTCCTTTATCCCCCGGTTTTTGCTTTCGTTCATGAGGGTGTGGCCGCGCCGAGCATGTTCGGCCATTTTAAAATCTTGGAATAGCTTCACACTTTCTTTCCAAAATGATTTACGTGTTTCAAAGAAGCTAAACATGATCAACCTGAGTGGTTTTTGTCGTTTCTATTTTAAAGCAGAGTTTATTTCATGGTGAAACTGTGATATGAATGATATATTTTTGAGTTCACCGGAAGATGTTTTGACCCTCTAAGAAGACTTAGTTATAGATTCGAGTCATTTTAGACTGCTAGTTTCATTCTGTTTGACTTTAAACGAACGAGGTTTGTATTCACGTATAACTCATCCGTCAGACATTCTGGTAGATTGTTAGTCTCAAATCACACCGTAAGAAACAGACTCAGTGTTTTAAATGTTCCACGAACGTTCATCGAACAATACTACCCAAAAGCTTAGAATATTTTTCGGGTATTGCTTCTTTAAAAGTCAATTCTAAGTAATCTGAAGTCCATATGCGTAAAGAAAAGCATGCGAAATTTGGTGTATGATGCTATAACGTACTTGTGTTGGTCCTGTTTCTTGCTTTTTGATAAAAATGAAAATATCACAGTGCAACAATGATGTGTACATAACTAAAGACGTAACTCGAATAGACGTTTCTATCATTAATTTGTATCGACGCAACATGTGGACGTAAAGATGACCTTGTGCTGCTCACACAGAGAACGAAACATTTCTAACATGGCTGAATGAAAACGGACTGTTGTATAAACCAGCACAAGAAAGTGACACAGTAACTCCTGACTGAATGTATCTTTGGTAGACATAGGCTCCATTCATGTTCCTCCAAACACACTGAGACGGTTAGAGTGTAGGTTAGTTAGCTTAGCTAATCGCTCTGTTTTCATACAGTAGTTGATTTAACTGTCGAGGGTTTGTGTTGCGTAACTGAAACTAGTGTCACTTCTGAAAAGTGGTAAACACCTTTGACTGCCAAGATGTGATTCCAGAACTGGTTTAAGTTTCTGTACACGTGTCACTAAGTCTTGAAAATCAAGTTTGTTTTTTTATATTAGAGGGTTCTAGAGTTGTCTGTCTAATGCATTTCTGTTTTAGTACATGATAGAAATTTTAAATAAAGTTTTTGGGTGTCTGTCGCCGTGACACAAATAACATAAATGCAACAATTACTGTTAGCCTGTTGTAGAAAGGACATGTCTTGCTCTAAATCTTTTTATTAGTAGAACGAACAGGTTTTTGAGAATACAGCATTATCCTGTGTTTATATATTACGTGACATATCAGCAGAAGTGAAACCAAAATGGGGGCCCAGTACGTTTGTTTATCAATACTTCAGTCCAAAACTACACTTGTATACCTAACCAAACTCTGTCCTGTAAAATCCTAGCAAATATTTATTTTACAAAGAAAAAAACATATATACTGATTTTTTTCTGAGTCAAGACACACCAAACCGTATGACATGATTGTTTGTATTTGATTGCCTTTTTTTGTCTTCCTTTGTTCTGTAACATTTTGAACATACCTGAACTGAAACCAAACCACAGAAAAAGCTTGTTTAACCTCACATTGGACGGATGCTTCTCGAGGCATACTAGTTATTTTTAAGGCATCATTAGATTCATGTCATAAATCCTCATTTAGACCTCTAGACTGGTCTAGTTCAACACATTGCACCAGAGCTCATGGCACTTAAAGCAAAACATGAACGGCCTACTGTGTTTGATCGCTCTGATGTGCATTTATGAATTGTGATGAGTTAAAATTCTGGTTTGATGCCCTAATTTAGGACTCTTAAATAGATTTTGTACCAGCATCAGGCAGATTTAGAACAGTGTATTCAATAGGGATCGAATTTAAGTTAATATGTGTCTTCTCTTGGTTGAGATGACCCTTCCCTCTTTTATCCTGAACCAATAGAAATGTAAACGAAGTTACGGATGTTTTAACTGCTGCATTATTGCCTTTTTCAACGCTGTGTTTTGGATGTAATTATATGTATTTTTTATTTAAGTCAGTATTAATTAGATTTTGGGTCATTTGCTATATAGATTTGGATTGTAAACACTGAACGGATCTCATGCTTGAAAACTAAACTAATTAACTGAGAGCACAACTGTATCCATTTTGATTCATTTGTGTCCATTCATTAGTACTTCAAAATCTTGCTGAAGATTCAATAAAGTGAAGGTTAAGATGGAAATGCATTTAGCCTACATAATGTGTTGAACATCCTATACACCCCAATTTTATCTTTCAAATTACTAGCATGTATTGAAGATACAGCTTGATAATGTAAAATAATTGGTTAAAAGTAAAGTTTGCTAAACTTCTGCTGAAACCAAGGCAATTAATAAGTGAATCGCGAATCATTCTGAATTTCACCAAAAGAAAAGTTTGGATTGAGTGGAAGGCAACTAATGTGTTATAATTTTTAATTGACAGGCTATTAAGAGCGAAAGAACCTGTGAACTGATCTGGCTTCTTGTACTTGCATTAAAAACAACAAATAAAATTATAAGTGACCCACACAGTTTGGCCTGTGGCTTTTTCCCTTTGGTGGATGGTTGTTATGATGAACAGAATAACCGGTCAGCAAGCTTCTGGTCATTATAAACCAGGCAAATGAAACTTCAATTATGTAGCCAGTCATTTAATTTAATCAAGATAGCTTGAACGTAAGTTAATAGCTTACGTTCACCACAAACAAAAAGGTCAGGTTTGTTCTAGAGTTGCCAACTCATACAGCCAGTTAAGTTCAAATGACTTTACATTGTGCATGCTGCTTTAAGTACAAAGTTTCATTTTGCTGAATGATGGTTCGTTTTTTCATAGGTCTCACTTGCACTGTTGGTATGACACAATGGGAACACCCTCTGGGTGTGCCGATTGTCTGAAGCCCCTATAGAATCACGCCAATTCATTGGCTGATGGCACAGGCACCGTCTCGACGCTCTTACGTTGCCATCATTCTACTGGCGAACGCGCCATCTGCTCCTCAGATTTCTCTGCCTTCATGAAGCGGTCGTTTTAGACCTTCTGTTGCGGTTTTTCTGGCCTGAAATTGGACTGTTTTTCATTGAGCTTCTTCATTTGCACTTCGGCGACTGCGATAGTGGAACACTGTTCTCCTTGCGGAGAAGTGCATGGAATTTTGTCGTTGCGAGCCGCCGTGTTCTCGCTTCATTGTTTGGGTTTTCGCACGCGCCGAGGTGGTTTACGGCGCTTCTAATGTGAATTCTGTGAAAAACCTTGTCTCAAAACCCTCCCCCCCCCCCCCCCCCCCCCACCCCCCCCCCCCCCCCCCCCCCCCCCCCCCCCCCCCCCCCCCCCCCCCCCCCCCCCCCCCCACCGCCCTAGGCCGAGGTTTGAGGAGTCATACTGTTTTTCCCGTCGCGCTCTGGAGGCCGCAGATGCCCTCCATGAATCTGCGACTGGGGTGCAGGATGTGGAGCTTGGGGATGGTCGAGAGCGAGCAGATGGGCCTTGCTTTATTCCCGCTCCGCTTCAGCGGGGTTCAACGGAACTGTAGTGAGCAGCGCATCAGAGGCTTCTGGGCCACGATATTTTCTCCTCAAGGGGGCGATAGAGGAGGTTCCTCCAGCGGAAGTGGAACGCGGCTTTTTCAGTCGCTATTTTCTCGTCCAAAAGAAGGACGTCCTACGTCCTATTCTAGACCTTCGCCGACTGAACTTCTCATTTTACAAAGGGAAGTTCAAGATGCTTATGCTGAAGGCTATTATGTCTCAGATTTGAGTGGGAGACTAGTTTGTGACCGTCGACCTGAAGGATGCCAATTTCCATATACAGGTCATTCTGTGACACAGGAAGTTCCTCAGGTTCGCCTTTGGGGGAAAGGCTTACCAATACAAGGTTCTTCCCTTTGGCCTAGCCTTGGCACAGGACTTTCACAAAGTGTGTGGATGCTGCTTTGGCTCCTCTGCGACTCCAGGGCATCGGCATACTCAATTACATCGACGATTGGATGATTTT
>JADLZN010005575.1:0-101720 GCA_018155175.1 Sinocyclocheilus anophthalmus | reverse complement strand
GCTTATTATTATTATTATTGCTCATTATATATTACATACAGTTTAAAATTATATATCTATATGCCAGGGGTGTCCAAAACCGCTCCTGGAGGGCTTCTGTCATGCAGATTTTACACTCTTAAAAATAAAGGTGCTTAAAAGGTTCTTCACAGCGTTGCCAAAGAAGAACCATTTTTGGTTCCACAAGAACCATCTCAGTCAAATGTTTCTTTAAAGAACGCCTTTCTTACTGTTTGTTATAATTCTGAAGAAATGTCTTTCACACCACAAAAGACCCTTTTGTGAACCAGAACGTTTTCTTCAGATGTTAAAGGTTTCTTTATGGCCCCCTTTAGACAAAAAGTGTTCTCTAGGCAATCGTGAAGGCACCTTATTTTAAGAGTGTAAGCTCCAACTGCCTTAAACCCCTGCCTGAAAGTTCGAGTACCATACGCTTAAGACCTTGATTAGTATGGTTCAAGATTTAAGTGTGTTGGAGCTAAACTCTGCTGGACAGATGCTCTCCTGGACCAAGTTTGGACACCCCTGCTATATGCCCATATAGAACTGTAGAAAAAAAAGAAAGAAAATCTATGGAAAAGAGAATAGTCTGTTTGTAATTTTGAAAAAGTATATCACAGGTCAAACACAGAGTTTTACAAGTTAAATTGGTGCATTTTGTGAATTAGCATAAAGTTCATTGAGGTTAAAGTTTTCTTTGTTATTACACATCTGGTTGGATGTTTAAAACTGATTAATAATGCTTTCATTGAGAACAATTAATAGAGTAATAACTGAATGATATTCCAGCTTGTAATTTTGTTAGATCAGTGTTTCCCAACCGGGGTGCCGTCTTTCGAGAGCAGGGGTGCCGTGTAAAAATATTTTTTAATATTTTTAAATTGCTAAAACGTTCAAAAAAGCATCCATATCTAATATCCATTTCTGATGTTGCCAATAATTAGAGATGCACCGACACTTCCGGCTGCCGAAAATGAGTTCTCCGCTCAGGATTCACTTGTGTGTGTGCATAGACTGTGTGGTATTATCCCGCTCTATGCGCGTGTGCTCCGCTCAGTCTTCCGCTCCCGGTCCCTCATTACACGTTCATCGCTCATCGAACAGCATCCCACTCAAAACTCGTAGCCTACAGAACATCTATGTTTTACCGTATTGCCCTACTGTTAGATCTACCTGAAAAAATAAAAAGCAATTTATTTCATTTGTGGGCCTATCTGTCACGGTTGCACTACTGAGTGGAATGTGTAGCAAGGAACGGAGGGAGACGAGGAGTGCATTAATTCAGAGAATTTTAATTATAACAAGGAAAACTCACGTAGCACTTGTAGACATAAACAATACCGGACGCTGAATTAAAAACAGGGAACACTATTTAAACACATGACAAGACGAGGGGATTACGAGACACACCTGGGATCAATGGAAATAAACGGGGAACACAGGAATTAAATCAACATAATCAGGACAAGAACAGGAAACTAACCAAATAAGGGCAAAGGAAGGCACATGGGGAGCAAGACACACAAAACAAGGAACAAAGTCTGACAACTATATTAGTACTGTCTTTATTTGTTCTTATTTGATTCTGACTAACTGCTTACTTTTCATTTTTTAGTCAATTCGAAAATTGAAATCAATTTAATCATCTATAAATAAAAGCCTTTTTTAAAATCTGTCATATAAATTGGTCTCTCATTAGAAATTAGCCTACTGATTGCCACCATTGATGGACAAAAATGGTTAATATTAAACGATCTGTATGACAGTATTGTCACGGTGCCTATTGTGTAGGAACGAAAGACCGCGGGGACGTAAAAGAATTCACAAGGAACAGTCTTTATTAATCCCAAAAAAGATTCACAGGCAGGAACACACACGTAGCACGGGGAATTGACATATAACACCAGACACAGAAACCAAGAACAGACACCACTATATACAGTGGTGTGAAAAAGTTTTGTTCTCATTAGGAGTTATGCAAACATTATTCCTCTCTGAATATTCAAAACATCCTTTTTTTTTTTTTAGAAAACCTCTTACATTTATAATTTCAAGCATGGGGATGCTACTTTTGAATGTTCTCTAAATGTTCTTCGTGCATAAGTAGCACTTTTGTTTGTCAGTTCTCCGTATCACTAAATGGAGACAGAGTTTTATGTTTACGCGGCGTGATGCAATGCAGCGCGTAAAAAGACAGTATGTCATTATAATCTGTAATTATGTCCCACTGGATGCAACAAATGCCTACATATAATGGCTTTTAATGTTTTTGTCTCATCACTCCGGCCGGGACACGGCATCATATGTTAAGGGGCGTAACATTTCCTTTCACGTCTTGAGGTTATTCGCCAATCACAACGCATTGGGATAGCTGGCCATCAACAGCACACCCGTCGCTTTTCAGACCGATGAGCTTTTAAAAATCGACTCGTTTCAAAAAGGGCGGGGCATAGAGGAGAAACAATAATAAATGTGAAAATAATGTGTTTTTTTAACTTTAAACCGAATAAACACATTTCATTACACCAAATCACAAAATAATTTTATTTTTAGCAGCATCATATGACCCCTTTAACAGGGAGAACTTTTAATTAAAAATCAGTGCAGTAAGCTTTGCTCTGCATGTAGAGTGAAAGTTAAAGTCTTTTCCTGGCCGGATGGCACAGGATGATCATTCCTCTGCCTGACACTGTCTGACAGGCCAGACAGGGAGCAATCAACCCTGTCTACACATCACTGTAAAGACTAACACTCAGAGTCCAACACAGATGGACAGAGAGAAACACTGAGATTCACCCTCAGTACTCACTCTGGGACGTGAAGCATCTCGATCACAAAAGGAACCAAGTTCATCTACTCTGATTTAGTAAGCTGTGTGAGCTTGATCAGATAAAATATGTGACAAACAACTCCTCAACTAGCAACTGATTAAAAAAGAAAACAGTAGGAAGCTGTGCAGAAAGTCATTGTTAAATAATTGCTTGTTTATACCTGCACTGTCATGTTGTTCCAAACCCATTAAAACTTCTGTTTAAACACATATGAAGATATTTTTTTATGACGAGTTTTGTGTTCCTCCATTGAAAGTCCATTCCACCAAAACTGACACTTTCATAAACGTTCATAAAGACACAATTGATTTATCCAGTCCCTTCTTTAAAAAAAAAAACACAATAAAAGATGCTTAATGTGAGCACAATTGAGCAGATTTAATTTAGCTTTTATTCACAGATAAAAACTGATCAACACACAGACATAGAGACAGTGCATCAAGTATGGTAAGATAAGCCAAATTTGGCTTGCGTGACTGCAAGAACAAACCTTAGAGCATATGGATTAGTTTTACAATGTCTTTATGAACTTTTTGAAGTATCAAAGTTTTAGTGGAATTAATTTTCAGTGGAGGGACAGAAATCTCTCAGGTTCTATTAAAACTTTTATTTGCGTTTTGAGCATGAATTAAAGACATACAAGTTTGGAGTAACTGATGACAAAATTCTCTTATTTGGGTAACGAGTTGGAGTTGGAGTTCTTAATAGTGTCTCAATAGTGCATAAAAGATACTTCCCCTGCTGTTTCTTGGAAATGAAAAGAAAAAAAACCCCACTAAAGATATGCAACAATTGTTGACATATAGTTTAAGCATAGTAATAAAATGAATAAATTCAGATAATTTGGTCTGGGAAGAATCTGAGGAACAATGCTTTCAGCAATTTGATTCACACTGAACTTTGAAACTTTTGACTGCAGATGTTGCCAATCTTAGCACATTTTGAAAAAGTGTTGTGATGTCTTTTGAACCTCCAGAAGAGAAAGACATGAGATTACTAGTTTTCTTTTTCCCCGGAAGAAAAATCTGAGAACCAGGAGATTTGCACAAACATATGCTCTCTATTCACACTGTCTATGAGAAACTATTCTTTGCTATGAGTGAGAGACTAATAAAGAATAAAACACAGGCTGCAGTTCAACAGTATTTTTCACAAGTTCATGGACCTCAAAATAAAGTATAGCTTTATTTTTAGCTATAGCTTAACAACAATTTCAATATTTCACTACTGACTGAAAAGCCACTTGGCACAGTGACAAGCAAGAAGTTTAATTTAGCTAATATGAACTTTAAGTGCAAGCCTAGCTGTTGCTAATGTGGTATACTGTTAATATTATTATTTCCACTTGGCCACTGAACGTAGGATTTAAACGTATGTCGCCACAACCGTCTCGCTCTCGAGACATCAACAAACTCATAAAGGAACCGGCAGAAGAGGCTTCAAATGGAGGGTAATCACTCACAACAACAATCGCTCAAATGCGTGAGGCTGCCGTGATAATCAAAACAGCCATCTCCCTCGGTGTCTATCATCCACATAAACAACTCAAAAATCATCAGCGTTTGAACATTCAGACATTAATAATGCAGCAAACCTTCCCTCGTCATATAGCGGGATCTCAAGGCCCATAATCATAAGCCCACTCACACACTCTCAATCCTCCACAACACTGAGGTCAGCTTGGACTCAGCAATCTCTAAGATGCTGCGGCTTTCTCACACAACTCTTCAAAACCAACTAGTCGGTCCTACAGCTTATGGAATCAGGTTATCTGCTGAATAACAAACAAACCACGTACATTTCCATTCCCAGCACTTAAAAGTACTGCAACTGTTCCATTCAATCTTGAGGTATTTATTACACAGGATGTTTACAGACATGTGTATGCGATTTAACAGCACATTACGGAAACCACAGTGAACAAATAACACGTTATAAGATGCTCAATCAGTATAATAACCATCTGAAACACAAATATCCCCAATGAGACAAGGTAAATATGCCTTTATGCAGCTATTGTGCCACTAAACACAATATGCAACCCAATATCAGTCTGTCACGTCACTACAAAGGAATTTAAGGCAGTCCACCTCACTGGACTATTAAAAACCCAGAAATATTGGTATGGTTACTTGTTTTGGTGTTTTTTTTTGTTCTGCACAATGTTTATTTTGAAGGTTGGTTTCTTTGTTTACATGCGTTTGTTCAGCGTTCCCTCACTGATTGTTTCCAGGTGTGTGTCATTAATTATTCTCGTTAAGTCATTAGGCCTTGTGTATATATTGCCTCACGTTTACCTTGTTCTGTTTGCTCATTCCTTGGTTTCTCAGGCTTTAGGGCTCACGTTGATGTATTTGGTGTTCCCAGGCTAAACCTGCATTATGTTCTCTACTGCTGTAGCTGAGTGTTACATTACAGAGGGACGATGACAGTGCCAAGTCCATCTGCTGGATGAATGTAAACCATTGACTTACCTGGCATGGAATGAAAACACTGAACAAAGAAACTAATCTTTACAATAAAAGATATGGCAAACATGATCTGTATTTCAAATAAGTGCTGTGACTATTTTGAACTTTCTATTCATTAAAAATTATGAGAATGTTTTAAAAAAAAAAAACAGTAGTAGCTGCACAACTGTTTTCCACATTGATGATAATAATGTTTCTTGTTAGAATTCTGAAGGATCATGAGACTGAATACTGGAAACTCGCTTTACTATTAAATAATTACTTTTTAACTATATTAAAATGGACAAACAGTTATTTCACTCTATTTTACTGTAAATCTTTCTGATCCCAAACTTTAGAATTGTTTAATCATTAACATTAAGTCACCTAAATAAAAATATGAGGAACAAAATCACACTGCAGTTTGACTGAGAAACAGAAACTATCTCATGCAAAAGTTTCTTTCTTTCTTTCTTTGAAGCAAAGAAAAAGGTACTAAATTATATATTAATATATATTTTACTGTAAAAATAATGCAAAATATCCATGACTGGTACATAATATTCATATTAATTGTCTCCATTCACTCACTATTGGCAAGTGTGGCAAAAAGTAAATTTTGGACCTTGGGCAGTGTGCACCTTTAAAACCTGGCCACTGTGTTGCCACATAACAGCACTATGTTGCTGTAGAAACACAGCATGAATACTAGTTGGGTAACCTCTCATCAGATGCTGCCGTGAGCCTCCCACATGTTTCGAGCTCACAGAAGCCTTCTGGATCGACGCCAAATATCCATAACTAAATAACCTTCAACTTCAATGTCTGTAAGCGGAGTGGCACTCTGTGGGATCGGGAATGTAATGGCTTCAATGAAGCATCCGAGTGCAGAGGCGTCCTCATACGCGGTGATTGATAGGAGCTTAATTCAGTTTTACTGGCCTCTAATGATTCTTTTAAAGAATGAGATGGGCTAGGACAGCCCTGAAAAGTGATGGAGGCTCTTGAGGCGTTCCCGAGTAATGAATGCGCCCATTACGCAGTGTAACCAATGGCCATGGAGTGTTTGGATGATCCATAAGGCATAAAACATTAAGCTCAACACGTTTTCTGTAATCACTGGTCATTTGCACTGCGGTTGCTTTTCATTCAGCATTACAGGGTTTGATTAGCTGCCTACTATTATTATTTCGCTATATCAGTCTGTTTGCCTCTTTGCAACCTTAAAGGGACAGTTAACACAAAAATGATATGACACACACATGTGTCATGGTACTGTTGTGAATGCGTGTCAAAGTCTGAAGAAATTGTTGGATAAAGTTATGTTTTATTTATTTTTTTTTTGCACATTTATGTTTTTTTTTAGGTTCATAAAATTGAGGCTTAACCACTGATGTCACATGGACTATTTTAACGGTTGTGTGCTACCTTTTCGGCCTGAATGCGTTGCTGTCTATGCAGGGTCAGAAGGCTCTCAGATTTCATCTAAAATATCTTAACTTATGTTCTGAAGACAAACGAAGGTCTTGCGGGTTTGGAACGAAATGAGGGTGAGTAAATAATGACAGAAGCCCCAGGAAAGCTGTTTGATATAACAGTAACAGTATTTACTATATAATGGCAAATATGTTTTGCTTCCTTCATTGTTTTCTCTGTTACTGAAAGTTTGACATTTAATGTTTTAAGGTGAAAACAAAGCTGATTTCTTCTTTTACGATTTAATTAAAGTAAACTGCATGCCTGGCACAGTACAAAAGAGAAAATGTACCTTAGCGAAATACACCCAATTAAAAAAAATAATTAGAACCAGCTGACTGAACATAACCAGGCTTGATTACAACAGCCCTGCTCAGTATTAACCTTCACCATTTGAGTTCCTCTAGCACATTCCGGTATGTTATGATCCGAACAAGATCCTGAAGACATCAAGATAAAGCTTCTTTATATCTATATTGCGATCTGCAAAGTATTATAAAAGACACTGCAGAATCACAGCGTGCGCTGTATTCAAAAGAAGATAACTTGCTAACAAACTTTAATAATATGTTCCAGGGAGTCACAAAAGATCTTTAATCAGAGCCATGGTGCAAGAGTCTGTGAACATTTCGAACAATAGTGTGTGTGATGCAACATTTGCAGATTCAAAAACCTGACACTTTTGCATATGCGTAAGCACATTTCACATGTGAATGAGAAAATGTGTTGAGTGATTGGAAAACGTTCATCTTTTTTGAGTTAAAAGTTAAACAATGTATATTATATATATATATATTATATATCTATATATCTATATATATAGGCCTATACAGGGGTACGAAAGGATAGGACCCCCCTAAAATTTTCACTCTTTGTTATATTGCAGCCATTTTCTAAAATCATTTAAGTGAATTTTTTTCCTCATTAATGTACACACAGCACCCCATATTGACAGAAAAAACACAGAATTGTTGAAATTTTTGCAGATTTTATTAAAAAAGAAAAACTGAAATATCACAGGGTCCTAAGTATTCAGACCCTTTGATCAGTATTTAGTAGAAGCACCCTTTTGATCTAATACAGCCATGAGTATTTTTGGGAAAGATGCAACAAGTTTTCACACCTGGATTTGGGGATCCTATGCCATTCCTCCTTGCAGATCCTCTCCAGTTATGTCAGGTTAGATGGTAAACGTTGGTTGACAGCCATTTTTAAGTCTCTCCAGAAATGCACAATTGATTTTAAGTCAGGGCTCTGGCTGGGCCAATCAAGAACAGTCACAGAGTTGTTGTGAAAACACTCCTTCGTTATTTTAGCTGTGTGCTTAGGGTCATGGTCTTGTTGGAAAGTAAACCTTCGGCCCATTCTGAGGTCCTGAGCACTCTGGAGAAAGTTTTCATCCAGGATATCCCTGTACTTGGACGCATTCATCTTTCCTCGATTGCAACCAGGTAGTCCGTCACGGCAGGAGAAACAACATGAGGCAGCTGCTTCCACCACCATGTTTCACTGTTGGGACTGTATTGGACAGTGACGGTGATGAGCAGTGCCTGGTTTTCTCCACATTATACCGCTTAGAATTAAGGCCAAAATGTTTTATCTTGGTCTCATCAGACCAGAGAAATCTTATTTCTCACCATCTTGGAGTCATCCATGCGGGCTTTTTTAGCAAAATCCATGCGGGGATTTCATGTGTCTTGCAATGCAGGCGCGGCTTCCGTCGGGCCACTCTGCCATAAAGTTCCGACTGGTGGAGGGCTGCAGTGATGTTGACTTTCTACAACTTTTTCCCATCTCCCGACTGCATCTCTGGAGGTCAGCCACAGTGATTTTTGGGTTCTTCTTTTCCTCTCTCACCAATGCTCTTCTCCCCCGATTGCTCAGTTTGTCCGGACGGCCAGCTCTAGGACGGGTTCTGGTCATCCCAAACGTCTTCAATTCAAGGATTATGGAGGCCACTGTGCTCTTAGGAACCTTAAGTGCAGCAGAAATTTTTTTTGTAACCTTGGCCAGATCTGTGCCTTGCCACAATTCTGTCTCTGAGCTCTTCAGGCAGTTCCTTTGACCTCATGATTCTCATTTGCTCTGACATGCACTGTGAGCTGTAAGCTCTTATATAGACAGGTGTGTGGCTTTTTTTATATAGTCCAATCAGTATAATCAAACACAGATGGATTCAAATGAAGGTGTAGAACCATCTAAAGGATGATAAGAAGAAATGGACAGCACATGAGTTAAATATATGAGAGTCACAGCAAAGGGTCTGAATACTTAAGACCAAGTGATATTTCAGTTTTTCTTTTTTAATAAATCTGCAAAAATGTCAACAATTCTGTGTTTTTCTGTCAATATGGGGTGCTGTGTGTACATTAATGAGGAAAAAAATTTAACTTAAATGATTTTAGCAAATGGCTGCAATATAACAAAAACAAAAAATTTAAGGGGGTCTGAATACTTTTCGTACCCACTGTATATATATATATATATATATATAACAAAATGTTTTCTTTGGTAGACAGTTTGATTTCAATCACTCACTTAAATCAGTGAGGATCAGATGATACATACCCTGCATTATATTGCAAAGACTTATTCAGTTACCGGCCAAATGGGAAGTTTTATTTATTCGCCAAACCCAATTTTATCACATTTGGTGCTTGGTGTCTTACTTCTGGTCATTAACTTCCTATTTGTACTTTGAAGGTGAAGCAAAATGCTGCCATCATGACCAGTGTAAACTCATCCATAATGCTTCTGACAATAGCATCATCCACAGTGACTTATTACTGCAAGAAAGAATATATTAAATGCATGATGAGCATCAAATATGATCAGGAAGTCCAGGGATGGACAGCACGCTTGGAGCGGCGGGTTTGACCCGTAATAGAGTAATAAGACATGGCTGCTGTACCCTAGAGATGCATGCTTGCGCAGTCTGGCTTCAGTTAATATCCTGCTGAGTAGATGGGTAATGGATGCTCTATAAAGTGCCCAAGGTAAACTGCGGATTGCACAGGGAAGATTCGGTGAAGAATTTTAAGCATTAGAAGCCTCTATCCTGCTAAGCTGCCGTCATACCCTAGGCACCGCAAGTAGCAGCTCTGAGATTTTCCCGCTCTCTCTGGGGGGGATGAGACATTTCACTGGGCTCTTTCAGACTACTGACAGTAAAAACTGTGTTTGTGCTGTGGAAAGACGAAGAGGAAAAAAAGGAAAAAGAAGACGAGGTAAAAAGTGAGGAAAGAAACTGGACTCGCACCTCTGACACTAGGGAACCCGGAGTGGTGACAGGGACGACGACAGTATGTGAGTAAGTGTTCTCAGTGCATCTTGGTAAAGCGAGGGCAGGACTGCAGGCAGGTCACGGGGGTTTGAAGTGACTTGTGTAGGAGTTCGGATGCCTGTGTGGGAGCCCTCACAGTGATGGATGCTCTAGAGATCCATAGCCGGATGTAAAGTGTGCTAAGAGCCTTATAGCAATGAAGGAGAGAACAAAAGCTATCAATAAACAAGAGCAGCACACTACACATCCCTCTGGATATTGTTATGTATGTAGTATGAACTCCTACAGAACAGAAGTAGCCTATCCTGACCATTATTTGAATGATAATTTCGTTTTCAGCCATTATGCTAAGTCTAAAGGTGCGTCCCAAATCGCGTACTTATGCACTATTCTATGACGTTTTGTAGTATAAATAGTACAAGTAGTGTGTTCACACTAAAAATTCCAAAAAGAAAAAGTACACTTTAAATACCCAGATGATGCACTTAAATAACCAAAAAAACAAAGTGTGGAATGTTGGACACTTCATGCACTCAATTGTCGCAGCTTTAATTATGTACCAAAGGGGGAGGGGCTATCAGACTCCGATTATTAATGACAAAATAACCTTATATAATTCATACTATTAATGGTTGAGTACATAGTGCATAAGTACATAGTGTATGAGTGCATAGTGTATGGTGCGTCATTTGTGATGCAGCTTATATTTACTTGGAAAAATCAACAACTTAACATGGCAGCACACAGAAAAATAAACATTAACCTTTAAGCTTATAAAATACACCTGCAAGTCAAAGATTCTGCATTAAATGAAAAAAGCAAACATTTATACACAGAGGAGTGTGAAACATAGTAAATGATCATCTTTCTTGGTAATCACGCACCTGTTTAGCAAATGCTAACATTGCATAGCATCATTATCCTCCACAATGCAGTTGCCAAGACGCTACTTTGTTGACAACATCAACAACTGTGAAGCTAATGGTGGTGTCACTATTCCCCGCCCCCCTTTCATCAAGCAATTTGTGTTTGGAAGTCAGAGATCAAGTCGAAATAACTTACATTTGACTTTGAATGGAACGTAGCATTAGCATAGCTCTGATATAATTTCCGCTTAAAACAGAAGAAGCATTTATATGCTTCACACACTAACTGAATTTGACAGAACCCTGAAATTTATTCCACTTTTATTTATTCCACCTGGCATATTTCACCTTAATATCACAACACTGCATTCTAATCAGATGCGACGCAACAAGTTTTCCATGCACTGACTGAAAGTGAAATACTGCACGAAGCAACAAAATCAGTTAATCAGACACTCTGTTCTTACACTATAAATGTAAACTAACAGTGATATTTACTAAATGAAGCAAGTTTATTTCAATATTGCATATTCAAATATGACTGAAAGTTCATTGCTGTTAATAGAAAAAATCATGTGAATTTAATTACTGATTATATGAAGCAGAACAAACTGAATGATTTCTAGTTTCAGCATAGTTTGCATCAAACCCAGATGGCATTCTAACGGGCTCAGTTCCAACACAACCAACATCAAAAAATCGACCCATACAACCCATTACTCATGTTGTTCCAAACCTGTAAGATTTTCGTTCATCTTCAGAATACAAATTAAAATATATTTGATGGAATCTGAGAGCTCTCTGACCATCCATAGACAGCAACGCAACTGACACTTTCAAGGCCCAGAAAGGTAGTACAGACATTGATAAAATAGTCCATGTAACATCAGTGGTTACACCATAATTTTATCAATCTACGAAAAAACTTTTTGTGCACAAATAAAACAAAAAAATTACTTTCTTCAACAATGGTTGCACTTAGTGTTAACAGCGTATTTGAATAGAGCATATTGTTATTTCATATTTAGGATTTTTTTGTTGCTGAGTAAACTCAAATGAAACAAGTTTATAGTACTTGCTGGTTTTCAACCTGTCACTCATATGAGGTCGTAGCAATTAGCAAACAACAACAATCCAATCCAACAAGCCAATCAATTTCAGACAGACAAAACCAAGTCCCACTCCAAATTTTTCTAATTCGAGAAGCTGTTTTGCTAGCGTATACAATACGCAATTTCCATTTCATCAGACTTTAAATAAGTGGAGTATGATTTTGGCCCAATTACATTTCTGTGGGTGAAGCGACCAAGTGCATCTCAACAAAAACAGACACTAAACAATTCACAAAATGTTTTGCCACCTGTGAATTGTTGTGGAGACAAAAAGTTTAGAACAAAAAACTTCAGATTAGCATTGAAGAGTGTTGTGATTGGTATCGCGACAACTCATTTCGAGAGCTGAGTTCTTCAGACAGCTGAATGGGACTTGACTTGCTAGTATGCAAAGCAGCACGGTCAACATAGTGTCTCATCGTGTCTCCTTAGATTTGAAAAAGAATATACGCAGAGATTGTTTCTGTCTCTCTAAGGGATGTTAAGCAAATTAAAAGCACAGTACAAAGAGAGAAAAACACAGCATCCATTAAAGCCGACTTATAATCACTGCAAAAGTACAGTGTGTGCGTGTCTGCATTACTAATGGTAGGCCTTTTCACGTGTCATCTTTCCTCACAGACAAGCCTGATGAGTCAGACGGGAAAAAAATCTGTACAATGAACAAAGCAAAACATCTTGAGAGACAGAAATTTAGAAAATAACTGTTATTGTGAGTCAATAATGGACCGCAATCCGATCTTTCATCAGTCTTTCTAACTGGAATGAGTGCTGTAGTTGTGATTTCCCACGAGGCAACACTTCAACATTTCTTCCTCTTTTAAAAGGGTGCAGCTGATTGCATCTCGCTGCATAGTTATTTGACAGAGTTGATAAATTCACCTGCTTTAATTCATAATTTAGATCCGACCCGTCAAAAAATTGCGTTCAAGCTGACCCTCGAGTTCTTTGAGCGGTGTGAAGGAAAAGGTTGTCTGTCTTTCCCAGTCTGTGATGCAGCAGAGGTAGGTGTTTTTCTGACCTCCTGGCCAACACTGTCACTCATCGCCAGCTTCCTTACTAGCTCGCAGCCCACAAAGCAATTATTTCAAAGTCATGAAAAACCGCACAAGAGTGACAGAACCTACATGAAAGGATTTATATTGCTGTTTAATTTGCCCCTAAAAATACTGATACAAATCTGAGGCTGAACAGAGACTCTCTTTTTGTTTTCAGTATTGTGTGGTTTCAATGAAGGAAGCAATTCAATAAAGGACTTCTTTCACAACCGTTGATGAAGTATTCACTATAATATGGTATGCACTTTACTTTAGTATAAACAACACATACCTGGACATCCATCATTGTTGCATACAACAAAATAAAAATGCAACAATAATTTACTTAGGTAAAATTTAAAATGAAATTTAAATGAATTTAATGTCCCATTATTTAACATTAGGTAATGCATTAACAACTGACAAATGGTCCTTATTGTAAAGTGTTACGATTTGATTTTAAAATAAAATAAATAAACATGTAAATAAAACAAAAAAGTCACCAAAAAAATAAAAAGAAATAAATAATACAAATGTAATTAATAAAATGTTTAAAATATATATGAAAAATAAAATGTGTAGGGGAAAAAGGCAATTGTCAGTGGATGCAGTAGGTCATCTGGGATTGTTCATCTATAGTACTGTTTCATGAATACAATTTGAACATGCTACTCATTTAATGTACTGCTTTTTGCATACTTCATATGAAAGTATCCATATGGGGCATGTTGCATTTATGAATATAAGCATGCATATGCAGAATCAGTATCAGCAGTGAATATATTATGGGACGTGAGGTGGGAATCATTTTAAGGGCTAAAGGAATTGCAGATGTGTAGTTCTGAGGAAGGACACTGCCAAGAGACTTCTCACTTCTCACCAAAATATATATCGAAGGCTATGCAAATATCTGGAGAAATGATTAGCATTTTATACCATGTCTTGAGCAGGCACAACATGTTGCATTTGGGATTTACATTTAGAACATTTGACAGATGCTTTCATCCAAAGTAACTTACAGTGCATCTGAGCTATACATTTCTTCAGTCTGTGCAATCACTGGGAATTAAACCTGTGACCTTGGTGTTGCTAGCACCAGCTGAGCTACAGAAAAGAAAGAATCAAAGCGTCTTTTATAAATTAATCTAAGTTCTTGCCCTAACTAGCAAAAGCACATGTCAAATAGGCTTGGGGGAAAATAATTCCCTTATGTGTTGTGATTTTTTTTTTTTTTATGATTCTGAATTCAAAATGAATGATAATTCAGAATTTTAATGAACAGTTTGACCAATAGTTTTACATAAATAACAACATTCCAAGTAAATTATTCTCATGTCAGTCTCATCAAGAAAACGTCTCCAGTTACTTATGTAACCATGGTTCCCTGATTAGGGAACGAGACACTGCATCCTCTAGCGGTCGCTATGGTGAACGCCTCGTCGTACCCGTGTCTGAAGCATACATTGAAAAACACCAACTCTTTGGCCGGCGACAGCCATGACGTCACAACCGGTGCGACTACAGTATAAATCGGGGCCGGGAGCTACACATCATTCACTTCTTCGTCTGAAGCTTGCGTCCGAAGCATGGCAAGAAACCTAGAGTACGCAGTGTCTCGTTCCCTACTCAGAAAACCATGGTTCTAATAACCTGAACGTTCCCTTTCATTGTCACTTCGAACTCTGCGTCCTCTAGGGGTCCTATTGGGAACGGTATACCCATAGCCACCATGCATGATGGGAGTTGCAAGCCAGAACCATGTCGAGCACTAAGTACCAACTTTACCATATTGATATGGTAGTTGCCCCTGGGACGTTAGACGGCTGTCAGTGACGTTATTCCCTACGGCCAAAGGCCTAGGCTACATACCCCAAAATACTAACCTGTTAGGGCCAGACTCCTGGGCCCGGGTTAGAGCTCAAGGCTTGGAATCAGGAATTTATTCCTTTAAGGGAATACGACCAAGAATCATTTTTGGCCTGTCACACAGGGGCTACCGCACTTTTCTCTTTGTATGTGCTGAAGGAACGGTCTCAAAAGATAGTAGCAACACCTTGTTAAAGTAGGTATCCTGAGGATACATAGGAGGAGTGGTGCCCTAGGCAGAACCGGGGTTTTAAACCACTCAAAAAGAGCACGAAGTCTTTGCGCGTAGCTCTTACCATACAGGATTTTTAGAAAAGTGGGCAAAGCATAACGTGCACACTTACCACTTAAGTGGATTTTAGAAAAGTGGGCAAAGCCTAACGTGCACACTTACCACTTATGTGGATTTTAGAAAAGGGGCAAAGCATGACGTGCACTACACTTGCATACCGTTCTAGTGGTTCTCGTGGCACCCTGAAAATGCAGCCTATAGATAAAAATAGCGTATACCCAGACACTATATCTACAGCTATAATTCTGGAGTGGCTATAGTAAATCTGTCGCTGGGGGAGAACATCCAGCTCTCAATCGAGAGGGAGCTCAACCTACCGCATGTTCCCATGGTGGAACAGCTAGCAGTTATTCAGCTGAGGGAGCAACACACTCAGTTCTCAAACCGAGACGGGGCTCGACCTGCATCATGTTCCAAACTGGAACAGCTAGCACTAGTTTACTTAGCTGTGGGGGCAACACACCTAGTTCTCAGTCGAGAAGGGGGCTCGGCCTACAGCATGTTCCAATGCAGGAACGCTAGCAGTAGTTTACCTTGGCTGAGGGAGCACAAACCCAGCTCGCAACGAGCGGGGGCTCGACCTGCAGCATGATTGAAAAATCAGAGGTGTAAGCATACTGCCGTCTAGCCAGACTCTCATTTCAGGTAACCCTTTGTATAAAAGGGGAGCAATGTCTCAATACTACCACGAGGACAGCCCATGGATCGAGGAATCCAACTCCTCAGAGAGGATTAACCCTCGAAAGAAACATCATACTCACAATACCCCTCAATGGTGAGGGGGGTGATGCCTCAAGGGTATATCCTGGTGATCGGGAAAAACCCCTTAGGGCGACCCGGATACGGTAGACCAGCCAGGGTAGCATGAAAGCGTAAACCCCAGCCCGGACGTCCAGGAAATTTTTTGCAGAGATGCGCCGGGGGCTTGATGATCACAAAGGCTCCCGCAGAAGCATGTGTTTTGGCCGCATGATCCAGGAAGTATGAAACTGAAACCTTACTTACCTTCTGGACATATCGCGACGAGTGAAATAAACACTGCAAGTCAAGCACCCAGTTTCTGAACCCAGCCGGGAACACTGCAAAGTAACTAGCAGAAGGGTTATACACACAACCATCTCATTAGATACACACATATATATATTTATATACATTTATTTAGACATGGATCGTACTCACCCCCCACGGCTCCCGCGTTGGAGCTCTGTCCGGAAAAGCCTCTAGACCGGACCATCAGTAAAATGGTCACTATGAAGCCATAGAACCAAACAAACATCATAGGTCCAGCATAGGAGACAGTAATGCAGGAAATGTGTTACAGGGGAATTTATGCAGGGGAAGAAAAGGGTAGATGTTACACCACCTGAGAGAAAGAGTGGATACCTAAGTATTACTCTGATCCGGATGAAAGTGCTGATGCCTTGTCTGGATCACATTCCTTTAGGTCTTGCCTACCTCCCTTTGACCTATGATACTTCCTACCCCTACCCGCAGGCGGAGGAGGTGCGCGAGCCGCGACACTAGCCTTCTGTGGCTGTCTCTGATCCTCAGACCGAGATGGGCAAGGACCCCTGTGTTGTTCGGGCTTAGACCTGGACCTTCGTGGAATGAAGGTTTTGAAGGCCGCTGAGCGCGCCTTCGCCTCCCTGAACTTTTCGACGACCGTCTCAACGGATGTACCAAAAAGTTCAGAGGGCGAAACCGGGGCATCGAGAAGAAAACCCCTTTCTTTCTTCCCGATGTCTGCCAGGTTTACCCACAGCTGCCTCTCCGTTACTACCATCGCCGCCATAGATCTGCCCATGGCAGAGGCAGCCTGCTTAGTAGCACGGAAAGCAAGATCCGTGGTGCGGCGTAACTCAGCCATCTCATCAGAAGAAAGGCCCTCGCCTTTATCCAGGTCTTTCAGCAGATCAGCCTGGTATGCTTGGAGCACCGCCATCGTGTGCAGTGAAGCAACAGCCTGACCTGCTGCTGCGTATGCCTTGCCATTCATTTTAGATGTAGCTTGAAGAGGCATGGATGGCAAGGAGGGAGTTTTGAGAGATGATGTCTCTCCCATAGAGAGATAGCTAGCTAGCGTCTCTTCTACAGGGGCATTCTCTCATAGCCGTTTTCGCGCACCGCCTCGATATTCGCATAACTGGTATGCTGAAACCGATGGATGCGTGAGAAAAACGGCCTCTTCCATTCCTTCTCGATCTCAGTATGGAGATCAGGAAGGAAAGGAAGACTCACCTGAGCTGGAGGGTTATGGCCAGAAAGATAACGTTCGTCGAGACGACCTCGCGACGCCACTTCCTTAGTCCGCTTCCATGGCAAGTCAAGTCTTGCCGTGGCGCGATCCATAACCTCTAAGAGCTCATCATATGCAGGGCAGGAGGATTGGGATGGCTCAGCCTCAGCTTCTTCGCCCTCTTCATCCTTTTCCTGCTCTTCCTGGGCTGAACCCAGCAGAGCACTGGCCCCTGGTTCAGATGATGTTAAAGAGAGAACATCTTCCTCCAGTGGCTGTCTCTCGCCCCCCGCCGATGAGCGCGAGAAGGAAAGCCCCTCTCTAAACTCATCGGCCAGGTCCACCTGAGATCCCCACGAGCTCATTCTCCTCCGTGCCTCAGCAGCGGAGGGTCCCGAACCGCGGGAAGCAGATGGCTGCCCCTCTTTCCTTGAAAAGAGAGACAAACGAGAGTGGAGCTTTTTCATTGAAAAATGCTCACAGTTAACGCAGATTGCCCCCTCGTGGACATCGCGTGCGTGCTCCTCGCCCCAACAAACAACACATAGATCGTGTGTGTCATCTGGTGTCAAATAGCGCTGACACGGATGCACACACCTTCTAAATGCTCTACTAGTGCTCGCCATAATAAATAGATAGCTCTTACTTTTTCCTTGAAAATGCACGCTTCAAACAGAACAGTCCATGAAGACGAAGAAGAGAATGATGTGTAGCTCCCGGCTTACTACCGATTTATACTGTAGTCGCACCGGTAGTGATGTCATGGCTGTCGCTGGCCAACGTGTTGTTGGGGTTTTTTAAATGTATGCTTCAGACACCGGTCACGACGAGGCGTTCCCCATAGCGACCCCTATAGGACGCAGTTCGAAGTACCCATGAAAGGGAACTGATTTGACAAACACAGAATTTAAAGTTGGCATGAAATGAAAAATCACCCTATTTTCTAAATGCAAGTCACTGTGAATTGTTTTATTTTGTATTTTATTTTATTTTTAATCAAAATATCATAACTCAAGTTTCCAGTGAAATTACAGACTTCTCTCTGGTGACGTATACCGGAGATTTTTTTTCTTAAACTCCACAAAATTCGAACAGTTAACTTCAAGCTGACATTCAGACCCGTCTTCTTCCATTCATTGCGAATTTAAAGAGTTTATTTAAGCATTTAATTAAAACAGAACAAAAGTAATAGAACTTATTATTACCTGCATGGACCTTTATTTGTATATTTGTATAGTTGTATTTGTATTTACTATTCTGTATTTAGTGTTATCTGTATGCACCCAAGGGTCTGAGAGTAACGCAATTTCAATTCTCTGTGTGTATGTACTGTACATGTGGAAGAATTGACAATAAAGCAGACTTGACTTGACTTGACTTATTTTTCCACTTTTTTTATTTGTGATTGACACTGTTGCCATGACACTCTCAGAAGATTTTAGCATGGTAATGGATATGACAATGTTAATGTTTGGTCTTGGTGGAATAGATCTGCTATGTTGCTGAATTGCTGCTGTTGTTGGTTATTACTGTTGTTATAGATTATTGCTGCTGCTGCAAAGCAAGTAAAGGAACTTGCTACTACCAATACATACACAGATACATTGCTGTGTTATTAGACATACTGCTCTTGCCCATAAACCCCCCCCCCCCACCCCCCCCCCCCCCCTGGCATGAATAGCATATACTAATGAACTCGTAGGCAGATCTATACAGGTGGAGCTGGGGAAGGAGGAGGGTTTCAGAGGAACTCTGAAAGTACGCTGCAAAATGCTCTAGTGAATGCTAACCAGCCATATAAATGCAAGTCAGTAAGCTCATTGGCTGCATATGCATCATGAATCAATCAGCTTGTGCCAAGTTGTTTAATGCTGTAAATATAATTAGTTTGCATTAACTTTTTATTGCATAAAAGTTGGTTGCATGGACTTTCAGTGGATGGACAAAAAGGATGAGAGAATATCAAAATATCTCCATTTGCGTTCAGAAGATGAATGAAGGTCTTAGGGGTTTGGAACGACATGAGGTTGAGAAAATAATGACAGAATTTTCATTTTGGGGTTAATTATGCCTTAAGATGAGGTAGAGGCTGTGCAAAAAATCGAAAGCGATTTTCATGTGCATCTCGTCAGTAAAGGTGCTCCTGTGATTAGTAGTAAATCTCCAGCACATGCGTTCAGATGGAGCAGCATTTACCACACAGAGCCGCGTTTTCACGGATCAAGGGGCCAACAGGCAAAATTGGCGTTCAAAATCAGCAATAAATCGCCTTGTGTCGGCTGCTGAAGTATACCCACTGAAATCGCTTCCGCTTTTTGCACAGCCCTAAGATGAGGTGGCATGGTGGCTGTAAATACTGTGGACATGCTTTTTTAAAAAAGAGTCAAGAACTCTACTGTAGCATTTTCTGGAAATAAATAGGCCACTCATCACAAAAGGTACATACAGCTGTGAAAAATGCACATTTCTGTGACTGGACCTTTAACAAGTGCCCACTGTGTATTCTTGCTATAAAGTTCATATGCAGGGGCAGTTCCTACCAGGTGGCCTTATTAAAAGAAGACAACTCATTACCTGGCTCCAGGCCAGATGGATGATGGTACCTGTGTTACAAGGAACAAAACAAAAGGGAGGATCTTAGTTAATCGCTGGTATAGAGTATTGCTCAACCCCCCCCCAAAAGGCAACGCAAAAAAATAAACGTAACACCGGAGCACCATCTTTGTCGCAGGGACATTGAGCAGTAAATCTGTGGCAAACATCTAGTGTCACAGATTGTCCTGCATGCCGAGGAGAAGTGCTGCACTGTCTGGGCGCTGAGGAACAGCAGTAAGGTCAGCCTCAAGTCTAAATCATTCAAGAACACGGGGAGCATTTCGCAGCCTGTCCTCCACAGGACAGTATAACCAACCTTTACCGGCACGTCTGAGCAGGTGCGTGGTCTCACTGCTGACGGACAATTAACCTCGATCGCTCGTTTGCACATGTGAATATTCATGTGTAACAGTGATAACCCTCAATCGTGCCTCACGCACTTATCGATTCGCACAGGTACTTATGTAGATGGCGTGAAAGCATAGATCGCGGGCTAAAGAAATATGCCAAATAAAAAAAAAGAGATAAACAAAAAAAAAAAAAAAAAAAAAAAAAAAAAAAAAAAAAAAAAAAAAAAAAAAAAAAAAAAAAAAAAAAAAAAAAAAAAAAAAAAAAAAAAAAAAAAAAATAAAAAAAAAAAAAAAAAAAAAAAAAAAAAAAAAAATAAATAAAAAAAAAAAAATAAATTACAGTAGAGAAAAAGACCGATGAGTGAAAAGAAAAGGTGCTTGTATAATTGATCAACATTGTTTACCCTTGCTTGGTAGGTTTTACAAAAGAGCTGTCTAAACAGGAGAAGGAGAAAAAGAACTGTTACAGCGGCTTGCTGGAGTTTCGTTAGCATGATAGACAAGCCCAGTTAGAATCGCCCCTAAATTGACTTGCGCTCAGCGTGAAGAAACCTGCCAACCTTAGCGTGTTACGGATGCTATTTCAGCACTCAACTAACTGTACTTTCTCTTCTCACCATAGGTGTTCGTCCAATCACAAGTGCATGAAAACAATGTTAATGATAGTCTTTAAAGCACTAAACTAACTGTGTGGAGCCAGCAAGAGACAGTGGCGCGTTCATTTACACCATGCTATAACCATAGAAGAATATTGCCAAATATCAATAAAAAAGAAATAAATAACCTCAATATTTTCAAAAAAAAAAAAAATTTAAGCAGGCATCTCTCTCTGCAATACGGCAGAAAAACTCGCCTCCTAATTGTCCTTTACGGATGTTGGGGGGGTGAACTGTCTATGGGGGAAAATATCACAATTAGAGACAAAAGATTTGCAACTGCACATTCACCGCGCAAAGCAAAGAGGACAATTTCCCCACTTCGAGTAAACAGCATTAGTGTAGCATAATTATTGGCACAAAAGCAGCAAACTCAAAAAGGCTTTGGATTTGTTCTAATGGTCTTTGAAAGGTTTACCAATAATAAAGCGGTCACGCTCGGACCAATACTTTTCCATTTGCGCTCACAGACACAAAGCTGCTTAAACCGAGACTTTGTCAATAAAACCGAACCTAAACATGACCACTCACTAAATACAGCCTGGGAGGATATATACAGGGAACTGAACACTAGAGGTCAAAGTTTTTATTTATATATATATATATATATTGACATCTAGTGCTCAGTTCTAGTGCTAAGTTCCTTATATAACAGACCATTAGTTTCTCTTTTAACTTGACATTTTAGCTACATGATAATACTGCAAAATTACTTTTATAGATTTCATAGTTTTATTCCTTACTTTAGATTAAAACTTAAAACAAATAAACAAATTTGTCTTGCTATTGCTCATATTTTTAAAAATAAAAATGGCCAAATAGCCCTTATAAACTAACTGTGCATGATAAACTTGTTTTTGTAGAATTTGTTAAATTAATAAATGTTTTATCCCTAATTAAATTAAATTTAGTCTGAAGCTGGGATATACTGTAGGAAAATATGTAGAAAAATGGCAGAAGTGTATGCTGTTTCTTAGACCAGGACATTATCCATCAAAATACGGGTTAAAAAAAAAAAGGTGAAAAATAATATAAACACAGTATTGTACATTGTGCCTTATTTTTTCCAAACTTATGAAATGAAAATTAATTTCCTAATTCTAACTCATTTTCTTCTAAATGCATGTTATTCATCTGATTGTCAACAATTCCAAGCATATTTTCTTTCTTTTTCTTTTTGATCGAAATCTGATCTTCCAATGAAACAACAGACTTCTCTTTGGTGATGTTTGCTGGACTTCTTCAATCATTTAGCTGGCTGAAACCATGCCTCTTTCTTACAACTGACTGCAAGCTCACATTCAACCGATGGATAGAAGCTCACCCTAGAAGTCCTCACCCTACATGTTTTTCTTTTTCGATAATCTATTTCACTTGGATGTACATCACAATACAGAGGAAAAGATCTGTTGTTTCTTCTTTTTCATCATTTTTTCCCGTTTTTCAAAGCTACTAATAAAGAAAAGAGTGGCACATGAGATTCAGTGCACAGACACATGCCCTTTACATCTGTGACATGAAGGTCCGGGCATGGTAACAAGGGAACCACGACAAGGTTCCAAAACAATTTTGTTTTTGACTTTCAAATGAACCATCGATTTGCATAGGAGGCAGGAGGGTTAGGCCAACAATGCCCGAAAAGCTAAACGTGGAAGTCTTTTATTCAGTCTCACGCTGTGTCTTTTTTCAAAGCAGCGAAATGACACCTGAAAAGAAGCCTGGAGGTCATTAACTGTTTATCTTGTTAATGAGGTGTCTTATCTCACAGGATCTTTTATTAAACTGGCTCGTGCTCCATTTGGATACGTGGCCTGTAACCAGTGGCACTAAAACATTGTACCTCGCTCTGGCTCTCTGAGGGAGTCTGGAAGAAAAAAAATCATTCAGGCTAGTTTGACAGAATTACTGATTCAATTCAATCAATGGTGGCCAGCCTCACCTTCAGACGAGAGTTATTACCACGTCTGAGGGATCTGATATGCGTTTGTCACATTTTCTCAGTTGACATCTGTGTGTTATGAGCGTGCGGCTAAGGAATGTGCTTAAACTATTTTTCCTGTGGCAACTCGTCCCTTGAAGCATTTTGAACTAGCCACTAAACCTTTATTATCCTATGGCTGTATACTGCATTTTTCCTGAAGCTGCTTTGGAACCGTATGTATTGTGAAAAGTGCTATATAAATAAATTGAATTGAATTTTCTGATGGCTTGAGAAACACAACATATCTTCATTCATTCATCCATTCATCAAACAAATACATTTCTTTGATTAAAACATAGGTACCATTGCTCTATTGTTCCTGAGGTACTGGGTTTTGAACTGATATGCTAAAAATTGAACTACTATTTGTTTCTGGTAATGACACCTAATAAAGTTCAGATTCTCAGATAGTGTTTAGATCTTTAATTACATTTCTGATGTTTAAAGTGTTACTCTAAAATGCTTGGTGCGATAATGTTTTGGGACAGTGATTTGTTTAAAATAAAATAATATTTGTATTCAACAAGGAAGCATTCAATTAATCCAAAGTGACAGTAAACCCATTTATATTATTTAAAAAAATCTATTTCAAAATAATTGTTCTTTGGAACGCTCTGTTGATCAATATGAAGTGTTTTGTGAGCACCAAATCAGCATATTAAAAAAATAAACAAAATCAGGATATTAGATTTTTGAAGGATCATGTGGCACTTAAGACTGGAGAAATGGCTGCTGAAAATTACGTTTTTGCCATCATTTTGCCACTTGCTACATGTTAAATTATATTAAAATAAAAAGCCGTTATTTTAAAGAGCAAAAGTGCAATTTACTGTATTTTTTAACAAATAACAAGTGTTGGTGAACATAAGAGACTTATTAAAAAAATAAATAAAATAGCAATAAAAAATCTTACTAATCTCAAAACTTTTGAACAGGGTTAATATACATATCATACATAAAAGCAACAACAACAAACAACCAGACATTTGTGGGCTATGATCTGCCGTCTCTTTCTGTTTTTCCTGAGCTTTCCGGGTTCTTCATGCTGCTTTATCATGTCTCGCTCAAATCGTTATGAAAAATACATTCAAATAACCAATCTAGCAATCGTACTGGGTCATGATTTTTGCATTCCATCAGCACGGATGGAAGAAACGGAAAGTCTCAATGCATTTCTAATTAGCGAGCATAGTACCCATTCATTTGTCTGTGTAGGGCTCCTTGGCCCCAGGGGGATCTCCTCGCACACCGTCACTGGCGGTCAAGTCAATTGACGATGACGCTTCCCTGAGCCCACACACATGTTTATTCTGGAATTGTTTTTTGTGTCTTTCAAAACAAGTCTGACCAAAGTCACCCTGTTGAATATTTCCACCGCTGAATTACCAGTGTCATTTTGCATCTTTCTTGAATTGACCCATAAACACATATGCATAAATGACCCGGGGTGACACGTCGCCTCTGCTGAGAAGCACGAACCCCGTGGCCGTCATGGGTCAACAGTCAGGGGGCATTTTCACGCTCGGCTGGGTCAGCGCTTTGATTTGATTGGGTCCAGGGCCACGTGACTCGTGTGCCGCATCTGCCTGATTTGCATGCGGACATGGCGTGGCTGTGGGCTCCTGTCTGAACTCTCACAGCATCTGTGCGGATGTATGGAACTGCAGGCTGCCCAGGGGCGATAGCTTATTCTGTGCATTTATATTTGCTTCCTGCAAAGCACCAACAAACTATTGCAGAGTACATGAGCCGTAGACACCAGCAGGAGAAAAGACCTGGAATATTATTGCATTAATTTTAACAGAACTTAAACTCTGAGTTCAGAAAGTCAGTGTTAGTTTGACCAGTAAGTTTAAGAGTGTGCCATTCGACTAGTTTCACAAATCTTCTTTGTCTCTGTCTTTGTGGTTTTAACAGTTGCACTGAATTAAACTTCAATAACAAAAATCCCATTTGTATTGGAAAAGTTAGTTTCTACGCACCTAAAGACTGATATGTAAGAAGAAAGTGTTGAATAAAGAATTTTTTTAATAGTCACATGGACTATTTTAACGATGTCCTTACTACCTTTCTGGGCCTTGAATGTTTCAGTTGTGTTGCTGTCTATGCAGGGTCAGAAAGCTCTCGGACTTCATCTATAAAATATCTTAATTTGTGTTCAGAAGATGAATGAAGATCTTACGGGTTTGGAACGGCATGAGGGTGAGTAATTAATAGCAGAACTTTCATTTTTGGGTGAACTATCCCTTTAATAAAAGAAAATCATTCACTTGATCTTGATTGAATATCTTTCTTTATAACTTTATTGAGGATTAATCTATATTTTATTTATGACAAGAAAACTATGCAGTGTGTTTAAAACTATTGATTTCAATTTCTGTACCTGAAATTTGCTCATTTGTATTTCTGCAAGCTATTACTGATTGATTTGTTACTCACGTTTACTTGTCTTTAACAATTTCATGTTTGACATTTATATTAGTCTAGTTGTTTTTGGTGTAGCATTTTTGTTAAAACCATAAGTTCCTCTTGAAGGCCTAAGTGTTCTGTAGGCTGCAACAGAATGCTTTGTAAAAAGACAGAATAAATATGTTTGATATCTAATTGTTTGACTTTATTTATTTAACCTTATTGGAATCGAAAATAGGAATAGATAAGAATCAGAATTGTTAAGCATAATCGGAATTGGAATCTGAATCGATAAATTTCAAATACCCTACCCTAGTTGTTCTTAATTAGTTGCCCTTATTTAGTTTGCCCTAAAACATTAACTGCAAACCAAACCATACAGAAACAAATAAATAAATAAAATCCATTTCTTTTTCATCTTGTCTCTTGCTTATCTCTTATTGTACATCACTTTGGATAAAAGCATCTTCTAAATACATAAATGTAACATAAGTGTAGTGATGTTAAACTTAACTAAGTCAAGCAACCTGTGTCGGCTTTTTTACTTCATAGACCCTCCATCCAGTCTGTGACCCATGGCAGTCGCAGCGGTCTTGGAGCAGGGCACAGGTGTGTGGGAGCTAAACTGTCTCAGTGCATTGACTGTCATTCCTCCTCCTGGTCATCTGTAATTGTTTAAAGAGCCAACCTAATGTTCCAGCACAGCAGATTACTGCGGAAAAGCTGTTAGCAGCTAATCACACACTCTTCAGTTCAGCACGTTGTGCTTTACACAATAATTTCAGTCAGAGTTAGATTTTTGTATATTTTAATACACTATGAAACGAATACATCTGAATGGACTAATAACGTTCAAAATATGTTATAAAAAAGCAGATGTACACGTGACATGCACCTTTGATATCTGATGTTGGTAAATGAATGAAGAAATGTGTGTATATAAATTCATGAATATAGCCTATATACTGTATATATATTAAGAGATTACTCGAGTATTGCTTACATTTTGTATATGGGCCTAAGTATTTGATATATCTAAGAATATGAATGTTCATATTTTATAATATTACATAGGGTGTGCATATGAAAATAATTCTATAGAAATAAACACATATGTACATATTAAATCAAACATTATTAGTTATTATTACACGTAATATTATGTTTATATAATAATGTAGATAATGAAACGTATAAATAAAATAACACACACACACACACACACACAAAAATACAGGCTTAAAATTCACTCAAGGCCATGTGTCAGTGTGCCATAGATTTAATATACTTTCCATTATTAACGAACAAACTACATATTTAATACAATGCATAAATATCTCTTATAGAACTCCTTTGATCAAAAATCGCAAAGCACAGCTCAGACATAATTTAGCAAGATGAGATGAATGCCATTAAACTGGTACCAATCCTTCACTTCTGAGAGTCTGACACCAAATGCCACAAAACAGAGATCAACTATAGGACTGACGCAATATGAAAACATTCCTCTATCACCAGACTTAAATGGCCTTATTCCCCCGAGACAACTGTGATTCTGTGAAAGCAGTCTCTAAAAGTCAGTAAAAAATGGCCTTCATATTGCCGGCACAGCGCTGCCATCTTTCATGACAATTCCAGCCTGGCACTGATGGACTTGCATGCAGAATGAGGTGGAGCCACAGGACAACGCACTCACCTTGGACAGGATGCAATCTGTGGGAATTATTGAATTATTGTCAGTAATAGAGGGTTTCAACACCACATGCATTTCAGCTTGACCAAAATCTCCTCAAGATGCGATGGGGGATCAGCCAAAACACAAGTTAAAAGAACCCACCGCACTAAAATCAAGTAAATCCTCTCATAGAATTCCAATTAAATATCATAATTATTGAAAAGCCTGTCAGCGTGTGGCACATTCTTTCACTAGGTGCGTTTCCATTACAGATTTGCACAAAACTTTGGCGATATTTTATAAATGTCGATAAAAAAAGTATTGCGAAATGATGGCGTGTCCATTAACCAATGTTATGCGACTAAAACGTAAACTTTTGCCTCTCGCGATAAGTCATGGCAATGGATTTTGGTGGGATTTTGGCTATATTTATTCAGAGGAGACGTATGCGTGTATCTTTACAGAAGCAGCACACAGAGCCGCTTCAGAAACGTGCGTGGCGTGGCTGGAATAAACACAAGCATTGACTAGAGTTATAGTACATTGAAGAATGATCATATGACTTTTTACATACGCCATGTGACCTGTAAATGTCGGGGGGGGGGGGGGGGGGAACGTTTCATGCACGTTTGGAATTATCCTTTTCGCATTGCCTGAAAAACCACCTCATGCGAGCGTAAAAACTTTTTTGCGATATATGGGCGTTTTTGCGAAATTGATCCATTTGGCGTATTTTCAATTCGCAATTTCAATTTGCGCCTACTGAAAGATCTTTCTATTCTTCTAACAAATGAGTACCTGCACTAAATCTCTTTTTAAAGTCATTAAAGCAATTCGTTACACTAAGACTTTATTAAACTGTTCAGATACAGTTAACAGCAATAAATCAGGTGAAAGGCTTGTTTTTTTCCAAGAGCAAAACGTTCAGTTTCTTATATTAAAACTGGATATCTTTGATTCACTTCAAACTAGAGAACTATATGTTTCTCCGACTTGACAAATGGAAGCAGGGACACAAGACTAAAGGCCTCAACCCATGAGACAGAAGCAGCCCAGCACCAGTACATACATTTAACCTCCAGCACCAATACTCTACCCAGACCTTGTGTTGATGAAGGAAATCCTCTCTGCCGCCTGTGCTGAGAATTGTACACAATGCTTCGGTAATTGGCCAGCCGACTGGATCAATGTTTGTACCTGGTCAAGGTTTTTTATTTCTTGGTGTGCTTTCAAACTTCAAGCAGCAGGGAGATTTTTCTGCTGTTGACTTAGATGTAATATGTGTAGAAGCGCGTCGTTCAATAAAGATGGGAAAAACTCCAGAAAGGTTTTTCGAAGCTCACATTTCAAAATGTTGTATCGTTCATCCACAACTTGAATGATTAATTCACCTGAAAATTAAAATCATTTACTCATGTTATATAACTTTGAAGGTTTCAAGCTGAGAATCAAAAAAAAGTATCATAAAAAGGATTACATCTTTGTGTGAGAAACAGGCCTAATGTAAACTAAAGGAGAAAGTAAACTAAACTGAAGGAAGGTTAGCACAAGCAGGCTTTTCAAGCTAAATATTTTGGGTTTTAAATTAAAATTAATGCACATACTGTTAAAAAAGAAATCACCTAACCTTTCATGTTGTGGTTGCAACAATGCAATGTTAGAATGCGGACAAGTGTGCTAAGACATTTGGTTAAGACATATTCCTGAGCATCAGCAACAAACAGTTGTCTCAGTTGTCTCTCATAAATATGAATACAAATGTTGACAGGACTTTCCTGAAATGAGCAGCTGGCCATTCAAATTAGTGTCAGAAATGAACTTCTTACCAGTTTTACTTTTATGAGTGTATATTTTTTTCCAACTAAAGCACATTAATGCTGTTTGGCAGTTTTATTCCAAACATTTTAAATGTCAACAAATAAATTCTTAACATGAATGTTTGATTAAACAAATATTTTTAACTGCGCTGGCTCTGCATTCATCTGCGATGAATTTGAAACCTAATCAAATTAAAATGACAGATGCTTGGTATCAGCAGAGGCACTCAACTGGACTTCATGCAGAAAACAATGACAAAATACAAATAAAAAAAGAGGAGTTAACCAGAATGAGCATCAATTTGGCTACAATCTGGGCCTTTCGTCACAGTAAAATGAAGTTAGCTGTGGAAAAAAAGCTTCAGTATCATTTCATCCAAATGCCTCTTAGTAAGATATTTTGCATTTAATGTAATAACATCCATTTTTAAGTATCTAAATACTTTTTGTGTCCCCAGTACACTACTGTTAAAAAGTTTGGGGTCTGTAAACTTTTTTAATGTGCTTATGCTCACCATGGCTGCATTAATTTAGAATACAAAAAAAAGGAATGTGAAATATTGCTATTTAAAATAATTTTTTTATATTTAATATATATGAAAATGTATGATTCTGATGCCAAAGCTGAATTTTCCGCATTCTTATTTCCACTCTTCAGTGTCACGTGCTCTCAATTTAATATGCTGATTTAGTGCTCAAAAAACATCTATTATTATCGATGTTGAAAACAGTTGCGCTTATTAATATTTGTGTGGAAACAGTGTTGTTGCTGTTTTCAGGATTTTTTGATAAATCGAAAGTTCAAAACCACAGCATTTATTTGAAACCGGAGCTTTGTAAAATTATAAATGTAATTTTAAATATAGCATTTTAATTTTATCATTATGTAAAACTCTAAATTATAATGTCACTTTCGATCATTTAAAAATAATAATTTATTTTAAAAAAATCTTACTGATCCCCAACTTCTGAATGGTGTTGTTTGAAATTCTACTGTGCTTCACCAGTAATGTTTTACTGTTTTCTCTTATTCCTCATTTTAAACACAAGCCCTGGCATTTATAGCCTGTATTTCCCATATATGTCTCCCCACTGGAACACAGATTGCCTCAATATTAAATCAATAGCACCAGAGAGCCAGCGTGTTACATGTGGCCTACAGGATTAAGCGACCAGTTCTGCATGAGGCGGCACCTTGCCTTCAGTCTCTGCTTAGCTCAAACACAAATCTTCTATGATTTACACACCCGTGCAGACTCCCAAAATGACAGCTGCAGACTCTGGGAGTGAGCGTTCCGACGGCCCGCATTTGCCCGCAACCCATCGTTTGACGAATGAGCCACGACTGCAGCCTCACCTTTCATTTCACAGCCATTACATTTCACCAGGCTCACTCGCAAACTCTGAGAATGACATACGGAGGGGTTGGACAAGCGCGCTGACCTCCCTGCGCGTACGGCATTTGCTTTCACATTCTTTGAACCCTTTCCTCTTCATCAAACCTGATCAGGCGCTCTCCAAAGCGAAGCAGCGTTCACTGCAGCTCTGAGGCCGGTGTGCTTGAGCGAAGTAGAATGCAGGCACCGGAGGCTTCATCGCTAATGGGACGAGATAAACACGACTGTGGTGAAAAACATACAAGCCTGGTGGGTCTTAATACGAGATCACAGCGAGAAAGCCCCAGGCTAAACGGTATTTCAAAGGCACATCAAAGTCTTCTCCCAGGGACCGCTGCCGCAAATACCCCGAAGTCAAACTAAGACACATGCGCAATATCAGCAGCCCCTGAAAGAAGTCACATAACAGGAAGAAACGCAACAGGATCTGACATTCTGATGATCTGATCGCACATTAAATATAATGTAGGATCCACATGCTCCGCTGCAAAATGCGAAAAGTTTTTTTCAGTCGTTCAAGGGCTATAGTTTCATTTTGTCAAATGAAGTAGTGGAAAATTAAGTTTTTTGCTCAGTTACTATATTCAGAAAATGCTTAGCCTAAAGCTAAACATTAATATGTCAGTTGTCATTAACATTTTTCAATTAAATTCACTAAAAAGTTAATGAATAATGATTCACAGCCAGACTGTATAATTGTGTATTGTATTTATGTACTGTATATAATTGGATATATGTGAAAATGTATGTGTTTATTCTGTTAGTCAATAAAATACGCAATTTTGACTACTAGACACATCCTCAGTTCATAAAACACAGGTTTATTCACAACATCAGACTATATGTAAACACAAAGCAAGCAAGAAAAACAAGTTGAGACCTGTGTGTAGGACGCCGACGCATTGTGGTCTCCGTCTGGCTGCCTATTTGATCCCAACAGTAATATGAGCTTGTCTCAAAGATTAAGACACACAAGTCTAAGTGCAGACAGTCAGTACAGTAAAACTACAAACGCTTCATTAAATCATTATGGTTCCTTTAATAGCTCCACCCTGTATATGGATAACTGTGCCAATTCTAGACCAAATAAGCCTACATGTAAGCGAGAACATTAACCAAAATAATCCAGATTTCACAAGCCAAAAAGATTTCATTAAACAAATATTATTTGCAATATTATAATAATTAAATATTGATACAAAATTGATATAAAAATTAATTTTTACTGAATATTTAAAATATTCAATAAATTATTTAACTAAAATGTATGGTTTAATATAATTATTAAATTATTTACCCTTCTTTTGTGTAGGATTCAATTTGTATGTAATCTAAAAAAACTTTGTTTCATTCAATTGTACCTATCAGTATTGATTGGGGGGGGGGTGGGGGGGTGGGGGGGGGGGGGGGGGGGGGGGGGGGTGGGTAAACATACAGTTAATTAAATAAAATGTAATAAACTTTCGTTAGTTAGTTAGTTAGTTAGTTAGTTAGAGTGGGGCCAGTGAACATGTTGTCAGAACAAGTAAAAATATAAAATACAGGTTCAACAAGGCCGGCAGAAGAAAAAAAAATCTTTATTTCTGAATGCTGCATGTCCTTTGTGCAAATGAATAAAGAAAGGCTGGCTTATTTTTCTAGGATGGTCTCATGTGTTCATGGTGTGGGATGCTCGTACAATGCTAAACACAACTGACACATCCTGAAAGAATCTGAACTAAACCTCTCATCACTGCGGACACAGAGAAAGCAAACAGCTGTGCATGTTCGATTTTAAAAACACACACACACACCCTCACACAGGTGCACACACACAAACGTACACAGAAACACCTGTTTAAGGGCACAGTCTGCTTTTTAATGCACAATGTGAATATTAAAATACCATCTTTGATCTCTTGCCTACACAAACCATTCATTTCAATAATGTTTGCCTGAGGGTTTATTTTTGAGAAACATCTCCGCTTTGCCCTTTGACTCCCAAATGCCTTAAAAGGTGCACAGGTCAATATGAGGCCCAGAGTATATTTTCTTTTAATCAGGACTTGAAATGTTGTGCCACATACAATAAACAATTTCAGTCACCCACAACACTGAGCCCATTCAGAAGATTAGATTATGATTGGTTGGTCCCTGAGCTGGGCTTGTTGACAGAAATGTGGTCCCTTGCAATAACTCACAGTCATGGGGGAAACAATCTGTCTAAGGAGGGGTCTGAGTTACACCTGCAATATGCTCCCGCTCTCATCCGGCCATGACAAATATGAAACGCAGCTATCCCCTCGCCACAGAGCCTGAGACCTAGAGTAAATATGAGACAAACAAACCAAATCCACTTGTTTTATCTGCTGAAAGAATACAAGGGTACTGGAGCCACATGCAGTAGATCAGTGGAGCAAGTCACTGCATGATACGTGGTGGCAGGACATGATTGAAAATGCCTAGGTTACGCCCCAACTATTTTGACAGCTGAAAAGAAACAATGCTATGAAAAAGCATTGTACTCTGGGCTTATTTTAGCTTTACAATTAACTGTATTCAGTTTAGTCAAAAAGGTATTAAAAGCACCAAGGTACATGGCCATGTTCATATAACAATACATAAAACATGGATGAATGGATGATTGGTTGGATGTATGGATGGATGGGTCTATGGATGGATGGTTGGTTGGGTCTATGAATGAATGAATGACTGGGTAGGTGTTTGGATGGATGGATGATTGGTTGGATGACTGGTTTGATGTATGGATGGATGGGTCTAAAGATGGATGGATGGATGGATGAATAAATGAATGGGTAGGTGTTTGGATGAATGGATGGTTGGATGAATGAATGAATGAATGAATGGATGGATGATTGGTTGGATGATTGGTTTGATGTATGGATGGCTGGGTCAATGGATGGATGGATGAATGATTGAATGGGTAGGTGTTTGGATGAATATATGAATGACTGATAATGGATATTCTTGGGTGTTTGGATGGATGGATGGATGGATGGGTAGGTGTTTGCATGAATCAATGAATGAATGAATGAATGGATGGATGGATGGATTAATAGATGGATGGGTCGGTGGGTGTTTGGATGGATGATTGGTTAGATGTATGGATGGATGGGTCGATGGATGAATGAATGAATGGGTAGGTGTTTGGATGAATGAATGAATGAATGGATTGATAGATGGATAGGTCTGAGGGTGTTTGGATGGATGAATGCATGTATGGGTAGGTGTTTGGATGGATGGGTCTATGAATGGGTAGGTGTTTGAATGGATGGATGGATGTATGGCAAGGCAAGGCAAGTTTATTTATATAGCACATTTCATACACAATGGTAATTCAAAGTGCTTTACATAAAAGAAATGAAAAACAGTATGTCTTAAAATGTCACTATTTCTTCGTTTAAACTAATTTCACAATCACCGTTTTTATTTTTTTTCTGAGGAGACTGGCTTCCATAGAATTGTCAGCTATTTTATTGAAATACTTGTACTGGCAAAGTTTAAACCACTTTCTGGAGTGAAATGTTTGATTGACAGGTGAGTGGGCAGTCCTTCACTGCTGACTGAGACATTTATATTCCAAATATGAAGTGGTAAAATGCATTTTCTCTAATGCTCTAATAAAACAATCTCTAATTGTTGTTTGAGTTACAGGATTACAAAACATTTAGTAGTTGTGATCAGATAACCCATGCTGGGTCCAGAAACAAGGTCAAAGTACCATGGTATTAATGTGCCATTCAATGTCATTGTGACGAGTGGGGCGGGGCCGAGAGCCGTGGGAGCGGAGCGTCCATGAGACATCCTCTGCCATAATCTTGCAAACAGAACCAAAACAACAAACCAGCCTGGCCCATCAATCGTCCTCCCTGTCCTTCGTGCGTCCTCCTTTTATCCTTCCGGAGCTCCTCTGTGGGACTCGAGTCTGGTGTGTGGCGCAGGAGTCTCTCATTACCTTTTACTCCACCGGCCTCGCTCCGCTCCCACGGTTCTCGGCCCAGCCCCACTTGTCACAATCATCATTGTATGACATGATAACAGCGTTTTAAAAGGGAGTCTATGATGTATGCTAAAAGACATTATTTTGTGTATTTGGTGTAAGGAAATGTTTTTGCGGTTTTAAGGTTCAAAAAACAAATTATTTTCCATATACTGTACATTATTGTTTCTCCTCTTGCCCCACCTTTCTGAAACGCGTCAATTTTTACAAAGCTCATCGGTCTGAAGCGAGGTGTGCTCCGATTGTCCAACTATCTAGTGCGTTGTGATTGTGCTACTCTACACTGCTCAAAACTAGCGTTTGAATCATCAGTGGCAAATCCTTTAAATATGAAAACTTACTTACAGTCTGTGAGTCAGAACAGCCGGCATTGTAGTCTTCTCTACCAGGATCAGTAAACAGTCCTACATTAAATGTGCTGCCCACATCTGAATATTTGGGTTGAACTGTTCCGAAACAGTGTTGTAAATACAACTTAACACTGCTTTCTAGTCGTGTCTTCTTTGGAAGGCCAAACAAAGTAGTTACGCTTTCACAAGTGTCACACACGGCGGGCTAGAGTGAGCAGCGGCTGGCGGGCTTAGAACGGCGCAGGCCTTGCGGCAACCACTGTTTTACTGACCACGGGCATGGACCTCAGCTCCGCTTCATTCGTCCACAGTGAAAGCCGATCTAGCGATCCACAGCACAAAGTTGATGTAATTCCTCAGGACCAGCACAGATCAGCTTCAGGCATGACGAAGCGATATCGTCCTCTTTTGGAAGGACAAGCAAAGTAGTTTCGCTTTTACAACGAAACACACAGTGCCTTCACGGTATGGCGGCGGCAACAACAATACTACACGAGAATAAAAGTGATGCCTTCTTCTTTGCGTGAACATTTGGGCGGCGTTTATACAACATCTTCCCACATTCGTGACGTAGACATGTGGGGGCTGTTAACATAAGGGGGCCCCCGTTTTTTTTTTTTGTTATTTAGGCATGGCTGACTCTTAACGTTTAATAAGAATATCTCTTTGGATTTTGAGATTTGAGTTTTGCAACTTTACCAGATTTCTTTATGCACCAGACTTGTAACACTCCAAAAAAGAACGAAAAATTGAATCGCATAGATGACCCCTTTAAGGGTTAACTGCTCTTGTCCAATAATTAAGCTTTTTGATTGAACCATACTGTCTTATGAAAAAAGTCCTTGATCTTTTTTTGTTCTGTCATTTCATTTCAATGTGCAAAGGCCTGCAACTGCCAAACTCACCTAAAACTACAGGGATAGAAGAAAGAATAAAGGAAGTGCAAAATATTATGGGCGAGAGTAAGAAATGTCCATAAATTACTAGAGTTCTGCTATCTGAACCAATTTTGCCCTAAAAACCCACAGGTTTTAGGTTGGGATGGGGTCATTTAGTAAAGGTTTTTTTGATAATACAGCCCTCTGAGTTGGGTTCTCTGCTTTTATAAGAAAAAAAATATTCCTTTAAATATAGTTTTACATTTAACGGCACCTTGCTTTCAAAGCCCTAGAACTTGTGCCGGGATTCGGTAATGCATATATAACGGTAATGAATAGCATATATTGTTATCGTGGGGCCTTCTAAATAACCGTGAATAAATAATATTACCAATATTCCAATTTTTCATGCATTTTAAGAATCAACTTTAACCATCACTGTCAAAATGCACAACACAGCGCGACGAGAAGCAACCTGGACGGAACATGTGAGAGACCGCCTGTGAAAGCGCACTTTCACTCTCTGACAGCAGATGGCGCTAAACTGTAGAAATAATAATAATAATTCTTTTAAATGCAGCCGTTACCCCGGAAACCTTGTAAACAAAGCAGCTGCACTACTTTTTGCTTCTGAATCGTGTTTATATTATTTAAACAGCCATTCAGATTTGTTTATTTGCTATGATGTTCATCACAGAGCAAAATACTTAAATATTTAGACTTAATAGGCTATTTATTTTCAATCTTTTTTTACATTTTAATCTGGACTACAACTTGCCCTAGATATTGTTTGAAAGTGTTTGATTCTTTATTGTTCGGTCACACACTTTATATTAGGGCTTCATTAGTTAACATTAGATAATTCATTAGTTAACATAAACTGCCAAAGAAAAAAATCTTCTAAACATTCATTAATATTAATTCCAATATTTAATAACAGATTGTTAAAATCGAAAGTTGCAACTGTGTTATTTAATGAGCAAACATGAACTAAGATTAATAACTTCTGTAGCAAATGTAGCTATTGCTCATTGTGAATGTTAATGCATTAACTAAGGTTAACTAATGAGGTCTTATTGTAAAGTGATACCTATTGTCTTTATAGTTCTTTTGCACTTTAATCTGTGTAAAATTTTTAACTTTATACTGTATTGCTTTATTGCATTTAAATGTTCAGTTATTTTTGTTATAAGAAAAAAGTTATTAAACCTGTTATACTGTATTATGACAGCATTTTTTTAAAACTAAATTCCAATATCGTGATAATACCGCATACCGTGATAAAAGCATTAGCAATTAATCGCAACATGAAAAATTGATACCGGCATATTCCTAAAAGCAACAGATGTCATGCACACCTCTTAGTGAACTTAGCAAGTTTTTCGTAATGAGTAATAAAACAAAAAATTTGCAAGGGAGAACTCATGATGACAAAGCATGTCATGGAGGATGAGAGGGATGTGTTGGGTTGATGAAATAATAACAGCAGAGTTTTCCCATTACTCTCAAGGCTGAGCAACCCTGCAAGCTGAAGCAGTAGCAAGAGAAACTATAGAGCAAGAATGCAGTTGGACTTAGTTTTTTTTATCAGACAAGGACAGTCACGGAACTGAAACCATTTACATTTTATTCATTTGGCAGACACTTTTATCCAAAGCGACTTAACTGAAATCATTAACTGTCAATGCAGTTCTCTATTTGAGCAAGTAATTGTGCAACAAATTCGGTTTTCAAAAAGTACGAGTTCCAAGAGGAATTTATGAGACTGTTTATGTAACTTACATCTGTTGGTCACCCAATATATTTTTATTAAACTGGTAACCATGTGCTATTCTCTCATTTGCTCTTATGTGCTAAGGGAGTCATTGTGCCTTGATGTAACCGTTTGTTTCAACCTAATCTCATGAGATACTGAATTTATGAACTGATGAGTTCTCAAGAAATTCTACGATTTGATGTACGAAAATGTGCAAATTAAACCAAAGTGATTAATTTGCCAAAATTTAAAATAATTAACACTTGCCATGAGAATTGCATGCAATCCTGATCAGGTCAAATGATCTTGGGTACAGACCGGGTTCAAGCTTCAATCTGAAGCCCACTGCACATTCACATTCGGTCAAATAACAGAACTAATAGCTGTCTAATAGACTGATCCGATAATAAACAGCCTGTATAAATCCCAGTATGGACAGAATCATTTTCTTGAAAATGACGTGGAATATTTCGTCGTCTTATTTTGCTCAGCTAAATTCGAGATTGGGACCGGCAAACTGCCAGGTATTAAACATGACCTGTAATTCTTGCTGTCCGTGATGTGAAACCTGGCAAAATAATAGCATGAACACTGAGGACTCTTTCTTCTGTGACAGTCCAAATAAGCTGTTATGAATACGTTGAAAAAGCAATTTGCCTTGATCACAGACATCCTCTGCAATAATCTTCCTTTAGATGAGAAGAGAAAAGAAGAACTGGATTAGTCATACTCTCGTCAGTTAAAAACCGATTACTTGATTGATTCGCGCTATGGACCCCAGTCACGTATTTCGTTCTATGACAGAGGTGAGAAATGACAAAAGTACTCTATAATTATCCCAAGCTGTTGCCATGCCAGCGAGATATTTAAACACCTTACATCCCAACTCAACATGCACAGTGCACATATATCTATTAAAGTGCATGTAATAACTCCTATCATCTCTACCTTTGTTGCATTCTCATATTGTGCGGCAGCTATTGAAAATCGACATAAATCATCCTTGGCTGTCACTCAAATTCTTTATAATCTTTTAAGACCGTTGTAATACAATGGAGGAAATAATGATGTGAATGACTTCGGTCCGAAAGACATTTTCTTCAGGTTCAGCAAGGTCTTAAGCTTCTACTGATACAGATGAAACATTGTCTTCCATATTCATGTCCTTGCCTAAAAGTTTTTCAAATGTATGTCCAAAAGAGTGCTGTATTACAAATTAAATTAATAAAATGAATAATTAATAAAAGTATTCATTATTAATGCGACAAAATACTTCTAAAGTACGGATTCTCTTTATGCACTTTAAATGAAGTAAGATATCCATTCCCTCAGATAGAACAGTCTGGATTTACACACACTGATTTGTTTACTATTTAGCTTTTTTTTTCTCAAAAAAAAAAGCTATTAATTTCCCTTTAGAATGGCGTAGTGTTTCCATGGCACTGATTCACTTGAGTTGAGGTGCCAACAAACTTCTCTAATTAAGATCATCTAGATTAGTAGTACATGGTTATTAACTATTTATAAGGAATTAAGCCCTGTGGAAATGGCAAAAAATGGCAAAAAACAAAATAATTATTATGGAAGAGAAACAGATTGTTAGGAAAACTAATACAAATTTTAATAAAAATAACTAAAATGTCTAAATGTAGTCCTTAAAATAACACAGAATAAGATTAATTCAATACTATTAGGACCAAACAATGGCCTGCTCCTTTCTTATTTCCTTAAAAGCAGCCCAGTCATCCTGCTTCTCATAGGACGCCATTGCCAAGACACTTCAAAAAAACTTTGAAAGGGTCGTAACTCTTGACTCATCTTAGTGAAGGTGTCCGTTTGAATATGATCAGAGGGATGTTTTAATCTTCTGCCGAAAATGAGTGCTCCTCCATGTCAGGCGGACTCAGGAAGCCACCTGCGTGACGGATGATCTGAGCTGTCACCTCCCCGCGGATGATATTAAGGGACAGCAGCCTGCCAGACACACATCTGCTACTTAGCCTCTACATAGACCCGTCTACCTGAAACAGCACTCTCTACGGGACCCGTGGCATACAGGAATGCAAGTACGATGTTTAGGCGCATGGCGATTTGGACTGGTACTGTGAAATGAGCAGATGAATAAACTGCAGAGGGCCTCGGCCCTTATCAGCAGCCCTGGGAAAATGATAATACTTGCAATGCACCGGAGAGTAAGGCAAGAGATAATGAGAGTTTTACAAATCACAAGCGAGCATTATGTCCTTAAACCTGTCATGATGAAGTGCTCAGCGGACTAAGCCTGTTTTATCATAAACTACATTCTTATTGTGAATCTAGTTTTCATAATTATGTTGACATGTCACAGAATCTACTGTGACAGAGGCTTCAACTAACAGCTCAGATTATTATTATAATTTATTAATTTATTCAAATATATTTACTTATTCTACCTTACATGACTGTTCATTTGGGGTCAGTTTATAGTTATAAATATAGTTATATTTATAATTTGTTTTACATGTGTTTACTTTATTTTTGTCAAATACGCAACCTTGGTCCAAAACCACAAACAAATGTCTTTCAAAAATTAAAAAAATCTTACAAACATCATACTTTTTAACAGCAGTGTATGTGTGTGAAATGATCTGTAATTACTTTGAATAAATCCGAAAATGAATCATTAACATAATTATATACTTTAAAAAAAACAAAGAAACCCAAACCAAAATTTAAACTGTCGGTTTCTTTAGACTCAAAGCAGTCTCGTCCTGTTGAAATGGGTGGTTAATTTATAGAATAAGCAGCAAAAGGAACCAGACTTTACGTTGGCAGTCAAAAGTCTGACTAAACAAGACAGCAAAAGGCCAAGTTTTCAGAGAGGAACAGGAAGTGTTAAATGAATCCAAAAATAAATAAATTAATCCAAACACTTGAATACAATCTAGACATTAACTATATTCGATTTTCTGGCGGCGGTCTGAGGTGAAATTAGAATCAGCCTCAGGTCAGTAACATATTCCTCCGGTCAATTCATTCATCAGCGGCTTATCCTTGCTCCCTATTATTTTGCACCTAATTCCAAGGCATGTAAGTGTCTGGTTAGTGCTATGTCAGTCAGCCCCCTGCTGGGATCCTGTCGGAGCACACCGAAGCTCTTAATTGAATACTGTAATACCACTGTTTTCGCCGTAGGGTGCCCCCACGACACACAAGCTAGACGAAGGCAGCCGGCACGACCCCTCTTCTCCAGCCTCATTAATTACTACATCACATCCCTGCCTTCCACTCCTGTGCCGAAGGGCCCCTACCGGCAGCTCATGTAAAAGCCAGAGCAATGGAAACATCACAGAAAACTCCCTTGGATACCCACGAGGCTCTTCCACACCGGACAAAGGACAGGCAAAGTAATGATAAGACCATCCCGGAAGAGGACAGGGAATACTGTTGACTTTAGCTATTTCCTGACTGATTTTTTTCAAGCCGTTCACTGGCCTCAAACATCGTTCTGCCACTGTGATCGAAAACAGAATAGCCATCAGGAAGTGGCTCTGGGAACTGACCAATCACTGCCCTCACAGGATCAAAGAGCAGGGATTCGGGTACGACGTTCCTGTTTGGGGACAAATGATATAATCGTATCTGAACACACATCCTGTCTTTGGTTCTCACGGCCATGTACTGATCAACAGCCAGCAGATGAAGAGCACGTTGGAGCTTCAGAGAAAGAAAAAACAATCAAGAAAGAGGGGTTAAAACTGGGATTATTACTCTCAGGCTCTAAAACTGGACTTCTACTATGGATAGGAAACAAAACAAAAACTAGATATTATTCAGTAGTAGCAGTAGTAGTAGCATTTATATTTGGAAGTTACATTATTTATATTGCTTAGTTGAGACCTTTAGAACTGGCTGTAATGAATCTGATTAATTTGCTTAAAGTGGTCATATGATTTTGCTAAAAAGAACATTATTTTGTGTCATGAAATGTGTTTATGCGGTTTAAAGTAAAAAAAAAACTTTGTGGTTATTTTCCCGATACTGTACATTATTGTTTCTTGCTCCTCTATGCCCCGCCTTTTTGAAACGCGTCGATTTTTTACAAAGCTCATCGGTTTGAAAAGTGAGGTGTGCTGTGATTGGCTAGCTATCCAGTGTGTTGTGATTGGCTTAATACCTCAAGCGTGAGACGGAAATGTTACGCCTCTTACCATACTGTGATGCCCTGTCCCGCCGGAGCGACGAAACAAAAACATTAAAAAACCCATTATAAATGAGGCATTTGTTGTATCCAGTGGGGATATAATTACGGTTTATAATTACTTATACTGTCTTTTTATGCATTGCTTGCATTGCATCGCGCTGCTTAAACATAAAACTCTGTCTGCTTTTGTGATCGGAGAAATGACAAATAACAAGTGCTACTCTACACTGCTCAACTCGCGTTTGAATCATCAGTGGCAATCCTTTAAATGAAAACGTACTTACAAACTGAGTAAGAACTGCCAGAATTGTAGTCTACGTTACTCTCCAGGATCAGTAAACAGTCCTCCATATAATGCGCTGCACACATCTGGATATTTGGTTAAACTGTTTTCTGGAACATTGTTGTAAATACAACTTAACCACTGATTTGTAGTTGTGTCCTCTTTTGGAAGGTCAAACAAAATATTTTCGCTTTCACAATGAAACACAGCGGCCAAGCGTGAGTGAAAGCCCCGGCTTAGCGTGAGCTGAGGCCATGCTAAGTGGCCGGAGGCCGGGCTAGCATGATCCGAAGCCCCGGCTTAGCGTGCGCTGAGGCGGTGGGGTCCAGAACGGCGACGCCCGTCGGATCGACGAATGATAGGCAAACCACATGGCCGACCCCGGCTGGACTCCCTCCGCTTTGTCCCGGTGAAGTTGATGCATATTCCCCTCAGCGACCATCACAGATCACTCCAGCATGCGAAGTCGGATAGCGTCCTCTTTTGGGAGAACCAACAAGTAGTTTTCGCTTCCAACGAGCACACAGTCTCCTTCCCGATCACGGCTGCAGCGTCACAATACTACAGTGATAAAGTTCTCCTTTCTTTCGGAACGTGGGGCGGCGTATGCAAATCTTCCCAGAAAACAAAAAAAAAAAAAAAAAAAAAACAAAAATAAAAAAACACATAGTGAGGTAGATATGTGGGGGCGTGTTAGAACGAGCCGTTTTAGGTAGGTGTGGCTGACTCTTAAACTTTTATAAAGAATATCTCTTTGGATTTGAGACTTTAGTCTTTGCAACTTTACGATCGTCTTTATGCACCAAGAGCTTGTAACACTCCAAGGAGAAAAGAAAAATTTAAATATGACCTCCTTTAACCATACTGTCTTCAATTCCAATGGATGTACTTGTGCATCATGCTAAAGTAACAAGGCAATAGACTTCCTCATGCCACCGCTCAAAGTAGCTGTTAAAGTGAAAAGAGACAAATAACTGGAAATGCTTCTCTACTCATGTCTTTCATGACATCTCACTGAACTCACAAGGCCCAACATAAGGCCCAAGCAGCTGAGGGATTTTACACATTCATGCATACAGTATACTGTGTTGAGAAATGCTGAGTCATTCACTCATTCAATATTCACTACAGAGGAAATGTTACAAAGTTATACGAGAAAAGAGCAAATGAATAAGAGCGCTCGGACAGATTTTTAGGCAGTATTGTACAATTTGTATTACATTATACATTTAGATGTTTAAGCGTCTCGAATGACACAAAGAAGCAACGGATCTTATCTGACCGTTTAGACAGAGACTACACTTCCATACAGAGACGAAACACTACTAGTAAGCAATATATTTAAAATCCATTTATTTCATACTAAGTATAGTTCAAATCTATTAACATATTTACTGATGTATCACTCGAGCCTTATTGATATAAAAGTTCTTAAAACTTTATTTGGAGTACTACTTGTGCACAATGCACATTTCTTAATATTAAGCCTAAAATGTGTTTTTAATGTCACTACTGATGAGGATTGTATGATCTCTGTATAATATCTGTCTTTAAATGCAATATATTTAAAGTGTACCTTAAGTATACTTGCAATAGTTCCACTTTTGCACAATCAAATATGCTTCAGTATATCTTTAGTTGAACTTCAGCTCTACTTTCTTACAATTAAAGTGCATTAAGTACTAAATTAGTTGTTCCAGTTTAGCAGACTTTAAGTATCCCCGTTTAGTATACTATTGCAGGGTATTTTTAAGTACATAAATATGTAAATGTATTTGTAGTACACTTAGCATTAAATAAATGTATATTTATTTTTTACTATGGACAGTAACTACCAGTGTGTCAAAACGCTTCTGACTGGTCTTTAGACATGTTCACCTTATAATGTTTTGCTGCAAAAATGTCCGCTGTCAATGGCATATTGATGCATGAATTTGATGCAGAGAATTTGTGCGAAATCTTCATGGCGAAATGTGACATGAAATTCAGATTATGTGAATTCCTATAGAAAAGACTGGATTTCGCCCACAAAACTTCACCGAGCGACAGTAAACTGTGACTATGTGATCTTTCCTGTGACACACATTTGGCTCAACTGCACTCATTATTAGACCAAATAAGTGTAAAAATAGATATCCGTTCCATCCAAAAACGTTGAATCAATTTCTCTCACTTTCAGTATTGGCACATGTGCTGAATTTTGCATGTTTGGCGAACTGAGACAAATCCGATTTTAATGTCTGTGCGAGCAAAGCAATATTCTTCTTAAAAGCCCGAAAGCATATCCCATCTCATTCTAAAATTATAAGCACTGATTCGCTCATTTTTTCTTGATTCAAGTCTGTTATTCGCACAGTTTGCGCAGACATCTTTTAATTCAATTAGCTTTGACTCAGCTGAGAGACATATGTTCATCTATTGGAGTGTGGCAGGGCTTCAGATATATGTGCCAGGGGAACAGACTGCACATTTGAATATTTGCGGCCACTATTCCTCCATGTTGAGCGAGGTATCACGAGAGTGCCGAGATGAGCGAGAAACAACGGGATCAGTCGGTTCAGCACTGTAGGCAGGGGCCTCTAACGAGCATCGTAGCACTTGGGATGAAAAGAAAAAGAAACTATTTCTCATAATCCACTTTGAGTACAAGGAAGCATCTTTGTTTTCAGAAGCACTGGGAACAAAAACAAGTGGCATAAACAGCTTCAGAGGCGTTATTTGTGAAAGTCCTCCATTCGAACATGCCAACTCTCAGTGTGACCGAGAGAGGGAAGAAGTGGAAGATCCGGATCCACAGCAAGTCTTCCATTTCTCCATGTCAGCTGCAGCCTCTAGATGTGAGGTCTCGGCGCACTTCTTCAAGCCTTCAGTGCTTCTGAATCTGACAAGTCCAGGCAAGGCTGACAAAAGTTGTGAGACTGTTTCCTCGACATCAAACGTGCAGCATTGTGCCAGTGGTAGTGCTGGAAGGCTGTGAGAGACAGCCCAGTGAAACAAACAGCAGACAGTGCTCTTTTCCCAGAAATAGACCTGCCTCTGACTGACACCTCAGATACGTCTAATGAGTGTTTGCCTATGAATATGTAATACCTTTTCTTCTTTTTTGTCAATTTGAGCTCAAAGGGCTCTCGCTGAGACAATGGGGAAAGAAGATGTTTTAATGGGAACCTTGAATCTAGAGGCCGCTCTTTTGACTTTTAAAAAGTGACTCGTTCACCAGGCAACTGCCAAATGGTCTAGCCACATATGTGTGGTATTTGCTAAAAAAGAAGCAATTTTCAAAGGAAATGCGCTTTAATCAAGGAAAATGTGCCATCCAAATTATGCAGCCATCACAAGCTGACCTTTCACGGCTCTTTTTTAACATTAAATTTAAACAAACATGCCTCAGAGCATTCCCTTATTCAAAACCTGCCTTTCATCACATTCGGTCTGATTAACTAAAAATGCCTACTGTATGTGTGCATCAAGATTTTCAAGAAAAATAAATAATTCACAGATGCATATGCATGTAATTTTGTTAATTGTCATTGAAATATTGATTAATCTGGATTACTCTAAATGAGGAGGGATGGGTCTGCAGCAAATCATTTGCAAAATACACATCTAAACAATTTCCATATAGGTGCATACTGTTACATTTCCATGCAGATCCTATCCTAGATCAAGCTAAAAGCTATTCTGGAATAAGATAAACTTTTATTATTCATTATTATTAATAAAATATACATTATTTACATAGTTATTAATTTGATTATGAATTACATTTAATCTTTGTAATCTTTTACATATTGTGATATATGCTTATGGTGCTTAATAAACTGTGGATTCTTTTTTACAAGATTCTTTGACGAATAGAACGTTCAAAAGAACAGCATTATTTGAAATAGAAACCTTTTCTAACATTATAAAAGTCTTTACTCTCACTTTTAATCAATTTAATGCATCCTTGCAGAATATAAGTATCGATTTCTTACTGACCCCAAACTTTTGAGCGACAGTGCATGTGATTTTACATTTAAAGTATGCAAGTGATCTCTGCGTGAAAATGTTCACACACAAGTTTTACACACAAATAAGATTTATTTCCTCTGTCAAAAAGAAAAATGGGTTTTGAATACTCTTCAGTCTCTCTTTGAAGTCTTTGTGGTTCTGTTCACAGACTTGAAGCTTGAAAATGAAATTGCTGAAATTAAATATACAAAAGTGTAATGAAAGTATATTACAAAAATTAATGAACCGTTATGTTTAAATGTTTTTGAATGAACAAATATTTACAAATATAATTGCTGAATTTGTGTTAAGGGTTTTAAAATGTGGTTTTAATATAAAAATATATTAAAAACATTTTCAAAAAAATGTAAAAGGTTATTTGTGAATAGCATGTTGTTTGTTCATTGTTAATCTATATAAAATTTACCAAGCAAAAAAAAAAAGCAGCAGATTATTCTTCAGGGGATTTGTAACTACTTCAAGTACCTAAACACTACCATTTATTTAAAAATAAATAAATAAAAAACATTGGTCTTCTTACATGTTCTTTGCTCAAGGTAATGAACTATTTTTTTGCTGTTCATGCACAACATATTGCTAGCATATGTGACTAGACTCATTCCCCCCCCCCCCTGTTTTTGAAAATAAAAATTCCCCAAAAACCTCAAATAAGAGAGCTTTATGCCTAAAGGCTTCGAATGCAGTAATTGTCTGTACTCACCATGTAATCATCTGTTATGCTGACAAGCTAATTACTCAGTAAATGTCAATCAAAATCACAACAGACAGTAACAGATTAAACAGCCATGATTTTAACGTTAACAGTTAGTAATATCTTAGGATCCTTTGTTAATTTGTGTTGTGCTGAAACTGAGTTAGCACAGCAGGAGAATATCAAGCATGATTTTTCCCCAAGTGCTCTAAGAGCAAACACCGTGCGAAACGCTGCTGTTATGCAACACGGCTGATGTGTTCTTAAAGCTCAACTTGAATTACTTTGATAAAACAGGGGATATTCAAAAAATGTTTTGCCAGCAAGCCATTTTCTGACATTGCACACCTGCCCTCCGATCAGACGCTGATACTTCCTCAATCTGCGTGTCTGCTGAGGTTAAAGAGACTGCGGGATGAACCACGGCATTGATGTTGGGCCAGCAAAAGTCATTTCTGTTGCTGCGTAGATGATGAAAAGTGCAAGAAAGAGTTTATAACAGGAAGTTTGCGTGTGACACATTATCGATTCCATGATTCAGTGTACTGAATTACCTTCATGCCAGCTCGGTGGGGTTTACAAATGACATGGACTCGGGGGATACATATAGCACAAAGCCAAGACTAAAGGAAGAACCGAATGGACCTGGCTGCAGAGGAAGGAATGGATCATTTTGTCATCTTGCTTCTCTGTAAGCCATAGCCATGCTCTGTAATGAAAGAGTTGACCATTGCTCTCACCTATACTGTCTCAACACTCTTTCTTAGTGCACTCAGGGGAGCGGAAACGCAGAAAACTGTTGCGCTAGGTATGAGTCTGGGAATCTTGGGAAACATTCATATTTATGAGTGGCTCAGCAAGGAAACGAACAATCAGTTCACTTCGGTCACCACCCCTCGGCATAAGATAGACATTTTTTTTTTCAAAACCCATGCTGCCTACTGTATATATACTGTACACGGGCAAAAATTCATTACACAGTAAAACACTCAACTGATTTCAATAAATGCAACATGAGAGGAACAATGTGATGGTCTAATTCACATAATTTTCAAGCCTTTGGCAGATGCTTTTATAATCATACACACATCATTCAATACATTAAGGTGAGTCACATTTACTGTTGTTCAGTGATTTTTTTTTTTTGCAGTCATTTTAGTAATCTGAGTTCACGCGAGGGTTGAAAGCTTTTCCTACGCAGATTTCACAATAGGTTCCTACATTGCTACAACAACAGGCAACAGTATTTTTTTGCCAAAAAAATTGCTAATGTGGCCGCACCTAAGGATACAGTAATATTACAATTCTGTTATGTTTTTTTGTGCAGATTTTCAGTATCTGCCATTTATCAGTTGTTGCCCATAACATGAAAATAATTAATGCTTTTCTTCCTGATACATGATTGTTAATATCAGTGTATCCCTTATGTTAACCATTTAACTTGCCCAGGGAAGGCAGATGGATAATAGCCTTTGGCGCATTTACAGTAATGTTTATTAATGTCTTTTTTTACAAACATGCTATATGAAAGTGCTTTTACTACATCTTCACCGAGCTGCATTGCAATGGTGTGAATGTGCAGCGCTCCTACGCAGCAAAAGTTCACGCAACCCCAGCCCTCCCCGAAGTTACCTTCCTGCCTCCGTGTGACAGCATGTGGCAGTGCTGGGAGGTCACGGATTAAGAAAAGCCAAACAGAATTCGGTGTGATGCTGTCAATAAACCGAGCGCTCTCCCTATAGGCCTAGAAAATGGCCAGCTCATGAATATGCATGGTGCTTGAGGAAAATCCCTCACAGAGTGAAAGGGGACTTCTCTGGAACGAGGCAGAAAAAGACAGATGGAGAAATACAGCATGCTTTGCACAACCATATATTACAGAGGAAGGAGTCTCTACTTCTCGCACCACATCATAACAAACCCAAGAGGCTGGAGACCATTAGTACTACCATTTGGATGTGGGCGATAACTTTCATGAGATGTTGCGGTGTGCTTTTGAAGGGTAAAGAAAAGTTAACCAGTAGTCAAGAACTAAATATATGGACCCATCATAGGAAAGAGCCCAGCCCGTTCACCATAAACACAGACAATTGCCCTCAACCTCGAGCTCCTCATGAATAAATGCAAAAGTTTCTATGTTGCACTATACTATGATTTTGAGTGGCTCAATGGTATTCCGGCTCAGGTAGACATCACTCGAGCCAATTTCCCGACATCAGTTCTAGCACAGTGTCACATCTTGTTACTCTCTCATGACACTAGAAAGCTGTTGGGATATGGCAGAAATATAACACATCTTTCAGCAGACCAGAGCTTTTTTTCCGAGGGTGTTTTGCTTTCGCCTACCAAAGAAAGTGGATGAAGAAACACAAGCAAGGTAAATCTATTTGATAGAATTGGTAATTGTGTGGTGTGCCCAGCAGTGCTGCTAAGAGCCGAAATGGATGGGCACCGTCAGCTCCTCTCTGTCATGCTGTCAGTTGTCCAAAGCCCCGGGGACCGAGGCCTCCTACTGACTCATTTCCATAGCCGCGCTCATGCAGGTAGGGCTGGAAGGGGGAGGTAGGATGGGTGAGTTAACCAGACACACCGGAGAACGGCCAGTGCTCCCAGGTGGAATTAAGCAAGCCAGGCAGGTCCGCCCAAGGTAAGTGAAAAACCTGTTCGGAATCTGCATGAACAAGGCCGGCTATGGATTTGTAAATCATCCCTGCCCTTGCTGATCAACCGCAGAGAGTAAATGTCACACGGCAGCTTGTTCTTTCATTCTCCTTGCCTCCAGAACTGAAACAAAAGTGTTGTGCAAAAAGCATGCTCGCATATCTACACGCCAGCAGATGAACATACAAACTGCGTTTGGAAAAACTGAAACGTAACTGAAGTGGACTGCACTTAGCTGTTGATAAGGAAAGAAAGGAAGATTGAAGTATCGATGCTTGAGGCAACCCTTTGAGAATGTGTTTTTCACCGTACACAATTTCTGTACCTCCTGATGTGAATCTTATGGAAATATGTCCAGATCCCATTTGACCCCAAAACCAAAAGTACAATTTTGCATCAAGATAAATTGAAGGAAATTAAGTCCCATTTCAGGATAATTAAGATAGTTTGTCTTGTGACATTAATTTTATGACAACGAAGCACCAAACTTTCTATTATTGCAATGAGCCTGATTTTTATTTTTTCTGAATTGTCAACTATTAGGAAAATATTCTGGATAGATTTTATATTATACTATTTTGTACTACTTAAATTATTTAAACACTTCATAAATAGTAATAGTAATAGTTTTTATTAAAAATAACATGCACTATTTAAATGAAGTACTTCTGAAATATTTAAATGTATATAATTTTTAAGGAAAATTAGCATAACTGGAACCATAATTGGCTAGAATTGGGATTCAGGATTGTACATGCCCCGGAAAAATATGAAATATTGTTTGATAAAACATGTGAATATATATATACAGTGGGTACTGAAAGTATTCAGACCCCCATTCAATTTTTCACTCTTTGTTATATTGCAGCCATTTGCTAAAGTAATTTAAGTTAATTTTTTTTCCTCATTAATTTACACACAGCCCCCCATATTGACAGAAAAACACAGAATTTTTTACATTTTTGCAGATTTATTAAAAAAGCAAAACTGAAATATCACATGGTCCTAAGTATTCAGACCCTTTGCTGTGAAACTCATATATTTAACTCAGGTGTTGTCCGTTTCTTCTGATCATCCTTGAGATTGTTCTACAACTTCATTTGAGTCCAGCGGTGTTTGATTATACTGACTGGACTTGATTAAGAAAGCCACACACCTGTCTATATAAGAACTTACAGCTCACAGTGCCTGTCAGAGCTAATGAGAATCATGAGGTCAAAGGAACTGCTTGAAGAGCTCAGAGACAGAATTGTGTTAAGGCACAGATCTGGCCAAGGTTACACAAAAATTTCTTTCCTGCTGCACTTAAGGTTCTAAGAGCACAGTGGCCTCCATAATCCTGAAATGGAAGACGTTTGGGACGACCAGCACCCTTCCTAGAGCTGGCCGTCCAGCCAAACTGAGCTATCGGGGGAGAGAGAGCCTTGGTGAGAGAGGTAAAGATAAACCCAAAGATCACTGTGGCTGAGCTAAAGAGATGCAGTCGGGAGATGGGAGAAAAATGTAGAAAGTCAACCATCACTGCAGCCCTCACCAGTCGGGGCTTTATTGCAGAGTGGCCCGACGGAAGCCTCTCCTCAGTGCAATACACATGAAAGCCCGCATGGAGTTTGAAGGACTCCAAGATGGTGAGAAATAGATTCTCTGGTCTGATGAGAACTTTTTTGCCTTAATTCTAAGCAGTATGTGTGGATAAAACCAGGCACTGCTCATCACCTGTCCAATACATTCCCAACAGTGAAGCATGGTGGTGGCAGCATCATGTTGTGGGGGTGTTTTTCAGCTGCAGGGTTAGGACGACTGGTTGCAATCGAGGGAAGATGAATGCGGCCAAGTACAGGGGATCTCCTGGACGAAAACCTTCCCAGAGGCTCATGTCCTCATACTGGGACCGAAGGTTGACCTTCCACAATACACTGACCCTAAGCAGTAAGCACACAGCAAGAGTGGCTTATAGACAACTGTGTGAATGTTCTTGAGTGGCCCAGCCAGAGCCCTGACTTGACCCAATTGAGCATCTCTGGAGAGACTTAAAAATGGCTGTCAACCAACGTTTACCATCTAACCTGACATAACTGGAGAGGATCTGCAATGAGGAATGGCAGAGGATCCCCAAATTCAGGTGTGAAAACTTGTTGCATCTTTTCCAAAAAGACTCATGGCTTTATTAGATCAAAAGGGTGCTTCTACTCAATACTGAGCAAAGGGTCTGAATACTAGGACCATGTGATATTTCAGTTTTCTTTTTTAATATATCTGCAAAAATGTAAACAATTCTGTGTTTTTCGGTCAATATGGTGTGCTGTGTGTACATAAATGAGGAAAAAAAAAAAACTTAAATGATATTAGCAAATGGCTGCAATATAAAAAAAAGAGTGAAAAATTTAAGGGGGTCTGAATATTTTCCGTACCCACTGTATATATAATATATATATATATAATATATATATACTATATATATCTATATATATACCCACACACACACCAACACACACCCACACACACATCACGGGTATATTATGTAGCAATAGCCAAAAACACATTGTATGGGTCAAAATTATATTATGTAAGATCATGTTTCATGAAGATATTTTTGTAAATTTCCTACTGTAAATATATTAACTTAATTTTTGCTTAGTAATATGCATTGCAAAGAACTTAATTTGAACAACATTAAAGGCGATTCTGCAGTATTGTAGAGTTTTTTTGCAAACCCCAGATTCCAGATTTTCAAATTACTTGCATAAAATGAAAAACAATTTTTTTAATTAATTTAATATAACCCAGAAATTTTGTATTCATGAACTACCCATCCATACTTGCATTCAAATTACAAAAGATATCGGATGTTTGCTTTACCAACACACCCACACACACCCACAACACAGCATTTTACTGAAGCAGTCATTATCTCTGCTGGATAAGACAGGTGTGATTAAGAACACTGCTCTAACAACAGATTGCAGGTAATTCATAACTGTGGTGGTCTTACCTAAAAGCAGGATGCATCAGCAGACAGCAGGGCGGCATAAAGGGGAAAAAGAAAAGAGAAATACAGATTAGAGGTCATGGATGTCATTACAGGGCACATGAAGACTTTCACAGCCAGAGTGATTTTCACAGTCATATATGAAACTCGCCGTATGTCAGAAATATTCAGTGTTCAGAGATTCCTTATTTATTCCAAAGTTTACCTAGCTGACTTAGATGAAGCATTCTCATAATGCTCTGAAAACAAAAGCATGATACACACACATAGTAAAAACAAATAACAGCGAGATGAAAAGTCGCCCATGCGCACATCTGCGTGACCTCCGCTAAAAATGAACGGCCACACCACGACAGCTAAAAGAAATAACTCTGTCCGAGTGTAATGAACTTAGTGTGAACTCCCTACTTAGGCCAGACCTTCTGTCCCTCCACCCACCCCCTCTGAACACACACATGCTGCGGTCCAAAGTCACACACACGCTGGGTCTCTCCTCTAAAAGGAGGGGCGAGAGAGTTCCCTTCTATGTTCACAGCTGTCTGCCTGAATGTTCCTCCCTAGTCGAACCGCAGGAATGAAAAGCCTTTTCATTCCATTGAACACCAAGCCCTATAAAGTAGCTCCTTGATACGTCGCCGTCAACGATAAAGCTGAGATGGTCAATAACATATATCTTTTTATTCTACATCTATATAGTATATAGTGATGTTAGCCTTAGCGAATATATTACTACTGATCATACTTACAGTTGGAGATTTCAATGAACCCTTAAACCTAGTTTTTTTTATGTGCAACTTGTCAGGCTCAATTTGTGCTACAGACTTGAATGATACCTCAAATTGTGCGGCTTGCTGAGGACTTTTCTAAGCTGTCACACTTACTGCAAGGCAGATAAAGCAGGCTGAAGCAAAATCCCACAGAGCGATATTTAATGTTGTGCAGTAGCACAGCTATAAAAAAGTGAAGCTATTACTGTAGTTTAATTACATTTCTCAATAGCTAGGTAGTAGTATTGTTAGCTAAAAACATGTATTAGTTCAAATTGCTGCTGACTAGGGCTGTGCAAAAAATCGACTGACAAACTACACAAAATCGCGTTCAAAATCGCCAATGAATCGCCCTTGCGAGTTTGATCGATTTTGTTAGCTGTCATGTTGAACGACGGCCTCTGTGTAGTAAATGCCGCTCCATCTGAAAGCACATGCTGGAGATTTACTACTAATCACAGGAGCGGCTTCATTGACGAGATGCGCATGAAAATCGCATTCGATTTTTTTTACACAGCCCTACTGCTGACTATTTGTAATATTTTGTTTATTAATAAGTGAAGTAGCATAAAGCTACTTTTCCCATGTTGTTTCTCTGAAAGGCAGCTCAGCTTATATTTTGGAATTTAGCATAGCATAGCTAGCTACACTTTTTGAACACACTGAAGGTATTGGATGGACTACTAAATTACACTCAACCCAATGAACCTTACTCCCATCTGGGTCACGGCACCAATTTAACTGGTCCTATTTGCACAACTTCCAGCGAGAGTTGAACCAGCGTCGAATGACATGGAAGGAGTGTGCTAACAAGTATGCTAAAGACTGCAGCCACTAGTATCAGTCGCTAGTGCGCCTCTTGAGGCCTGGGCAGTTGAGTTTACTTACACAGTTTTTAACAGCTGGCTTCCGTTACATTTACCCCCTAAACCTCATTCTCATCTGGGTCACGGCACCAATTTAGCTGGTCTTACATGCTCCGAGTGAGCAAGGGAGATGGACAAACTAACAAATGACGATAAAAACTGCAGCAATTCATCCAACATTTAAAAATCATATCCTGTGTTTTTCACACAAAAATATATCTTATTGATTTCTCCACTCTTTTAGCCTTCACATGGCTTCTAACTTTTCAACTAAGGTAAACATTTTTGGTTGGACATGCTTGATCGTTCACTCGCTAAAACATGACAAATTTTGACATAGAAAAACAGTGTTAAAACTTTCAACATTTAACTTTCAAACCTGCATCTCCACAGGAGCACCACGGACTGAAGTGTTGCAAGCATGTACGCTAGCACCACAGTACTGCAACCAGTTTACCAAAACTACCCCACATTACCCTTACGAATATTAACCATGGTTTTATTATAGTAAAAACGTAGTAACCATGTTTTTGGCGGACTGATTACCATTTGTAAATATAGCCAGTTTTACTGCAAATACCATGGATAAACTATGGTTAGTGTAGCAAAACATGGTTAATTTGTGGTTACCATGGTTTAACTTCAAATAAACACGATTTCTGGTTTTAATTGTAGTAAAACAATAGTTAATTTTCGTAAGGATACTTTTCATAAAGATGTGTCCAAGATGCTAAAGCTGTTTGCTAATGCTAATCCTTTGAGAAAATTATTCTGAAGCACCTACAAGTTCTTTAAAAACCTGATTTCTAGCTTGTCCATGTTGGTTATTAACTATTAACATTAGCTGGTTGAATCACCATTTTGTTCCAAAAACCCAGCTTAAGCTGGATTTTCCAGCAGGCACTGTGTTGTCACCGCACTCTATTAGAAAACTGTTACAAAATGACAGTATTTATAGTGCAGTGACAAATTTGGCTGTGGAGTTGATTTGATATTATTGGAGATGTGTGGGATATTGGAAAGGTAATCTGAGGGGACATCAGTGAGAGATTGCTTTCCTTGAGTGTGCTGAGAGTCGGTGTGTGATTGACGCGCGGCAGGTGGTGGGGGCGTCTTCTTATCAGGTGGCCTCAGGGACAGGGTCAGAGGCGCGGTGCTAGTTCGATTAAGAGATGGTGTCATAACTACACGCCCAACCGTGTACTGCAGATGGATTGGGGGGATCTTCAGGGAGCCCCATGCCTCAAAGTCTCATCGAACGAGGAGCTCCTCCATCTGTTGTTTGCCTACTAAGGCATGTTGTCAACTCAAAGAGCAACATTCAGGCTCCTGTCTGTTTGACGTAAAGCCTCTAACTATAGCTCCATCATTCTACAGGCTGGCAGGCTGAATTGTGTTTAATATTGAGTTTTTTTAAGGCTGCCATCTCTTAAAATACAAAAATCAAAATACAGAATTTCAAACATTAAAACAGTAATAGCCAATAAGCTTACGTTATGTCACACAACTTCTAATAGGTGGCAGGTGGTATTAAGTAAGGGAGAGCATCTGATTGGACAAAACGTGATTGGCCTTTTCAAGTCAATTATTTCATTAAATTTAGGCAGAAAACAATTTATGAAAAGAACTACCTGTCCCGTCATTCTCTATGGCAACATGAGAATAATAAATTGCATTCATAGCATTGAATGCACACTTTGCTCTATTTTGTCAAATAAGTGCTAAAATGCTTTCTGATTTTGTCAGGAAAATTAAAACGAAAGCACACAGAGCATTTTATTTAGACTAAAATCGAATTACAACACAATTACAATTTTCCAATTTGTAAGTAGGAACTTTTCAAGACTACCTGAACGCAGAATTAGTCAGCATGAGTGTAATTTAATTTGATCCGAAAAAAGGCTCTGAGGATTAGAAATACACTCACAATTTTCCCAATCAAATAAAAAAAAGGCATATTTTCAATGTTTCATCAGCTAAATGATAGGCATCCAGGTGTATACTAACATATGATATTGAATGGACTTTACCATAATTCACACTACCATTCAAAATCTTGGAGTCAGTAAGATATTCATTTTTATTCAGCAAGAATGTGTAGTGACAGTAAAGACACTTATAATGAATAATCATTTGTATTTCAGAAATGCTAATGCTTTTTGACTTCTATCTCAGAACATCTGAAAAAGTCTCATTGTTCCCAAAAATCAAATCAAGCAGCAGAACTGTTTTCAACATTGATAAAAATAAGAAATGTTTCTTGAGCAGCAAATCACCATATTAGATTGATTTCTGAAGGACCATGTGACACTGAAGACCGATGCTGAAAACTCAGCTTTGCATCACAGGAATAACAAAAACGTTCATATATATTCAAATAAAAAAGCAGTTATTTTAAACTGCAAAAAACATTTGTAATGTTTTCATTGTTTTGCTTCAGTGAGCATAAAATACGTCTTTCAAAAACATTAAAATCTTACCAACTCCAAAACTGTGAATGAAATGTTCTTACATGCTTCTGATGTATTCATGTACTATAAAAACATCAAGTTGTGTATATAGTGTAGTATAGTAAACCAACTTACAAAATGCTTCTGAGATTGGTGGTGATTTTCTCTGGCTTTCTTCTGGCTTTAAAGTGCTAAATCGGAGTTAACTCAAAAAAAGATCAAACTGTTCAGCTCTCTACAAATGTCTGATATTTGTTCAATGTCCAACTTCAAACAACTTTAACAACCTTTCAGCCAACTAAACGTGAAGCAGGGAACTCATGTCTCCATTTTCATGTCAACGTACACTTTCATAGAATAAACCTAAACTAAAATCACATCTGCTATGAAACAGCTTTAAGGAAAGTAATTGAAAGAAACTGTTAGAAGAAATCTTTGTGCATAAGAGATTCTGGTGCTGGTAATCTAACAACACTGCTTGTTTCAAAAAGCTTCTGTGAAGAAAGCTGTTTGACGTATAGACCTGTATCATGCGCTTCAGTGTATCCAGCTCAGAGGACTAGTGTATCTCATCTCTTTCATTAATAATAGACTTTGTTCACCCACCATTCAAAGCTTTACAAGAGATATGGGACTTTGCTGAAGAGAATCTAAACCGCTATTGACTGTTTTTCAATATATTACACAGCAATGTGGGCTGTGAAAAAGAGCCGTAACTCTAAATCATTTAATAATCTCACTCAAGACCACATGGCCAGACAAATAAGATAAAATTGCAAGAATGTGTATATTGCAGCGGCACACATTGGATTCACCAGCGGCATTTTCTTTTTCCCTCTTACACTGAGTTTGTTATACTCATTTTCTCAAAGATTTCATTTTACTGTTCTTCAGACTACACAGGCAGTTCAAAGACGTCCCTCTTAATTCCTCAAATGCCCTAAATTATGAGCAGCCTCTTCGATAACCACTAAACTACAAGACAGGCCTTCCCCTTTCATTTCAATCTAATAAGAATTTCAGAGATGTTTCAAAACTGTTCAGTGTTAAAAAAAGCGAGCAGGTTTGCAAAAGAGTGACCCATAATTTAGCTGCCAGTGAAATGTAAGAGTAGTGCACAACATTTGCTGATGATATCAGCTTCTCTGACTCAATAGAGCAGCTGCAGTAAGTGAGATGCTTGATAACATCATGTTCTTAGCCCGAATTGTGAAACTGCAATAAGTGGAACACCAAGAATGAAATTACTGTGATTGTGAGAACAGATCTCAGTCTTAAATTTTACACAAAGGAGCTGAGATAAAGAGAAAACAATCTACAAAGGCAGATCAGCATACATGTATAAAGCCCAGTGCTACTTTGCCGTCTCAGAAAATCTCAGGATTTCATTCACTTTAGGGCAAAATCTGCAGTCTTTCATCGCTTAGTGCAACTGTTTCTGTGATGGTCAGTAAGATTTTTTTTTTAATGAATGAATGAATACTTTTATTCAGCAAGTATGAAAATACAGTAAAGACTTTTACAGTGTTACAAAAAAAAAAGATTTCTATATTCCTTTATATAAATATCACAATATGTGACCCTGGGCCACAAAACTTAAGTCTTAAGTCGCACGGGTATATTTGTAGCAATAGCCAACAATACATTGCATGGTCCAAAATGACATATTTTTCTTTTATGTCATAACATGGTGGTTATGATTTTTTTGCACCCTCAGATTCCAGATTTTCAAATAGTTGTATCTCGGCCAAATGTTGTCCAATCCTAGCAAACCATACCTCAATGGAAAGCTTATTTATTCTGCTTCCAGGTGATGTATACATCTCAATTTTAAAAAAATTTTACCATTATACTGTTTTTTGTGGGTCCCGGTCCATTCTTCTGTACACTGGACTTACTGGAGTATGATGCGAAGAACCTCACGTGTGCCATCACAGGATTACATTTCATTTTAAATGATCTAAAAATACAAAACAATAATTTTACTGAATTACTGTTTTACTGAATTTTTGGTCAAATAACTGCAATTTTAGTGAATATAAGAGACTTCCATGAAAAACCTTAAAAAATCATACCAACTCAAACTTCTGAACAGCAGTGCAAAATACATCATAATTTATTTATGATTGTACATTATAACTGATCTAGATTTACCTTTAAGTTTTTCAAATCATTTTACTATCATTTTTCATTATATTATTATTATTAGAGTACATTTTTGCTTGGATTTTAGAGATCATTTCAATTTCGCATGTAAATGTGGATGTCTGTACACAGACTGGTGAATTGCAATTCCCAGTCAACACCGTCAATCATAATCTAATTCTTCACTAGAATGATTATCATATGTCCGACATAAAAGATGTTGATTTCACATGTCTGCCTCTGCTTCGCTAGTGACATTGTACAATCTGAGTAGCAACAACCGTGAAAAACAGAAAAAAGTCACAGTGTGAGCCTTGCAAGGTACAAACTTTAAATCAAAAGACTAAAACACATTAAATCATGATTTGTTACTCCCTATCATTTGTGCCCAGTCCCTTGATCACCTCTAATTGGCTGGAAAAAGTACTTCCTGTTGGGCAGAGAGTGAAAGCCAGGGGCTTTCAGCACCATCAGCAGGTCACAAAGAGAAAAGAACTTGCACAACACGCACAAAAGTTGCTTGTTTCAGCTGAGAATAAAACAAACTCCTACATCCAACAATGGAAAGATAAAAATCAACCGAACAGCTGCACGTTGGGATTTTAATTCACCTTTTGACGTCTATGGAGCCTTGTTTATTCACCTTTCACTTAACTAATACATCACTGCGGAGTGATGTATTGCTACGACAAGAATTTGCAAATCAAACCATAAGTATTTCACAAACATGAAACGTTACAATGGCTTACAGCAGGATCAACAGAAATACAACACCGGGGAGTCGTAAAGTAATCCAGCGGGAGCGTGTGCATCACAGGAAGGCCGAATCTAGCCCTAATCCTCTGTGAATCACAGATAATGACACGTCTTTAAAGCTGCAGTGTTTGAAGCAATCATAATCGCTATAGAAAACAGCCCATTTTTTTTAGATGAGTAATTAACCCGGCTCCTGCGAGGCACATCAAGCTTCCTATAAAAGTTGTCTGATCTCTTTCAAAGTTGTCCATCACCTGTCAGTCAGCGCACGTACGCCGACAGCCTCGTCAAGCAGGAATTAGCGCACCCTTGTCTGCTTAACTACCTGTGCGAGACGAGAAGGCCAGGACAGGAATTTCTGATTCGCTGCTCAGTTCCTGACAACTTTCTCACAACTCTTTCAAGGGCCTCGGCGGTGAGATTGAATCTTTGCGTGAAGGTCGGACAATAGCCAGGCATGCCATGCTCGTTTTCTCGGCATGAAGAATGGGGCTGACAAAGCGTGCAAAGAAAACCCCAAGTGCAGTCAGAGGTGCGAGTGCATGAGAGCGTGTGATCACAGACCAGATATAGCTATAAAAAAAAAGTAACGTAAGTGAAACGGTAACTTTAGTTTGTATACTGTGTGACTGACAGCTGCGCGAAACAAATTCGTAATCGCATGTAGCCGTCTGCTTTAAACGTAATGAGTAAAAATAAGCCCTTTAAATGTATCTTCGGCAGCGAACAATGGTTCACAGCTACAGTTGTGCTGCTAGTTCTGCCGTCCTGGTGATAATGAGAGAAAGATCAATAGCTTCTGGAGGGGTAAAAGCAGACATACAGACACATACAGAATATTGTTGTTAGCTGGGAGTTTTCTGTTTCAACCCAGAGGTTAAATGAGGTGCAGAGATGAATGCTGGACAATGGAATCGTGTCTGGGCTGCTTCACTTTCACTTAAAATTCAATATTTGGATGATACCAAACACTTTTAGCAAGCAAACTGGGTTGTTTTAAAGCAAAACGGAAACAAAAAGGTCTGCTAGTATTGTCAACCACTGTTTTCAGCTGTGTTTCCTGAGTTTAATAGTAATTCTCGTTTCCTATTACAGCTGGAGTTTTCAAAACATATTTAAATTATAACGTTAACATTCCTATAACGTTAGCTTCCTATTTTAATATATTTTAAATGTAATTTATTGTGATGCAAAGCTGAATTTTCAGCATCATTACTCTCAAATTAGTCTTCAGTGTAGGGGTGTGCAATATTAACAAAAAATAATATCTCGATATTTTCTGGGATTTTATCGATAACGATAATTAGACGATATTTTGCTGAGTGTGTTATTGTGCTGGTATCTTAAGGACTGCCGTGGACAGCTGACTTGATATTCTTCATATTCTGTGCAGTGGTCAGTTCACACTGATAGAAATTAATCTTTTCCAATAAGTTTTAACTGATTTTTGCATTTTATGGGCATTTTTACCTTTTATAAAGCCTTTTTTTTTTCTAAAAGTGTCCATTATCTTTTGAATACTGGTATTTGAAATTATTTAAATAATAAAAGATACTCTGAATGTGAAATTAAAACCGCCAATTGGTGGCAGCAAGTCACTGTTAATAAGTGATTCAAAGCGAATGAACCGAATTCATTCAGGAACAAAACAGCGTCATGTTGCTACCTAGACGCAAAACCAATCGCTGTGGTTGTGTTTGGAATAATTTTTTGTTGTCGAAATAGCGCAAAAACAGGCAATATTGTGTCTAAAACGTAAGTCTCTTAATTATCTTATTGTTTATTGAATTCAATGTCATATTTGTAATCATGGTAATTTTTTGAGAAAAACGGCACTCTTCGTGTGAAATTGATTAACTAGGCTATATGAAGTGGTATACATTATATACATTTTCTGCCCCCATGTCTTAAATTTGTGATCATTCTAAATGTATTGTAATAGACTGGATCATCAGCACTCTAAATACACACGCGCACTAGTCTAGACTTCACGTAATGCATGCGTGCACTCTGTAGGGGTGTTTTGAAAGTTTTTTGCAAAATACTCGATAATGTCAAATCGCACATCGTTAAAACAACAATTACAGATCTTCATCGCAACTATAATAGTATCGCACCCTCCCCTCTTCAGTGTCACATGATCCTTCAGAAATCATTCTAATATGCGGATTTGCTGCTCAAGAAACATTTCATCTTCTTCTCATTATTATTTATTAAACCAATAGTACTGTTTAATATGTTTGAGGAAACCATGATATATTTTTCATCATCCCATTGATGAATAAAATGTTCAAAACAACAGTATTTATTTGAAATAGTCTTTTGTGACATGTCAAATGTGTCACTGATTAATAAGAACTATTATTAATAACATACAACTTCCTGGGCATCAGTTTGCAAACCCCTGGCTAACGCAAATTAAAGAAGTACATTTGAGTATTCATGAAGGTAAATACAACAGCATTTAAAGTTGTCTTCATTTGCCATTCAAATATGTGCCTCACTGAACGCAACATCAGCATCTTAAGTTACAGGGACAATTCTACTGGGATCGCCCAAGGATCGTCTCTTGCTGGGTTTGAATCAATAAGCTTTTAGTTGTCAGTTCAGATCTTTAACCAGATTAGTTTAGCAGATCTCAAAAAGACCCAATGAGACCTCTCTAGTAGCATTTAAAAGGAATTTCTGACCACGAGAATCTTGAGCAATACTCTCTTCAGCAGCACCAACATCTGTTTAGCAGCTTGAGGAGATAGCCATGTCTAAATGGCTCGTTCCTGCGGGACAGCATCTACACAGTAATGGGCACAATGTTCTATGTGAACTGCTGCCGGCTCATTTTGAATAACTGAGACTGCGCCACTCCTCATCTGGCACGTCCCTGATGCATGAGAACCCAGGAGAGATGCCAACTTCATCCTGCCCATGGCGCTCATATCCAAAAACACACCATTCTCTGAGCTACACTTTTCCATGCAGTCACCACTGGGACTGGGATGGTTGTTCCATATCAATGCCAGCCTGAAAGTGAACCCCAAACACTGGTTCATAGCTGGCTGATTATTTCACCAAGGAACAAAGAAAGAAGAAGAAATGCACCAGATACTTTATAAACCCTCAACACAGTTCTTAGAAGGGATGTGCAAAACTGCCTGACTTCAAAATTTATTAATCGGTGGTTTGCATGCATGAACTACAAAATGTTACAGGAAGAAAAAGTCCATTGTTGCATGACCAACTTAAAACCATTGTGAATCCTGTGTGGACAAATCATTCACCCTCACGTGAATCCGGATTGCATGGATTCCTATTGAAATGATTGGATTTCACCCATGAAATCTTACAGAACAACAAATGTGACTGCATCTTAAGCCAGATTTTGCAGGAAAAAAAGTCCCTGTCCATTGTCAGTAGTGTAGCAAAGTATGAAGATGTCACTTTCAAACCAAGCAGCTTTCTATTGGTCAAAGCGGGAAATTTTCATGATTGACTTGAATCCACTGAAAAAACTGCACATGGAAATCTTTTTCCAATAGGAGTTGCTAAAGATTTAAAAGGGGTCGCTGAGCTCACTCTAGTTCGAGGGTTATAAATAGTGATGAATCGGTTACAGTTTGATGACAAACCACGATAAAATTCCAGATGGTTAGTATAACCATTTAATATTTTAATTATCAATAAACTGTATATGATTACCATGATTTAAAAAACTCAGAGTAAATGCTCTCCAACATTAAACAAAGTGAGTAACAATGTAGGTTTCATTTTGTATAAAAAAAATGGCAGAAAGTAGTGATAGGTTTTACAGAGGGAAATTATATGAATTAAAATATGAATGAATTATATGAATGTATTTATGAAGGGAACTGACTGCCTTGAGGAAAGTTTAAATGACATTTTCTTTTCATCTTAACTCAGCACGCTGCCTGATAAAGCAGTGTTTGTAAGCACAGTGCTGCTTTGTTTACAGCAATTACCGGGAAACAGCTCTATTTCTGCTGTTTCATAAGTGCCACCTGCTGTCAGTGAGTGTATTTATATTTTTATTCAGCCTGTCTGACGTTTTTGTTCAAACCAATGCAAAAACAGACCAAATTTTTATGCACTGTTGTAAATTTTACAAATGAAACAGTAAATAAAAAAATTAAAATAAATAAAAATAATTACGACTGTGGCGCTTTAAAAAAAAAATAAAAAACTTGAATAATAAGGCATCTGAATTATTAACAGAGCAGATAAAACAAACACATTTGTCCTCACTCACAGTCAAAAAAAGTATACTTTTGAAAGGCTTGCATGCTTAGCTCTGCACAAGGCGAAGGGGAAAGTAGAAAATTTAATATATCTGAGCTTTTAACAATCCTATTCCTGTCTTCAAAGGTGACTTTGGACTTGTAACAATATGTTGCATTGTAAGTGTACCTGAGGAATGTAGGAACATGGCACACGCCGTGAGAAGTCGCAGGTGTTGAGAACAGCCCCGTTCTACCCACCAGCTCTTTCAGGAAGAAAACTACTCTCCCTTTGAAGAAATTGATGAAAAGCAGATGAGAGAGTTAACCTCCAGCCACACTTGCCTGAGTCTTTTGATGTCTATCAAGGCATGTTTATTCACCTTGCATTCATGCTACGAAAATCTAATTTTAAAGAACAGAGGGCAGACCTGCCAGGCATTGCAGAGAACAGATAAAAGCAGATAGGAGGTGTCCAGAAGAAATGGCTTCCTGTGTTATCTTATTCCAGGACAAATTAGCTCCAGTCAGGGGAGGTTGTATGGGCATGGAGACATCATGCTCTCAGACGAGGCGTTGTTCATGTCGCATTGTATCGCCATACATCTTGCTATTGACATAAACAGCAGGCTTGACGTTATCTATCCCGGCTAAATCTTCTGCATCGGGGGAAACATATCTAAATACTAACACGCCACTTGAAAGCATCTAATTGAGATTATCAATGGAGTACCTTTCCATTGGGATTGAAATTTTGAGTCATTTCATGCCTATGAATAAAAAAAGAAATACAAACAGAAATACAAGCAAAGATATCATTTATTTAAGAGGCGGGTGGTAAAAGAAGCCACTGATGTTCATATGTGAAGTCAGTATTTCATCTGCTGCCTGTGCTCATCTCTTTATCTGAAGGAGGAAGGGTGATCATCGAGAGGGAAGTCAAGAATTATTCACAGAGAGGCGCATCAAGAAAATATGGCATGCCAACTGGGGCCAACTAGGCCAAATGTGACTTGCAAACTGACATAATGGCAGGAGTGCAGGACTACACATTTAATAGAATAAATAATAGAGATTACAATTACAGTAAAATAAGCAAGCCTCCAGAGTAAAAAAAAAGACTAGGGAGCTGTTGGCACTTAAAAATAAACCTTTTTTTTTTGTTGACAGAACCACTTGATGAAGGTGGTTTAGCTGCCATTTGATGATCTAGTCCAGATTGTATTTGTGCCATATAAAACATTTTTTTGTAAGAATATTTGTTTGAAAGAAGCCAAACATTGTGTTGACTATGGCAGGGGTTTTCAAATTAGCCAAAAAGGAATGCTAAGTGGTCCTTGGAAAATTTTAGAGAAAGAGTGTATATATAAGTAATAAATGATAAAAAAAAAATTCAATTTTACCTAGCTAACTAAATAAATAAATAACCTTGCAGGTTTGTTCCCAAATAAAGTTCCCTTTACAACTGATTCAACATGATCTCATTATACTAAACAATGACCGATAAATAATATTTAGACTAACATTTATTAAAACAAAACTATGTTGTGAATATATATCTTTAATTTCAAGTAACATTTTACAGTTCATTTAGAATAGGACACACCTTATAAATGATTCGCTAACCAAGTGAGAGAGTCAGTTCGGTTCAGCATCTGAACAATTCGCTGCCTGAATATGTGAATCTTTATGACTGAATGGGTTCATAAAAGTAATCTGTTTGCAAATTTCATTGATCAATGCAGGAAACACTAAATCCACCAAATGAATACGAATGAATACACACAAACTATCCTGGACTGTCACCAATGACGACTAGATTTTAAATCGTTCTCACAAGTTTATTTTAGTTGAATCTAATACATCTCTCCTGGCAAGAGATGTACTGTACAGTGTCGACAGCTACTTTATAACAGGAGTGTTTGTGAGAACTGTGCTGTGCATTAATAGGTCTATTAATCAAAATTGATAATCACCATTACAGTATCAATGGTAACGGACAATTTAGATTTTTCTTCATAATCATGCAGACCTACACAATCGCTCCGTGCCACTGAGATTTCTTCAGTGTACCTCCAATGAAGAGGAAGTGAGAGTGGCTGATCTGACAGCTCGAGAAGCAACTTCTCTAATTTGCAAGTCTTTACTAGTCAGTCATGGGTGTTAATTGCTAAAGACAGGAAGACTCAAGAGTGAAAGGACAGTGTTACTGTGTATTCCAGCAAACAGCACACAATTAATAAATAATACATAATGTATAGATTATATATATATATATATAATTATATATAATTAAGTATATATCTGCTGCAAATTATCATGCAATGTGATGATATTTTTGACATGGTGCTTCTTTAATTTAGCAGCAGCACTCCATGACAATATGTCTAATCGAATGCGTTCAACTGCACACATTAGCTGCTCACTTGGTTAGACACCAAATCATTCATCAATTCTGCCAATGGTGAAAAGGCTCAAACATCATTTTGGGTTCAAATAAGCAAACAACAGGAGCTCTTGCACTGTGAAAAATGTCTAACCGAACCCCTCCAACAGCTAATTGCACATTTTTTTTTGAAGCAAACAAAACAGCGCAATGCCCACATCAGTGTGGCATCAATACTTGACCAAATAACTCATTTGACATTAATAAATGTAAATTTCTTCTGACATTTAGAAATGATATCAAATTAATTTCCAATGCGTCTGAATGGGACTTTATATTTGAAAATCACTCACAATTAAAGTGCCAATATGTGTTTTCGGGCTGCCACTCATTCGGCAATGAATCAAATTAAAATGCCAATATGAGTACAAATGAAGTCCTTATAGAAAAAAAAAATCCAAAGCTGATGTAAAAAAAAACTTTCTGTGAAGAATCTGTCATCCACAGCTACTGTACACCCGTACTGAATACAAATGAAGGTGGAGGTTCTTAAAGAATCTCTCTGTAGAAAATTCTGATTGTTGGCAAAAGATGGCAGTTATTCCTAAATAAGTGACTACTTGATATTAATCTGATATTGATTATTACAAGAAATGTGTGTAAATGCTAATAATAAAATAAACAACCATAAGTAAATCTGTAAGTTGAAAATTAAAATTATTATCATTTATTCACCATCACCGTCCCATGCTTCTTCTATTGAACATAAAATAATGTATTTGGAACAATTTTGACAACTAAACCGTTACAATGCAAACAAAAAAACAAAACAAAAAACTGGGATATAAACACTGGCTTAACCAAGGGCATAAATCTGGGGCGGGACTATCCATCTGTCCAACCAATAGAAAGACATGTGTACAAAAAGCATCTTATTGCCTTGTTTTCTGTGTTTTCAGACTAAATACTTAATTGCAAGCAGCATATATATTGCTAATATTTCATTATACTATAAAAAATGAATAAAAAAAAAGTCACCACTGCCACACCAGTTATTATTTTTGCAATTCCATTTGGAGGTACAGAAATACATACACCACCTTTCCTTTAATATTGCTTTTCCCAGATTAACATTAATATATTTAATTTTATAATCTGAACTACAGCACATGTATGTTATTTCTGAAGAAAAAACGAAGACTGCATCAGGGACAGTGACCAAGGCTTCACCAATAAACAAAGCCCAAAAGAGGTCACTTGTATCTCCATCAGACTGCAAGGCACACACAATTCAGCAGACGAGCGATATTTACAGCATGACAAAGTCCTTGAGCATACACCGAGACGTCAGACCTTGGCAAACCATATGGATGTCAAGCAACTGTTGTTTTTTCCCCCCACTTGTTATTTTTCTTCATCTGTGCTCAGATTGACTGCTTGAAAATGAGAACTGCTGAGGCTCTCAGTGCCGAGTAGCTTGAAATTGACAGTGCAAATTGAACTGAAAACTTTAGGTATTTCCTCACGGGAGAACATACGCTGAAGAGAAACCTCTGATGGTTTGCCTTGCAGTGTTAATTGATGCGTTTCTGCACTTAATGCTGATCATCTGTATTTGTGTCATTCTGTTAGTTTTGTTTTGTTTTTAGGTATAACGTCAACATAAAAATCAGCATGCATCTTTCATAGGAAGTTCTGGGAATCCAACCACAAGGTCATCATATAAAGGTACCAGCATGTTCTTCGTCTCTGTGAATCCTAATGAAATCCTCAGCGGTTGGGTTGCCTAAGAGAGAGAAGCAGTGCTAGTGAATGAATAGGAAAGAGGACTGCTTGGAATTCTGCTCCGAGATTAAGCCGGGCCAGGCCGGGCCGGGCCGGGCCGAGGGGTCACCGAGGCTGAGGGAGATGGGAGGATTCGCCATCCCGCCTTTCAGCTCTGCTGGGTCAGAAATTGAAATCCAACGGTACAGATGGATCTGAAATTGGAAGTAGCTTTACAGATGGAAAAGATGAAAACCTAGTTTGGGGAGTCCTGTAAGCTCTTGACAAGTGAAAGAATCAAATTAACCTCTGTGGCGGTTCTAGTAGAATCGGCTTTACCTGCTCATTGAGACGCCCCCCGTCCCCCATCTCACGTGATGAGCTGAAGTCCTGTGAAGTTGTGTAATGAGAAATTAACCTGAGTTTAATGGGCCTGGATATCTGAGGCACGGCCTGACAGAACAGACGTGTGGACGGCAGTAACTAGATGAACTCTGATATATCAGATTTCATCTAGTTGAGTCAGGGTGATCTAGTACTTTTTGGACTCTTATAATGGCTTTAAATTAATATAATACAAAACGGTACGCTAGAAAAAAAGAGTGTTTTGGTAATGTCAATGCTAGTTATTGCATACGTTTTGCAGTATTTATATATCTAGATTAACATTCATTTATAAAACATGTTAATTCATAATAGATCATTTAATCATTACTTTAACATTAATTTATACAGTGTAATAAATATATTAAATAAAGTTTATATAATTAATTTTAATGAGTAAAAAAACAGTAAACAAACTAAATTAACCTAGGTTCATAAATGCAGTAAAGGTATTTTAAACTGCATAACAATGTTAGTTCATGATACTAATGCATTAATTAATGTTAACACGTTCTTGCCATTACTTCTTTTCACAATCAACCCTGTGCTACTAGATGGTAGGGATGTCAAAAGTTGGTCTGCTTTGCTACCAAGTTAGTCAGGGTGCGAATTACACAGTGACCTTTAGAGGGGTCAGTAATGTTAGAAGAAGAAGAAAAAGAAAACTGTATATATTACCTATTTGCACACATAGCATATTACATTCTAACTAAGACATCAAGAATGAATGAATATCTTTTTCACACATTTCTCTATCTTGGTTAATGTTAATTTAGAGTATAAACATACTCTTTTCCATTATTAGATCATGTTAGTTCTTAATTATGCTACATAACTTTTTTTAATGAAATGACCAATAATTATTCTGAATAAAACAGGAATGGACTGTTGCTAATGAACGTAATGTTCTTGTGCATCTGATCGAATAGATAAACTGTGCTTTCGGTGTCATTTGTAATTCTGTGGATATTTCAGCAAAGATATGCTTTGCACATTCAGTTTAACAGCATTCATTTTTAGAGGGTAAACTTACCATTCAACTGAACTGTGCACCTGCATTTTACAGACATTTACGTGACATTTTTGGAATAAATGCATGTCCTTGAAAGACTGGCGATTTCTAGTAAATACTTCTACTTCTCAGGTAACGTCAATGGTATTGGGCTCATTTCTATTTAAATTGCCATTTAAAATCAGTCAGAGCTATAGAAATGTATCCTTATATTTACAAGTAAAGTACTTATACAATAAAAAGTAAAGTCATCTGTGAGTGGTGATGCGTTATGTTGCATCACACCGTTTTACAGTCATATGTGACTTATATGAATATAAACAAAAAACAAAAAATATTTAAAATTATAGAGTAATATGTATTCACCATACCAGGTTTAATATGTTCATAACTGAAAAATCACATACGGTACAAACTCAAAATAAAAAGAAAACATGAAGTTGCTAATTTGTAATTGAATATAAAAACGCAGAATGGCGCGATGGAGTCCATGATAGCTAAAAATAACAGTACTAGATGTATGTAAATGACAGATATTAGCACCTGTGAGTCACAGAGCTTGTGATTTCAGCATTAGAGGATTATAATAACTCTTTGCAATGGCTTAGCCTAATGCATCCTGCCTCTCATTGATAACTGCAAACCTGTGCCTTGACTGCAGCACCCTAAAAGCCTGCTAAGCCACATCATTAGGTTTTCATGGTCTCTTAAATTATCACAGTGTAATTTTCTCTATTTCTATAAACTGTAAAAACCCACAATGGACTCCAGCATCAGTCAGAGAAAATAGCAGTGACGCATTTATAATCATACTCACTGCCGTAGATTCAGTTCACAGTATAGTATGTACAAAATACGCATTTTAAAAATCGACTGGTCGTGTTATCATCTCAACTGCTAGGCGGGCTTTATGATCCGTTTCTACTCAGATTAGCGAGATGGCAAAAGCTCCTAGAAGTCCTCAACAATACCCGTGAAACAAGGCTTAAATTGTGAATGTAAGAAGGAACAAAAGACAAATATGTAACATTCGTAAAACAAAGTCGTTAATGTTCTGGAGTTACATTCTCTCCTCACGGAGTGAATCATCAAGGGAGTGGGAGCACCTGCTGCGGGAACCACATTAAGCTAATTTTAGTTAAAATGTTTAAAAACATGCAGGTTTATCAGGCAGACAAATGTCATTTCTGCAGAGAAGCTCATCACTCATCCCAGCATGCTCTCTGTTTGAGATTACTCTCCGGCTGTCGGCGGCCTCGCTCAGCCATTCTGCCTTAACACAATTAGCACGGCTCAATGCTGTCATGACATATTCTCATGACTTCAGATAATAACAGTTTATGAAAGAGGTCTTGCGACTATAAGTTTGTGTGCTGTGCTGTCTTTGATGTGGTTTGGTTCAGGAATAGTTCACACAAAAATGATGGGAGTTTGACAGGCGATCTGACCAATCATAATGCAGAATCTGCCATTTTGTCCGACAAACAAGCCAGACAGTGTCAGTGGACTTGATCTTGAAAAACGGTGTATTGACGTCTTTCCGTGGTTGAAACAAGGTGCCTTCTGATGTTCATTCATGTTTATTTTGCGCTATAACTAGTAAAGAGGAAGAGACGATCGGTTCATGTGCCGCTTAAACTGAGGCGCTACAGTGATCTGTCATGACACATTAAAGAGCCACAAAACACTATTTATTGTTTGAATTTCTTTGTTTCATACAAAAAGTAACCTGCTCTGTCTTGTCTGTCGGCACGTTGTCAGTTTCCTCTTTGCTTTTCTATGTATTTTTCACTGTGTGGCATGAGAGCGCCATGGCTTGTCGCACATAGCAACAGTAACTAAGGCAAAGGGTCAGTTCTGTCATCATTTACTCACCCTCATGTCATTCCAAGCCTTATGACTTTCTTTCCTCTGTGGAACAGAATATTGTGAAGAATGTTGATTTGATGACCATTGACTTCCATTGTGTGGACAAAAAAAAACACACACATTTCTCAAAACATCTTTTGTATTCCACACAAGAAAGTAAGAAAGAGGTTTGAAATGACATGGGGTGAGTAAATATTGACAGAATTTTCATTTGTGGGTATACTATCCTTTTTAAAGGGAAATGGTAGTTCTAAGGTTTAGCTAGAGGTAGTTGAAGGGTCAAGTGATAGTTCACCCCAAAATGAAAATGTGTCATTATTTCGTTTCATGTCATTCCTAACCTCCATGATTTTGTTTCTTTTGGAGAAATTTTGTAAATCGGCCATTCTTTTCCATGAAATTACAATAAATGGAGCTTTTCTTACAGTATATATTATACTCATCTTACAGTATATTCCAAGTCTACTGAAGCCATATAGCTTTGTTTGATGAACAACCCGAAATATAAATAATATTTCTGTCACTGCTAATTGCTGTTAACCACTGAGAGCAGATCAGTGAGCTGAACTATAGAATCAAATCTGTCAAATTAGTAAATGATTAATTCAGATTCGGTTTTGTGATCCACATTAAAAAAAAATTACTCAAATGAATAAGCTGACAGATTAAGATTCTCCTGAATGCAAAATATTCAGTGAATAATGACTTAAATGTTGGTGTTTTTCTCACACAAAGCGATCTATGACTTCAGAAGACTTTGAATATGGAACACAAGAGGTAAAAACCAGTTTTATGATACTTTTATGGTGTTCTGATTTCCACATTATCCTTCAGAAAACCCTCGTTCTGTGCTCCACTGAAGAAATAGTCATACAGGTTTGAAACAGCATGAGGGGGAGTACTATTTTCTTTAACCATAGAATGAAAGTCAAGTTGTTCTTTGCAATGAAACTCACCACGTACAAATACCCTGACCTTAACTCAACAATAATTACAATTCAAAGTTTCTGAGCTCTGGGTTATACATATTTAATAACGTCTGTTTGCAGATTTTACTCAGTGAAAAGCTCAAATAAAAAAAATCAATCAATGCCTCAGACCTTAATAGCATGCTATTTAAAACAAACCATACTGATTTTGCCTGCTAAAATCAAACTAAATCAAAACCAAACCCTGGAATTAAAACCAATATCTGACCCTTCCTATCGAAGAATGCTCTGAAATGCTGTTGTTTTCGTTGGTTTTTGCCTTCTCAGGTGATGGCGTCTCACAGTAACTGCTAGCCTCAGCAGGTCGCCGCATTCAGAAAGGCAATAAACTCCCACAGTGCAATCCTGAGCCAGGCTTCATTTGATTCCAAATCTGATTTGAACACACTGGCGTATGACTTGTTTGTGGGGCAGAATAAAGACATTCTATCCATCAAAATATCCACGGTGTCTTTCCTGAAACTGGGAAGCCATCCCACGAGACAATTAATCTGATTTGAAATGTATGGCACCATCCCAGACGCTTATGTGAATGCTTATTGATTTACTGTACACCACACATCCATATTCTTTCGGTGGACGCTGAATATGCATGTCATCTAATACCTTTCGATATGTGTGTTTACCAAACTCTATGTGTATGAGTGTGTGTGTTGTGAGAGAGAGAGTGAATGAGTAAAGGAAGAGCAAATGGGTTTGGTGTCAGTGAGAGAGAGACGGGTCGAGTTTTCTTTCAGTGGTCAGAGCTGTGGTCCGCATTAGGGCATTTGCTCAGTGCAGAGCCGCATTTAAAATGACTCAATCATTTGTTTGTTATAACAGAATGCAAATATGAAATGATGCCATATGAAATATTAGACGGAGGGGTATGGCAATAACAAAGGGAAAGAAAGATTTTAACTGAGTGCAATGGAGCCTAATCTGAAGCAGAACCATTTATTTGTTGGCTAATGGGCTATTTGCTATTCTATTGGTCTGATACTGCACTATGATACAGTCATGAGCAAAGGTTTGTGAGCTCTTGAAAATGAACTGGAGCTTTGCATCAGTAGATTCTGATTGTGGCCTGATCATCAAAATCATAACATTAAAACAAAGTTTAAGAATACAGTGAATCAAAAAAATGAGAAGTACACAAAATGTATGTACTATTCAACTATTAATATAAAACGTGTTTAACTCTCGGTACTGTTCAAAAGTTTGGGGTCATTAAGATTTCTTTGTATTATTATTTTAAATGCTTTTATTTATTTATTTTTTGAAAAATTTATATATATATATCTATAGAATTCTTAATTAGTTGTATTATTCTTATATGATTAGGAAAATTTACTAATGTTTAACCGATTTAGAACGTCGTTTGAACTTTTAAAACCTTGTTGAACTTTCTTGACTTTTCTGTGCACATCAAAGAATCCTGCAACAAATCCGAAATTACCTGGGTTTTTGTTTTCAGTGTGCTTCCTGTGTAAGTCTTTGTGTTTGTAACTGATTATCAAAATTTAAATGTAAAAAAAATATATTCAAATTATTACATTATTTAATAATTATGCACCTGCATTATGTATTTATAAAATATATTCAAAGTTATAGATGATATTTTTAGTGGAATTAAGACATTTATGCATCAAAATATGAATATGATTGCATTGCATATATAGGTCTACTATTATTCGAAGGTTTGAGTCTATTAGTTTTTTCTTATGTTTTGAAAGAAGTCTCTTTTGCTCATATAGGCTGCATTTATTTCATCAAAAATAGAGTAAAATAGTAATATTGTGAAATATATTAAAATAGCGGTTTTCTATTTCAATATACTTTAAGAAGTATTTCCACATTATCCTTCAGAATCGAATATATGCTGATTTGGTCAGCTGCAATTGTGCTGCTTAATGTGTTTGTGGAAATAGTGATACATTTTGTTTTACACATGATTTAAAATGTTTTTGTTTCTCTTTTGTTTCTATTTGATAGTCACCTCAATGTCACACCGTTTACTTTCTTACTGAGTAAGCAATAAATGTGTCTGTCATCACTGACAGGAAGCCTCCTTGTTGCCTCTTCTTGCCTTTAACCCTGACAGACATAACGGTGATATAAAACAAATCATGACAGGTTGCTGCTTTGCTGTTCACAAATATTAACCATGACAGAGCCCTTTACATCCACATTCACACATGAGATAATTAACGGCTGAACCTGATGATGATATTGATGATGATGGCAACAGATTCCCTTGAACTTGTGAAGTGGAGTACATTGGACAGGCAAAGAGCAGCCTGTTAAGAAAAGATATGGACTCCCTGAACCGTTAGAGTTCAGATGCTGTTTGGCTTTAGAAAGCAGAATCTCTCCCCTGCAGTGATAACTGGGTCGTCAGCTCTACCTCCAGCGATGCAAAGCCCCGAGCTACCAGCGGGAGTCCAGACGGCTCCAGCATGCAGAACTTCATGAGATGTCAGCAGGAGTAGACAGCTGGGAGGAAGTTACTAGCCATTACATTCTGCTTATGGATGGCTCCCGAAAATTTTATAAAACGGTGTAAAGCCTCTTTGCCAAATGCAAAAACCCATGAATTATTAGTTAATCAAATATATATCTCACAAAAATCATCTGCCATAGGAATATGTCACACGAGAGTTGTGACTAAACCAAGCTGGAACAAGGTGAGCAATTGTAGCTAAAAAAAATAATCTAATTTTTTATTTCTTTCTGAAAATGACTGATCAGATCACAAGAGAAGACTCTTTATTGGCTGTGGTCGTGTGGGTTACTTTAAAGCTGCCAAAATATGGATTTTGCATGGTCTATGTTGAGCCCCGTTCACTTGCAATTGATGGAGACTAGGACTGCTTGATTATGGCAAAAATCATAATCACGAATATTTTGGTCAATATTGTAATCATGATTATTGAACACGATTATGAGTGGGCCATATGACCAAACTTTTTTTTTTTATTATTAAATCTGCAAATATATATTAATACATATACAGTTATAATATAGGTTGACATCTACATTTTAGGCGACCACTAAATTTCCCATTATCCATACAGCGAATACTAGGTAATTTATAAGAAAAAAAGTCACAAATTCCATGAAAATAAATCACTAGTCATAATTATACATAACAGCAAAGGTAAATACAACAGGAAAAAAATATCAAATGAACAAACAGTGCTTAAAGTGTTTTTTTTATGCAGTCTAAGTATCACTAACCGCCTCCTCCAAATGAATCTCTAATTTAAAATAAACGGCATCGTCTTCACTGTAAAGAAAATAAACTTGATTGTTTCTTATTAAGCTACGAAGTTGTTCGCATCAGAGCAGAGGAGTGATTTTTCTTTGTATTTTGTTGTTTGATTAACATTAAGCACACAGATGGCAGAAGGAATATACCTGCTGTCGCTTTAAGAGCTGCATGGATCCAATATACTGTTACACATGTTTTTTTTTTTTCTATTTACTATTTTACAACTATTTACTTTCACTAAGTCAAACTGACAGGGTTACTTGAATAATCACAAGCACTGCATTTTGACACCTTTGACCATTAGGCGCAGCTCTTAAGCGAAACTTTCACTTGACACGACTGCTCTCTCCGTGTTCTCTTCCCGTTTCTAAATCAATGCACAGAACCGCGCAATTTCATTTTCTGCCCTTTTAAAAACAAAAAAAGCCCATAAATATTCTCAATCAAGCACGTCCCATTTTGTGAAAGTCATGTTGCATGATTTTACTGATTTGCACATGAATTTGGACTTTCATTGGAGAGAAAAACTGAACTGCTTGAAAGTGGCAGAATAGGGTAACAATATCCTTTTATCTCGTTAGTGGATTTTTGTAATCGGAGGAGCCGAAATTGAAACTGTATTTCAATAGTTGCACAGCTCTATGGCGAGGCAAATCTTTGCAATTTTTTCCTTCAAGACCATTTATTATTTTCGCTTCACTGAGAAAGAAAGTCATACACATCTTGGATGGCATGGTTTGTAACAATAGGTCCACTGAAGGCGAGTTTGAGAACCCAAGTGCAGCTTTATTCCAAAAGTAATCCAAAATACAAACATAATCCAAACAGAGACTTGACTTGACTTGGCATGGCATGAACAGACTTGACTCACCAACAGCAGGTTACAACATCAATACACAACAAGAGACAAAGGCTATATGAGGGCTACTTATAGCAAGCAATCAGGGTCACATGACATAAACCAACAAATGAGGAACAAGACACATGAATTAAACAACCAATCAGAACATGACACAATGAACAAAGGAACCAATAGCAGGAATACAAGAGGGCAAAGGAACCACATGACTAGACAGGAACCATCACTAAACTCCAAAATAAAAGACACGAGAGCAATGAACAAAAACACAAACAAAACCCAAACTCCACATTACAGGGGTTAGTAAATAATCAGGAAATGCTCATTTTTGGATGAACTAGTGATGGGAGAATCGGAGCTTCTCGAAGCATTGAATCAATTGCTTCGAAAAATTATTCGACGTTTCGAAGCACTTGAAACTGCACATGCTGGCGACACCTGCTGGTGAAAACGTTGTAAAAGCATCAAGAACTCACACCAAACTTACAAAACAAATGGAAATGTTTTTTTAGGAATACCATTTTTTAAAATAAACAATAAACACTTAAACACTATTAAATATTAGTGCTTGTGTTATGTGTTTTATTTAAGTATAATCAAACCCTTAACACACAATGAACTAAATTAATTATTTAATTAATTAATTGATTTATGTAATTTTTTAATTAATTAAGTGTTTTCATTAGAGCTATCTATAAAAACCAGCAGGCAAGAGTAGTGTTTATCAGTCAGGAGGTGGATTTAATTCTATCGTAAGCTCATTTTGTTATTTTTAAGGTATGTTATTTGTAGGTTGAAAGTATTGAATGTCTTTACACATTGTTCAATGGGTCATATGATGCTGCTAAAAAGAACATTATTTTGTGTATTTGGTGTAATGAAATGTGTTTATGCGGTTTAAGGTTAAAAAAACACATTATTTTCCACATACTGTACATTATTGTTTCTCCTCTATGCCCCGCCTTTCTGAAACGCGTCGATTTTTACAAAGCTCGTCGTTCTGAAAAGCTAGGTGTGCTCTGATTGGTCAGCTATCTAGTGCTTTGTGATTGGCCGAATTCCTCAAGCGTGTGATGGAAATGTTACTTCCCTTACCATATTGTGATGCCTGCGGAAATCACATGTGACGACCCCGGGCTGGGCTCCGCTTCTTCCACGGTGAAAGCCGATCCGGTGATCCACAGCGTGAAGTTGATGTATTTCCTCAGCGACCAGCACGGATCAGCTCCAGGCATGACGAAGCGATATCGTCCTCTTTTGGAAGGCCAAACAAAGTAGTTTCACTTTCACAACGAAGCACACAGTGCCTTCACGACATGACGGCGGCGGCAACAATACTACAGCGAGAATAAAAGTTTAACCTTCTTTCTTTGCGTAAACATTTGAGCGGCGTTATGCAAATCCTCCCAGATAGTGACATAGGTATGTGGGGGCGTGTTAGAACTAGCCGTTTTAGGTAGGTGTGGCTGACTCTTAACTTTTATAAATAATATCTATTTGAATTTGAAACTTTAGTCTTTGCAACTTTACAGATCTTCTTTATGCACCAAGAGCTTGTAACACTCCAAAGAGAAAGGAAAAATTGAAATCGCATCATATGACCCCTTTAAACTATATAGCCATCTGTGTTAAAGGGAAGTTATCTTTTGTTTAACCCACAACATCTGGCCCTGAATTCTTTATTATTTTTAAGTAAGAATTTCATGATGCTTAATCATGGCCGCTTAACTGGGCAACCAGAACCTGTGGTTACAATAAGGCTCACCATTCAACACCCCCTTAGTGGTGAACCATCGGAGTTTCGAAACGATTCGAAACAGTGTGACGTAACAAAGCTTCGTTTGCTAAAATCACGTGACCTGGCCAGTTTGATACGTGGTCCAAAACACTGATTCGAAACAAAAGATGCACAAATGTTTCGAAGCTTTGTGAAGCAGTGTTTCAAACGCGCCCATCACTAGGATGAACTATTCCTTTAAATCTCAGATGTACTTGCATTTGAATAAAATATTCAAGCATGTCTCATCGCAATCAGTTATTAAGATCGTAAGGACCAGTAATGTTCGGCATCACAGACATTGTGCTGCATCTGGAGGTTTGAATGGGCACAAGCCTGAAGATTTTCTGCAAATGACTAAAAACATCATCTGATTTAAATTTAAATAAAAAAGGCATCTTGCAAAAAGAAACAGCATTTTGAAAAAGTTATTCCAACTGCAAGCATATTGGCTTCTTATACCAAAAGATCTGCGTAACACAGTTCAAGTGCACACACACACATGTATTCCCATATAAAAGCATCAAAGAACATTCAGTGGTGAATGAATTGATTAGTTCAACTGTCTCGTATCATATTGTGTCCCTGCATACTAAAGGTGCAATAAAAGAAAACCTGCACAGCTTGTGATTTGTCAGAGGTACGGTACTGTACGTGGCAGTGAAAAGGGCAGAGCAGATACAGTAGCAGCCAATAAAGACGGTAAGTGGTGTGAAATCCAGATCAAAAGGCCTTCAAAATCCTCCCCGGTGGAAGTGTAGGACAGCCCTGATTAGAGCACTGAGCCTCTCGTGTGGGGATTTTGGGTAAAGATGCAGATTAGCGTGATTATGACACATGAACGCCTCCCTTGATTTTGGATTAATCACTTAGAAATGGAAATTACCTCTGCTATTTAGACCGAAATGATTAACATTTCATAAATCAAGGGTATTTTGTATAAGGGTTGTTATGGAAGAAAACAAGAGAACGTCTTCATCATCAGTTATTGAGATGTTATTGTTGTATACAAAGCACAAACTGCCAATGGCAATAACTCTAACAAACACACCCACGCTTTATTATTCACAATATCTATCATATTTAATGACACCAGCATAATATTTACATAATTTCATATAATAATTAGAAAATTACATGAGGAAATGCAAAATCCGAGACACCCCATGGACAGCATTTCTTCGGGGACTTTCAAGTTCAGTCTCCATCTGTTAGCCGTAAACAGTGAGAATACCGAGGCGCATTATTTTACCTGACTACAGTTATATTTTGCATGCTAACATGGATGCCTGTCTGTTTTAATTGTGCTAATTAATGCCAGAACAATGACGTTATTAAAAGCTGTTGGCAGAGCTAAACATTGTACCAACTTTTGTCCTCTTATCAGAGTAATTGCTCTTGCAACTCAATGTAAATTGGCTTTTAATTAAAGATAACCATTTCTTAACGGTCACATGTGGTTGGGTTAAACAATAACCCAACAACAACTCAGAGAAATCAACTGAAGCAACTTTTGCTGTTGAAACCTAGCTCACTCACTAGTTGTGAAACTGGTGGAAACCTAAGGGGTTAAAAAATCACGACACCATTCACAGCCATGCTTATTCTTACACTGCTAGCAAAAACAACAGTAATATATTATAAATATTCAATATATTGCCCAGTTTATCTATATGCTGGTTTAAAATCAGCTTTCATCATGTAATGTCATTCCTGATCTTCCTTCCCATAGTTTCCCGTTTCATCTCTACTGTCTAGATCAGTGTTTCCCAATCGGGGTGCCGCGTGTTCTTATTTTATTACTGACTGCTTACTTGTCATTTTTTATTCAATTCAAAGTTTGAAATTAAGCTATCTCATGCTACTGCACCAAAAATGCCCCACTGTAAAATTGAAAAAAAACACTGAGTGAGCAAAAATTTGTGAGATAGCTAGTTATAATGGTAATTAAATAATGTTTACATATGTATAAAAGCCTACATTAAAATATGTCCTATAAATTGGTCTCTTCATTGATAAGCTACGGAGTGCCACCATTGCTGGACAATAATATTTTTTATAATTTTTAAAATATCTGTATGACATTATATTCTTAAGTTCTTCCCTATTGTGCCGAATATCTATACTTTTCAAATTATCATATCGATGTTAGAAATTCAAATATTGTGACAAAATTAATTTTGTAGGGTGACACAAGTTTGTTAAAATTTCCAAAGGGTGCCGCAACTAAAAAAAGGTTGGGAAACACTGGTCTAGATCAAGGGTTTTCAAACTGAGGTCCTTTTTGAGTTTTTTTTTACTCAACGTCCCCTAATGGAACAAACATCTGAAAGCCCCCCATACTGGATAAGAATAAATATTTGTTCTGTAATTAGACAATGCTGCTTGTTGAGTTATTTATTTAAAAATTTATAAACAGGAGTCATTTGTAATTTCATACGATCTGAGAACTATTTCTTTATTTAGTCAATAAAATGGTTATAAAAAAAGAAATATTAGAAACATTAAAGGAATTTTTTTTTACTCCCACACCCCTTTTTGTATTTTATTTTTTATCATTTTAATTAAGTTTTTTTTTTAATACTAAATAATTTTAAGCCATCTTTTGGCCCCTTGGAAGTTGTTGTAGGGTGTCCAGGTTGGTAAAAAAAATAAGATTTTTTCCAGGCAATTAATATATTTAAAAATTTTGGGTACTGTTTTTATTAGTTTTAATTATAGCTTTTTCATTCTTTCTATTCGAAATCCGACATGCATATGTTTTAACATTTTTTCAGTATATAATATATAATATATATATATAAATATATATATATATACAGTATCTCCAGAAGTGAGTACCCCTCTCACATTTTTGGAATATTTTAGTAGTAATCTTCATGTGACAACACTGAAGATATTACACTTTGCTGCAATGTAAAGTAGTGATTGTACAGCTTGTATAACATTGTAAATTTGCTGTCCCCTCAAAATAGCTCAACACACAGTCATTAATGTCTAAACTGCTGGCCACAAAGTGAGTACACCCCTAAGTGAAAATGTCCAAATTTTGCCCAAAATGTCAATATTTTGTGTGGCCACCATTATATTCCAGCACTGCCTTAACCCTCTTGGGCATGGAGTTCACCAGAGCTTCACAGGTTGCCACTGGGGTCCTCTTCCACTCCTCCATGACGACATCACGGAGCTGGTGCATGTTAGAGACCTTGCGCTCCTCCACTTTCCGTTTGAGGATGCCCCACAGATGCGCAATAGGGTTTAGGTCTGGAGACATGCTTGGCCAATCCATCACCTTTACCCTCAGGTTGTGTTTGGGTCGTATCATGTTTGCAGACTGCCCTGCGGCCCAGTCTCCGAAGGGAGGGATCATGCTCTGCTTCAGTATTTCACAGTACATGTTGGCATTCATGGTTCCCTCAATGAACTGTAGCTCCCAGTGCCGGCAGCACTCATGCAGCCCCAGACCATGACACTCCCACCACCATGCTTGACTGTAGGCAAGACACACTTGTCTTTGTACTCCTCACCTGGTTGCTGCCACACACGCTTGACACCATTTGAACCAAATAAGTTTATCTTGGTCTCGTCAGATCACAGGACATGGTTCCAGTAATCCATTTCCTTAGTCTGCTTGTCTTCAGCAAACTGTTTGCGGGCTTTCTTGTGCATCATCTTTAGAAGAGGCTTCCTTCTGGATGACAGCCATGCAGACCAATTTGATGCAGTGTGTGGCGTATGGTCTGAGCACTGACAGGCTGGGGCTGTTCTGAGTGGAACCTGTCCTGTTAAACCGCTGTATGGTCTTGGCCACCGTGCTGCAGCTCAGTTTCAGGGGGTCTTGGAAATCTTCTTATAGCCTACGCCATCTTATGTAGAGCAACAATTCTTTTTTTTCAGATCCTCATAGAGTTCTTTGCCATGAGGTGCCATGTTGAACTTCCAGTGACTAGTATGAGAGAGTGAGAGCGATAACATCAAATTTAACACACCTGCTCCCCATTCACACCTGAGACATTGTAACACTAATGAGTCACATGACACCGGGGAGAGAAAATGGCTAATTGAGCCCAATTTGGACATTTTCACTTAGGGGTGTACTCACTTTTGTGGCCAGCGGTTTAGACATTAATGGCTGTTTTATTTTGAGGGGACAGCAAATTTACATTTTTATACAAGCTGTACACTCACTACTTACATTGTAGCAAAGTATAATTTCTTCAGTTTTGTCACATGAAAAGATAGAATAAAATATTTACAAAAATGTGAGGGGTGTACTCACTTTTGTGGAGCTACTGGACGGTGTGTTATATATATATATATATAATATATAAGAATATATATCAGCTTTGATGAGCAGGAGCGCATCACGTCTAATGCAAGTCCTCAATGTGACAATTGTGTAGTGTATGGACATCTATTTAAAGTTGTAGGTGGACAGAAGGCCATCGGGTGTTTTGTGCCTTACAGCCCTTAATTACTTTCGATGTAAACTAATAATCTCAATCAGAGAGGTTTCATTTCCATTACGTTAATGTATTCGCCATCTGGCTGCATGACTCAAACGTGCCTATTGTGTAAAACACACAGGCCAAAGACATGAGGCAGCTGGGCTCTGCCAACATCACAAGTGTGAAAAAAGCCAAAGCTACAAGCTGGTTTAACTGGTGCACTAAGTGTTTTACCTGGTTTAGCTTGTAAGGCAGCTGAACGGTGCCTAAAACCCCTCAAAAGCTAGAAAACCCTGGTCTGGTTCAGTTGTAGAGAGGTTTCGGGCACTAAGACTCTAAAACCAGCTTTTTTGCTTTTGTTTGTTTGAGCACGGATGGAGTCAGCAGATATCAAGACCCAGCTCTTTCTAAACACACTGACATGAGCTAGACTTTAAAATGCATCTGCAACATTTATCACCCTTCAAAAAGCTGCAAGTTCCTCTCATGGATTTTGATATCACACCACCTCATGACATCAGCAGAAGGATGACACACAAATATGTGTCAGAAAAACGATGCTGAAAGATATTATTGCACTTGTGATGTATTGGAGGAAAAGGACAGGCCAGGGATGAGACAGTTACATTTTTCTTGACGAATATCATAACGGTAAATCATCTAGCGTGGGTACGGACAGAGCTTCCCGCCAAAAAGAGAGAGATTGGCTAGGTGACCTTATCTTTGATTAGCCAAAACACTAACGGCAATACAATGCAGATGTCGTTCGCTTTTATGGCTGAAGAATTAAAAACAAAGATCCTGCTCTGAGTTTCAATAATCGTAATGTGAATTTACTAGCTAGCAAAAATATTCTACTAAATAAATGTACAATGAGGCTGTATTTATGAGCCTTTATCTTGCTGTTAACAGCATCTGCGTTCACTGCACTGACATACAAAACAGCAATGGAGAGAGGTGAAGGAAACTTTCTGAAGATCTGAGGAGCAGACATTAGCATTCACAGAGCAAAGGAGGCATAAGCCAAGCATTATGAGACTTTCATGGCCCAGAAAATTTGTGCAGATTTGATACCTCAGATTAAAAAGCCAAAAGCCCCTTCCCGAAGAGCTGAGTCTAAGTGTGGACTGACTGGCATGTTAAATGTCTCAGAGGTGGGGGTGGGTGGCATGACTGGAATCATATATGACAGTATGGCTGATGATACACGGGGCAACTTTTTGAGCAATGTTGCCTGGCAACTTTGACCTATGTTGCCTTTAACGGGCAACTAGACGAGACACAGGGCCCACGGCCGATCTAAAGTGTCCAGATAGACATTTGTTATCAATTCTCAATGTGAAAGTGCCCAAGCAACATTGTTCAAAAAATGTTGCCCCATGTATCAACAGCCTATGAGTAAATTAATATCAGGGTAAAGGTATATACCACATATGAAGTTACTTTTTGCTGGAAAATCAACCCCCAAATGTTTTATATACTGCATAGCAATAAAGTAATGTCTATGTTTAAATATTTGAGTGTCTATAATACATAAAAACACATATTGTGCTTAGTGACAGAAGCTTTAAGTTGTGCCATATGCATACATATTTACAGGTTTAAAACATACAGGTTTAAAACATACACGACGTTCAAAAGTTTAGCGTCTGTTTGAAAGAAGACACTTCTGCTCACTGAGGCTGCATTTACTTGCTCAAAAATTCAATAAAATCTGTAATATTGTGAAATATTATTTCAATTTGAAATATCTAGTTTCTGTTTTAATATATTTAATGTATTTTAAAAGTAATTTATTAAGCTGAATTTTCAGCATCATTACTCCAGTCTTTAGTGTAACACGATCCTTCAGAAATCATTCTAATATACTGATTTGCTGCTCAAGAAACATTTCTGATTAATATCAGTGTTGAAAACAGTTATGCTGCTTAAAATTTTTGTGGAAACTGCAATACATTTTGTCAGGATTCATTGGTGAATAGAAAGTTTACAGCATTTATTTGAAATAGAATTCTTTTCTAACACTATAAATGTCTTTACTGTCACTTTTGATCAATGTGATACAATTAAAAGCATTAATTTCTTCTTTTTGTCTTCTTAAGCTTACTGACCACAAACCTTTGAAAAGTAGTGTTCATCCATTAAAGAATGGACATCCTGGAACATTTGTGTAAGTAAACAATCATAATGCACCACTAAGACAAAATTTTCACCACTATGTAATACAATTTAATGTTTGCACATCTTGTTTATATAATTTTGACTTTTAGCAATGAGAATATTTAGTAGTCAGTATTTAGCACATGCCAGATGTATAATTCTCAACTGTGTACTAAAGATAAAAGTGCATAGGGCTGTCATAGTTCACAGGTTAACTTATGTTACCTTTGCAAGAGCACATGAATTTTAACAAGAGTAAAGACATTTTACTTTTGCAACGTGATTTATTTAATACAAGAAATACAAACAATGTTGGGTGAAATAGATTTTTTTGTGAGAAAACTGTAACACAACCATTTTAAACAGGGATGTAAATTAGACGCCTCAAAATTGGATTCCAATTGAGGAGTCCTGATCCAATTCCAACATGACTGTATGCCTAAATCTTTGGAGATCCAATGTCCAAAATGTAAATTTGATATTTATTGTGATTTACAACATAAATTAGATTGATCAGGGTTATTCTTTTAATTTACTGACAAGCCTAAAAAACATAATTACTTCAGCCCACACTTTAACTACTTTAATGTGTATGTTTGACACATTCTGTCCAGATGAAAGATCAGCCTCTCTAAGAGCTCTTATGCAAACGGCTACTGTACTCATCCCTGGGGAAATCAAAGCTATTGAATCAGTCTCAGACAGCTGAAGTCATCCATGTCTGCAGCAGTGGGACTGAGAGTTAAAGCTTATCCATGGTTCAAACCGCCTCGTGCCAATCAGGATAAATACAGTGCTGAGAAAGAGCAAGACAACTTCACAATAACCTCTCCTTCATTGCAATCCATGTTCCAGAGCAAACATCCAGTTATGATTATTTTTACCGATTAGAATGTCATAATGTTATAAAACACCACAGCCACGCATAACAATCTTCACATCAAGCTAAAAAAAATGCATTATATTGACATTGTTAAATTGGACAAAATGCACTTTAACAATACTGCGATAATTAAAATAAATAAATAAATAAATAATCTGACAAATTTACTCATCCTATGTTGTTCTGAATGCATATGATAATGTGCTTTTTTTTTAAGAGCTTTTTTTAAAGGCCAGAATCAAAATTGACATGCAAACACAAAATTTCATCGAGCAGTACGCAACACCAGGCTCTGCTCCTCAACGATTCAATCAATTATCAAAGAACAAAATCAAGTCCACCTCTATTTTTAATTTTCTTGTTAACATAAGTACATCATTGGTTACAAGTCACCGTATAGGGAAGAAAATAACGTTATTTTTAGTGTTCGAAAAAAAACCGCTAACAAAATAACTTTTTTTTTGACAGCTGATGCCGATATCTTGGAACGCAGGGTGGCCGATGGCCGATATAACACCCGATATAATATGTATTTATTTAATTATATTTCAAGAACATATGAAATCATTAATTAGAAATGGGATCAAAAAACAAATGTGTAAATAAACTACTATACTTTAAATAAATTTATTTTTCCCTACATAACTAAAATTTAATAAACGTCAAATTGTAACAACAGGGCACCTAAGAACTCATAACGGTGAAGTTTTGTGTGCATTCTACAATCGAATCATATTTTTTCAAATAAAGCCAAGGTGACATTCATTTTACATACAGCACACAGTGAAATTGACATGAATATGACAGTGGGCAAATGTATAAAGTGCAGCATAATTTGAAATCATAAGTTAAAATTTTGTTGATTGCGCATCTCCAGTGAGGCTGAACTCTTCTGTTCGCATTCAATTCGCACAGACCGTCCGTCACACAGAGCACACGAGATCATGCAGGAGACAAATGCACACTTCACAAGATCTCAACTCAGATTCATCGTTTCGCAAGGTTTGGAAATTAAATTTTCATTAGCCATTCAAAGATTTGTTCAAATGATATAAATGCATATTTGCTGAATGCAGACCGCCAAAACGAGAAAGTGTTATAATGTTTGCCTTTCTATTACTAATAATATAAAAGCAATCGTTATAATACTTTTTTGTATACATTTTAATACCTTTGTTAGACAGACTTCTATCCGTATTAGACAGAACTAGGGTTGGGCGATTTTGCAAAAAATTTAAATCTCCATTTTTCTAGAATGTTTGATCGATTCTCGATTTTTTTAAGATTTTTAACTAGTCAACTTGAAAATGTAACTACAACATGATTTAAGTTACTTTTTCTTTATTAACCCTCTAGTTAAAGAAAATTCTATTCTAAGTGCAGCACACATGAAGTTGTCAACATGATGTAAATGTTAAACAAATCACTTGTTAAATATCTTTGCAGAAAAGATGCATAAACTACAAGTACATATTGTACAAACTTGTCTTATACATATTATGTGTTCAGAAAAATGCTTTTAAAAATTTTCAAAAGTCAGGGTAATTCAAATTCAAAATGACTGAAGGTTAACAACAGTAGACTATCATTAACTATAAATGTTCTGTAAAAACAACAGCAGCTTTCAGCCTGTCACCATGATGCAAACATGATATATCAGACTTACAGTAGTAGTAGTTCTTTACAGGTTTTTTTATTTGATTGCGCTGCTTTTCCATTGTTTTTCTGTGTAAACGTGGACGTGTTTGACTCTTGTGCTCGTGTCTCTTGCATGAAACGGCTTTCTAAAAACACTGTGCTCAAGTTAAAAGAAGTTCACTTGCATGTTTTACCTATTCCACTGCCCGCGTCGCATCTTTGTCAACACAAAAGCACATTCTATGTGAATGGCGCTTAGCGCTATATTAATGGTTCTTTACAGAGCGTGTCACACGTGAGCGGTTAATCACGTGTGCCGACATGCGGTTGGATAATTAGTTTCTCTTTACTGTTATCACCGGCATATTGTCAAAGTGTCTAATTCTAACATTTGGTAATATTTCTATTCAAAATCGTGATTCCTCGATTTCTAAAAAATTAAATCGTGGCAAAACAATAAATTCGAATTAATCAATAAAATCGGAAAAATCGCCCAGCCCTAACTACTGTGACCGACGACAGCGAACAAGAGGGATAATGTGAGCACTGTGTGCTCAGATGCTGCCATTCTCAGCGCCGTCAAAATATAAGTCCCACCTCGAACTTATCGGCCGATGCCGATATTTGAAAATATCGGACGATATATCGGTCTTAAATGATATATCGGTCGACCATTAGTTATTTCCATTTTATACTGAGTCAATATTCACAAAATGGTGATTGCTTGTTGAACATGTACATTTATGTACATAAACATACTTCTAAATTTCTCTTTTTGAGTTGCACTGAAAAAACAAAAACAGAAACAGGCTTGAAACAATATGAGGGTGAGTAAATAACTGAATTTTCATTTGTGGATGAACTATCGCTTCAAAAGTAAATGTAAATCTTCAGGCAAACAATTGAAGAAGACCTTCCAGCAACAGCTGCACACTAGAGCAGAATGCCGCTTTCCTGCCGACGATTATTAACAGCAGAAAAGAAATTGTGTAAGCTTGTTTTAATCTACTCGTATCTATGCCATTACAAACAAAGGAATTGCAGCCTTGAAATATTCATCCAATCTAGTGATCTGCACAGACTCTGATATTATCCCCACGGCAGCATGTTGTAGTTGTTGTTCCAGCATTCTTTAAGCACTCTCGATTAGACTTTCCCTTCAGCTCAAACCATTCTAAACTGCCATCAAATGCTCCAATCTACCCCACTGTCAGTACATAACAGTGGGCATCAATGGCGTCCTAAAATGATATGCAAAATGTCACGGTGAAATTAATAATGACATTCATGTTTCTGCAAATGCTGCTATTACACCGCTGGAAACCACGAGATGCAGAAAACCTCCTCGCCGCTTACAGTTAACGACAGTTTCCGACTGACATTATTCCAGCCTTCTCAAAAGTACTCTTCAAGACTGAACTGCAGACACGTTCTGACATTTCAGATTTGTAGACATTTGAGCTGTCAAAAAAAAAAAACATTTGAGTTCTGGCACACTACTTAAAAGTCATTACCGCTAAACTTGGGGTCCTACAGCAAATATCAAGGTCACGGATTTCAAACACCTTCTACAAGGATTCGCCTGTCAGTCTGAAATAAGAAGTTTGCTCAACGGCAACAGGGTCCGACGTCCCAAAAAAAAATAACTGAACGAGATCCAATCAAAGCAAGTCCCTTTTGAAACCCTGAAAGGTCTACAATAAGATCAATGGATTATTGTATTTTTTCCAAAAGCGAATCATTTTTTTTATTTAAAGTAATGCTAAGTACATCATTGACTTTAGAAGTCATTAAAAATGGAATTTACCACCTCATTTAATCTATCATTAGGCGAATGGAGTTTTCAAATAAGTGGCTCACGCAATACGACATCGATACAGACATCAGTCTTTGTCTTCCATTCGTGGCGTTGAAAATATCACGAGGGCAAAGCAGAGTAGGGGTCAATGAGAATCACTCCCAACAGTTTAATAATAACGGTTCAATACGGCATTAGCCGTTATGGACTCTTTTATGATAGCTGTGGTGCCGCTGAATGCACGTCATTGTTGTTCAGGCCGCTCTTTTTTGTCTTTGTCCACTCTTGCCTCCTAGCAACCCGTGTAACGCTACACCGTGTCGGTTTGTTGCGAGGTGCACACCCCACCTTTAGACGCTGGCGCTTGAATGGCGACCCAGTCTCTGTTTGAATACCAATGTTAGCGCACATAAAAGAGCTATTCAACAAGTATCAGCACATCCCCCCATCATTTAAAAAGCTTTGATCTGTGCCACATCACCACGTGGCTAATCTTCAATGTCACTGCTGTGTCACCACATCATACAGCAGCCTAAAGAGTGTGTAGCTGCCTGAGACTGGTTAAAAATTCAAAGAGTGGCAGGAAATTAGACACCATTGTCTGACAGGTGTGTCTGTGGAAAGGGGCATGGACTTGTATGTGCATGTTTATGCACGTTTAGCACTTCCCATGGCACTGGTTTTCCCTGACCAAGGTCAATTTGTGTTTCACTGGCATCTAATTAACACAACAAGAAAATTAAATCAATAAGGAAAGCTCAATCATATACTGCTCAGAATGGCCACTGTAGTAGCAGCTTATGTTTAAATACGATCTGCTCTTACAGTAAATAGAGTAAAACTGTACCCACATCTTGGTTGTGGAATTATTCTTCCTATTCATTTTCTCCACAGGAAAAAAATAAACATTAAAGAGATCTATGCCACAAATTAAACCAACTAACTCACAAGCACAACTACGGCTGCACGATACTGGGAAAAAAACAACATTGCTCTTTTGTTTTTATATATTGCAAAAAGAGGGAAAAAATGTTTTTTGAATACTTAAAAAAATCAAAAAAATGTATTAGATGACTTAGGTTTATTTGGGGTGATTCTACCTAGATGAAAAATATAATTTAGTTGTATTTTTTTAACTTTAAAAAGATACTTTTTAGCAGTAAAAAGGAGTTTTATAGTAAAAAAGACCATTTTGAGTGCAAACCATCCTTTTAGGGCTGAACAATTTGGGAAAAACTTGACAAATTTAAGTGTTCACACTTGGGAACTCTCTTTATAAGAACTAATTAAAACATTTTTCATTACCAGTAATGTCAACAATTGAATAAATAATTAAATAAATAAATAATTTAAAAAGGCATTTTAATTGAGTTTTCATAGGCACATTCACAAGGTAATTATTATTTAAAACACTTAAACAAAAACAGAAATATATTGTAATAATATGTACTGCAAAAAAAATAGTATTTCATAAACAATACAATTTATTTATAGAACAACTGTAAGGTTGTTAAACAGTTTCACTTGGAAACTTGCTATACATATTTATTTAATTATATCACAGTTTTTGAAAATCGCACTAAGCCAGTTTTATATATATATATACTATGCTGGCCAAATCACAACATTACAAACTTAGATTTAAATTGAAAAAGTTGGACAAAAAGACAAATATGCAAAAGTGTGCAGTCAAAAAAAGTGTTTGGTCAATTAACTTAATTGCAACTTACAATTAGTTTAGGTCTGTTTCAACAAGACTAAAAGAGGTTAATTTGAACAAATGTTTTGAACCAACTTAAAAGATTTATTAGATAATAGTAAGTTATTAAGTATTTCAATGGCTTTCATGATGCATGTGACCTCAGGTAAACCAAACAGCGCAATCCCATCCAAATCAGTACATGAAATCACAAATGTTCTATGTTAATAACTGTGACATAAAGGCTGTTTAGAAACCTAATCCCATCCGAATAGTGCTTTTGGTGAATCTGCGTTTGGAGGGAAGGTCAGCACCTGCTGCTTTGAGGTTGAAGGTTTGCAGAGAGGTCAGGTTGATGGAGGGGGGCTTCGCTGGAGAGCGCCTGAGGTAAACTCGAGCACACAAACGAGGGGCCCTTCAGCAGACGGACTCAATTTTATCAGTCATGACCACACCATGTGTTGCGAGTTATTCTGCGAGGACCACCAGAACACATCATTTCCTTCTCTGAAGCCTCAATCAAAGCAGTCGGTCTCTCAGGTGCCCTGTTTCTGATGTGATATGCAGTCAAGCACTGCGCACCAAAGCTGCATGAAATGTTGTTGATGTAGCACTGACAGAGACTGATAGTTTCTTTTGAGGTGCAGTCATTAGAATTTAATAAGAACAGCTCAGGTGAAGCAGGGCTTTTCATGGTGTGTACCGCCGTTCGAATCTCGGGTTCGAAACTCAGTGATATGCCTGGCTCAGGTCAGACTTCTAAAGAAACACAGATGCATTTCAGGTTGAGTGAGCCAATCGTGAGTGACCTGCCTTGACAGCGCCTAAGCGGTTCCCACAGCGATGGGATGCATTTGGGTACAGTATCAAAAAGCTTGGATACAACTAGTTATTTCATATTATTTCGGTGACACTTTATTTTAAAGGTGCAATTCTCGCTATTAACAAACCATCAACTACAAAGTGTGCCTCAAAAAACTTCTGATTTGCTGCTTATTAATAGTTAGTAATAAGGCAGTTGTTAAGTTTAGGTATTGGATAGGATTAGGGATACAGAATATGTGCTTTATAACTACTAATAAACAGCCAATATGCTAATAACATGCTTCTACAAGCAACTAGTTAATAGTAAGAGTTTGGTCCCTATACTAAAGTGTTACCATTATTTCATATTTCTATATGTTACTCATTTTAAAGTAAAGATCAAAACAATGCAAATGGAAGAAAAACTGGCATAGGATTTTCTTTGAAACAGAAAATTGAATTAAATGACATTTTAAAAGTAGAAAAACTTAAATATTTTTATTTTATTTACAACTTAAATATTATATATTTTTATTTACATCTTAAATAAAAGTGTATAGAGATTACATATTGACCCAAAAATGTTTATGTTGGCAAATTGAATTTCTCTAAATTTAATATTAAATATTCAATCACATTTACATCAAAAGATTTTTTGAAACATATTGAGTAAAGTGTTTGAACTTTATACTAGTACACTAAAAATAACTTTTGTTGCTTACTTATGAGCTAATGAAACAATTCCTAAGCATTTTGTCACAATTTTATGTAGTGGTGCTCCGATTGATCAGCTACCAATCACTATCGGCCAATAATCACGTTGGGATGTTTGATCGGCGGTCTCTAAAAAGGCAAATCTCAAAAAACTCGAGAGGTGAGAGATTTGGCACGACATGCAGCAGCACCGCCTCAGTCTCTGTCCGGCCTAGGTGAAATCATTATAATGCTGAAGGTGAGGTACTCAGGTAAGTGAACACTATTCACTACGCGCTCTCTTTCAAAATATGCAAATGGCTTCAAATCACCACATCGCGTCTGCACTATAAGTGAGCTGCACGTTGCACAGTTGACACAGGAATTGTCACTGGCAGTGTCACATCGTCACTAAAGTTGATAAATTGCATTTCTTTTTTATTTTTGCCAGTGTTTAACCATTCAGCGCTCGTGCACTCTCCTGGAGGCCGTGCGCTCATGCACACTCGCAGCGTATACACATAATGCCAGGTTCACATTAGTCCGTTTGCAGTATGTGGTGCGTATTTTTTCCTTGCTCATGTTAACAGATTAATAAAGCGTGCACAATGCACACGGTTGCTGTCCAGGGAAAGAGCACTTTTAGATAAACAATAATAGGCAATAATAGATGGCAGGTAGGAAAACAAAGTTCTTTATGCACCGCAGGATTGCTTGTAATAAAGGTTTAAATGCAAAAGAAAAGGCAGTAGATCTGACTGTTTCTGTCAATGGTCACGTTTGTGATAATGTAAGAAAAGTAGTTTAAATGTTTTGCCACTTGCTTGAGCAACTTAATATATTAATCTAGAAGTAAATGCAAAAGTAAAAGCATTGAATAATGTGTTGCTTATTTATTGTACTTAAACATGTCTGTGAAAGATTGTATAACTGTACTGTGTAAAAAAAATTGCAATGCTGAAAAAGCATTTTCAGTGACAATGTTTGGATTTGAAATCAAAATAATGGATAAATGTTGTGTTTGTGGTAAACAGTCACAGATCTCCTGTGTGAAAGCACAGTCCGTGCTGCTTACCCTCTCACAAGAGACACCTAAGAGGGAATTCCCCCCCATTTTCAAAAAGAAATTCAGGCCCTGAATAAATGTCTAAAAAAAAAAATCCTGATTGAAGTATCACTATAAACAGTTATAAATTATAAAAAGAATGCTTTAAAAAGATCGGTATCGGGGATCGGTATCGGCAGATACTGCTTTCAGTCATCGGCGGTCGGCCTCAAAAATCCTGATCGGAGCACCCCTAATTTTATGTCACACAGTCACTTTGAATTTGTAAAATAGAAGTTTACTTAATCCTTTTAAACTGTGATTATGTACATAAATATTTTTCATTGGCCATAACAGGATATATGTAAATCAAAATCTACCCAGACATATTGGTAATTGATTCAAGCTTTATTTTTTGTTAATCTATCATCATCTGTCCATGAAGCCTATTTAATTCAGTACTCTACTAAATTAAAATATGGTTACTTCTTTATTTTTTACTGTATGCCAGAAAACCTTAGCCAATGTTTGGTAAAAAGCCAAGAGGTCTGATACATTATACTACATTTACATTACACAATGGTATGATTCATTATATGCTGGTGCATGTGACCAGTGTTCACGTCCAAATTTGAAACAGTAAACTGAATTTCTATTTTAAAAATCACGTCTATGTGCTTTGTGGGCAGCACTTCGACATAAAGTGCTTAAAGGCATAAAAATGGCAAAAATATTACGAATATATTTTGAGGTACACAGTAACTTGCAGTAGTTACAAAAAAAGAAATGGGACAATGAGGCTAGAATGTAATAAATATGTGAGCTTTGTGCTGTGCAACATACAAAGAGATTTTCTAATGATAACCAGGATTGTTTACAACAACTGTGAAATGGCAAGGACTTGTTCTCCTCCTAATTAAACTGTAGTCTGTCAGACTGTTGTATGCAATAAGGATTATACTAACCTGACCTTAAAACCATTCATGCATGACATAAAGAAAACTGATGGGTAAAAATGTAACTTTAACATCTAAAATTGAGCAATAGAGTACAACCTTTTGCTCCGTAACAGGACGAGGAGATTGAAAATATGCTTTACTGCCCTCACTATGTGTACACATACATAGCTATGCAGCAAGCTTAACACTCCTCCAACAAAGACTTGAGACAATAACTGAATCCAAGTGCAATTTAATGGAAGCGGTGCATCCCAATCGCAGACATCACTGGTCAGATCTCTCAGAATTTTTCGACCTTGAACACTCACAGGAGCAGCAAACCCAAGCGGGTCAAACAGGCTATTAATAGCAGATAACACACCACGTCGGGTATATGGTTTCTCAGCATCAGCCACTTGAAAAGTGAGTGTATCTGCACCAAGATCCCATTTGAGGCCTAGACTCCGTTGCACAAAGGAAAGGTCTTGACCAACTTCAAGGTCCTGTAAGCCCATGGCAAGATCAACAGCAGGGAAGGCTTTCATAACCTCTAGTTTCTTAGATGGTGATCTTTACTAGTCACCTCACTCCTGCCAGGGCATCCACTGTCTGGCTGGGGTTTGGAAACACATGGGTTTGTATGGCTCCTTAAGCTTTGGCCACGTCTACTGGTAATGGCTGGTAAGAAGGACTTGATGCTTTGAAAAGTGTGGTGGAGGTGTTCTGTTAGATCTCCCGGCTCCCTTCATCTCTAAGATCCTAATGCTGATAGCATGTAATATTTGGACTGAGCTATAACAAGACAACCACCTGAAGAAATGCAGATTAGGCCCCGTTTTGCATCATAAGTTCCACCCCCTTCCCACACAGTCTCTTCTCCCTCACCTGCACATCATCAACAGTCAAGAAGCTGGCCTTCATTAGTTATACATACCCTCCTAATTGTTCCTCGACACCCAGGAAGCACAGCTCAGTGACTCAATCTTCTCTTTCACTTATACCCCAGCTGTGATCTGAATAGGGCCAACCATTTTAAAAGTCATCCAAGTCCACTTACGGAATTCATTCACCAATAGGTTTGACCACCGGCCTCTGAAGAGCAAAGTCCTCTACAAAACATCGCCCAGCATAGAAGTTTCCTACGCCTAACATGCAGTCAGTCGGCGAAGAAAAAGTCATTTGGAACAGAAGTGAGGAAATTTGTAGAAAGACACTTTTATGTGGACGATGGCCTCAGATCATTCCCCATAGTAGAGGAAGCTATCAGTGTGCTGAAAGCGGCTCAAGAGATGTTGGCCCAATCCAATCTTAAATTGCATAAAATCACATCTAATAAACTAGAGGTTATGAAAGCCTTCCCTGCTGTTGATCTTGCCATGGGCTTACAGGACCTTGAAGTTGGTCAAGACCTTTCCTTTGTGCAACGGAGTCTAGGCCTCAAATGGGATCTTGGTGCAGATACACTCACTTTTCAAGTGGCTGATGCTGAGAAACCATATACCCGACGTGGTGTGTTATCTGCTATTAATAGCCTGTTTGACCCGCTTGGGTTTGCTGCTCCTGTGAGTGTTCAAGGTCGAAAAATTCTGAGAGATCTGACCAGTGATGTCTGCGATTGGGATGCACCGCTTCCATTAAATTGCACTTGGATTCAGTTGTTGTCTCAAGTCTTTGTTGGAGGAGTGTTAAGCTTGCTGGATAGCTATGTATGTGTACACATAGTGAGGGCAGTAAAGTAAAAAGACAGTGCCTTTTCCAATAATAAATGAAGTGTGGATGGAGATTGGTATCGTCTGTGTGCCCTCTCAAACGCCTCACAACATAATGGCTGAACAGCACATGCTCTGCTTAAATATAGACATGTCACCACTAGGGGTCGCTAAACTGAAACTAGAACTGAAAACAGCATACTCCCCACCTGGCATCTTTAAGATGTCAAACCTTACAGGAGAAAAAAAAAAAAATAATAATATTTAATGTCCATCCTACAAACTAAGCACAGAGTCCTTTACCATCTTTAGTCACGAGGAGAATAATTTCAGAAATTGGTCTCAGGAATAATTTAGAGCCACCTTCTCTGACAATTTTCACTTCGACCTTTCTTACTTTCCCATCATCACTAGGAAAAGTTTTGGTAATTAGGCCAATAGGCCAGTCGTGTCTTTGGACTAAAGCCCGTGCTAAAGCAGAAGGAGCACGTAGAAGAGCTGCCTTTGCTAAACGAGAGATTGAGATGCGTTTGAGAGGGCACACAGACGATACCAATCTCCATCCACACTTCATTTATTCTTGGATACTATAAGGCAATTTCTCTAAAATTGGGTTTATTCCTCTTGCGGTGTCAAGGAAGTTGAGCCCTGGTAGATAACCTTCTTTCTTTGCTGCTAAAATTTCAAGTAGCAAGTCACTGAGCTCTTGCAGCTTCTTGCCATCTTTAATTGAAAATCTGGGGAAATCATGAAGTCTGGAGAACAGGAAAGCTTCAATAACTTCAGGAGAACCATAACTTCTGTCAAGTCTCTGCCAGACCACATCCAAGCCCTCAGCTGGATTATTAACATAAACTGCTCTAATGCGTTTTACATGTTGCAGTGACTCCCCACCAAGCCACTTGATGATGAGATCTAACTCTTCAGTAGGTTTGAGACTCAACCCCTCTACTGCATTGTTGAAACTGGATCCTCTTTTAAATGCTCAAAAAAGAGAGGGTTTTCCACCTGCGTTCTATTGACTGAGAAAGAGGCCTTAGGTTTCCATGATTTAACCGGATATTGCTTCTCAACTCTGAAGGGAACAGTGCCAGAACTTGAGAGAAAAAAACTAGGGTCATTTCTCATCTCCGCTTGTTGACCCACAAATTCAACAAAAAAAGGAAAAGGAGGATATGGCACCGAATGATCCCTTTTATAATGAGAGCCTTCCCTGCTGTTGATCTTGCCATGGGCTTACAGGACCTTGAAGTTGGTCAAGACCTTTCCTTTGTGCAACGGAGTCTAGGCCTCAAATGGGATCTTGGTGCAGATACACTCACTTTTCAAGTGGCTGATGCTGAGAAACCATATACCCGACGTGGTGTGTTATCTGCTATTAATAGCCTGTTTGACCCGCTTGGGTTTGCTGCTCCTGTGAGTGTTCAAGGTCGAAAAATTCTGAGAGATCTGACCAGTGATGTCTGCGATTGGGATGCACCGCTTCCATTAAATTGCACTTGGATTCAGTTATTGTCTCAAGTCTTTGTTGGAGGAGTGTTAAGCTTGCTGGATAGCTATGTATGTGTACACATAGTGAGGGCAGTAAAGTAAAAAGACAGTGCCTTTTCCAAGAATAAATTAAGTGTGGATGGAGATTGGTATCGTCTGTGTGCCCTCTCAAACGCCTCACAACATAATGGCTGAACAGCACATGCTCTGCTTAAATATAGACATGTCACCACTAGGGGTCGCTAAACTGAAACTAGAACTGAAAACAGCATATATGCACTTTATTACAGTTTAAAGCACGGGCTTTCAGAAATAAGACATTAAGTACTGCCATTAGTAATCACTGCCTTCGGTGGAATATTGAATAAAGAAAGAAAATTATGGAAAAATAGACTTATACTCCCTAAACAGACTGAGCTAAGGCTTCAGGATCATGCCATACGAGCAGATTTTGCATGTCTCTGTCGCATATGGAAGATTAATTCTCAACCGGTCTCTAAAAGAAGATGCCGCTAACTTGTAAATTGATGTCTTTAGAGTATACCAAACCAACATTGCCAATACATTTCCACAGGGCCTGTTTAATAAACCGGTATAATCTATAGAGTGCATGCAGTTAAATGGCATAATTCAATTAGCTTGAGGTTATTTCCTTCCTGTGAAGCTGTAAATTAGTCACCTTTCCCTGAGGTTACGAGCGAAAGGGAGGCAGGAACATGGGGCTGAGATGTTTTCATGTATGTGCAAATCACTTACATGTAAGTGATTGCCCTGCTCGCGGAGGCATATGTGAAACGCCACAGCCCTGATTGAAATAGAGTCAAGTGATGACTCGAGATAGTCAGGACACGTTAATGAGAATTAAGATCCAAGTGAGAGAGAACAAGTGAGGGAGGCTTATCTTAATCCTGATGCTCTCTAAAGCGGGTCACGGAGGTCCGCGAGTGGAGAAGAATTAAAAACAGATGCCCTGCTGCACTGAGGTCTGCCGGTCCTCGCAATGTGCAGAGCGCATTCAAAAGAAAACCAGCAACAAATAACTGCACTGCATGAGAATGATGGTAGAAACTAGGGCTGCCCTCGACTAAAGATTTTTCTAGTCGACTAGAAGTTGTTCATTTTAAGCATTAGTCGACTAATCGCACGTTTATTAATAAACCATTTAAATCAATTTAATAACCCTTTAATTGCCTACATAGCCTAATAAACGCTCAAACACACGCATAAAGCTTGCCACAGCACACCAGCAAAAGTAATGATTATGAATGTGTTAGGCAAAACAGCAAGTCAACTGACATTACCGTTTTAAATAATTTAGTGTTACACAGGCTTCTTTTTTGGTTTTCAGAGATGAAGTCGGCGAACACTGACTCGTCATCTCCGCAGTGATGCGCCTGTATGCATGTTTCATACGGATTACATAATCGGAGAATATTTGTTTTCTATTTGAATTGGTTCATTTAAAAGCTTCACTCTCTATAGATATATGTTTCATGTCTGTAATAAGGCAAGAATACACAGAGTTTCGAAGTGATGCGCTCAAGTTCACAGACCGAGACGGCAGAAAGCACATCCTGTTTGTTTTCTTTGTTTTACAAAAGCACATTGTTTTGTTGTTATTGTGAGTGCACACGAATAAACGTAGAGTTTTTACAGATACAAAAGATGCATTACTCTTGTCTGTATGACCAAAAATGACTAAGTAATTTAAGAGCAAATGATCGCACCGGCGCCTCCAACACATCTGTCATGCAGTAGCCTAAGCGCACAACTGTTTAGCTTCCACACTCCGCACAAACACTTCAATAGCACACATTTTTCTAGGTTAACATTAGATTAAGCGGCCATGTAAAGTTGCTACTACTTACATATTTCAGATGATAAGCCATATTTGAGGTTGAAGAATGATAGGTGAGCGTTTGGATGTCCTGCCCGTGACTAAAGTACCACTAGACCGCCCGTTAACATTTGCCCTCACAGACACTTTCTGTGGGTTTTTTTTTTCTGCGACTAAGCAACTAATTCAATTTTGGTCGATCAAGTCTCTTCTGGTTGACTAACGGTTAGTCAACTATTAGGGGGCAGCTCTAGTGGAAACACACAACTGACTTGTGTCCTATCAGTGTCAGGCCTGTGCTGGTCCTTTGCAACTCCTAACAGAAGACAATGGAGAAGACATTAGTTAAGTTTCAAAACTTAGGGTACATTTATTTGATAAAAAATACACTAAATATTGTGACTATTATCATCTTTTAAATTAACTACTTTGTTTCTAAATATATTTTAAAATATATTATATATTACTGCTGTCTGACCCTTCATGATCCTTCAGAAATCCTTCTAATATGCTGATTTTCTGCTCAAGAAACATTTCTTCTTATTAATAACATTGAAAATAGTTGTGCAGCTTAATATTTTTGTGGAAAATGTGATACATTCTTTGATGTACCAGAACGTTCAAAAGAACAGCTTTTATTTGAAACAGAAATATTTTGTAACTCTGTAAATCTCTTTACTGTCACTTTTGATCAATTTAAAGCATCCTTGCTGAATAAAAGTAATACTGTCTTTAAAAAAAATCGAATTGATCCCAAATGGTAGTTTATAGTTGAAGACGTTTAAAAAAACATTGGGTCTAATGTTGCTACTTTCATTAAATGGAATTTAATCAATTTAATAATTTAAATCAATACAATTATTATTAGGGCTGTGTATCACCAGCAAAATCACGATACGATACGCATCACGATACATGACTGCACTGAATTTCACCTCAGAATTTAGAAAAACAGCTGTTTATTAAACACTGCATACTATAGGGCTGTTGCTAATTATTGGCAGAGCAGGCAGTTGATCTCTGCATTATGAAGGGCCTCCATAAGTGTACCACGGTATAATATAGGTTATGGCATATGCTTCATGTTTACATTGTGCACTAGGTACAATATTCTGATTGTTTGCATATTGTTTTTAAGACCACAAATAATGATGTACTTTTTCTAATAAATTTATATTGTAATGTACTAATTCTAATATATTTAAATAATCTTAAAATTGCTGGTAGGTTATCATTGCACAAAATTAACACACTCTACAATAAAAAAAAAATTAGAAGAGTTCTAAACTAAAGCGCTGTCTTCTGTATCTAACACACGTTTAGTCACTCGCGCTCCGCGCGCGCACAGACATTCTTTTTAGCGCTGCCCCGCAATTTTATCAATAAAATAGCTTAATCGCTGAAGAGCTACATTATCTTTCTCAACAAGGAGCTGGTAACATCATCGTTTCTAAAGCCACAGCTTCACTGTTAATAGAGAAACACAGCAAAACGGTGGTCTTTATACATACACCGTCCTCTCTCTCTCTCTCTCATAATGACACTTGAATAATTACACTTTTTCGAGAATAGAATAGTTTGAGATCGCTAACTGCAAGGCTACGCGTGTTTTTCAGAAAGCAAGCGTGATTATCCACGTGGAGAGAGAGCGCTTCATAAAGCTGATGGCAAATCTGCTATACTGAGTGTGCTGCCACAATATTGCGAAGAGTTCAAGGATCCTGTGGAGCCTGTCACAAATGTTCAATCCCTTCTGTCTACGTGACACTAGTTTTGACGAATGTGATTTCACAATTGTGGTACAGCACTGCCAGGCGAACATAAACCAAGCTTATGTTTCAGAACAGGCTGAACAAATCGAAAAGACTACACGCACACAGCATAAATCTTCTTTTTGGTTTGCTGCTCGAGCAGGCAGAATCACAGCCTCTAATATGCATGCTGTTTATGCTACTGATGTCAGGTCACCAGCTCTGTCAACTATAAAAAAAGATTTGCTATCCACAGGACAGCAAATGCATCACAGCCGATCTTACCTGGGGTACAACACATGAAGAGGATGCAAGGAAGGCCTACATTAAAAAAAACAAGGGACAACATAATAACCATCACGTGTCAGCATGTGGGTTTTTCATAAACCCCACTTTCCCTGAAATTGGAGCATCACCTGATGGCGTAGTGTCATGCACTTGCTGTGGTAAAGGCTGCGTTGAGATCAAGTGTCCATCAAAGCACAAAACTAACACCATCCCAGAGGCATGTTTGGTCAAAGACTTCTACCTCGAACTTGTAGATGGAAAAGTACAATTAAAACAAAGCCACCAATATTACACACAAGTCCAAACACAAATATTTGTGACAAATAGTAACTACTGTGATTTTGTGGTTTGGACACTCAAAGACTGTCATTCTGCGAATAGATCCAAACCCAGAGTTTTGTAGGGCACGCCTACAGAAGGCACAACAATTTTTCATTGCAGTTTCCCTCCCCGAGATAATTGCACAACACTTCACCAAAAAAGTCTCTAGAACATCTTTGCCTCTAGGAGAAATCCAACAGAATAATGTGAGAAAGACCAGTAACAGAGGTAAAAAAAACTGAATGCAAAGAAACAAAAACAGCTCTGGTGTCTCTGTAATGGACCTGAAGAGAAAGGAGACATGGTGGCATGTGATAATGAGAACTGTTGGGTCCAGTGGTTTCATCTGAGCTGTGTCGGACTTGAGGAGGCCCCTGCAGCAGATGATGTCTGGTTTTGTCTGGCTTGCATCACAAGTAAATGTGGTTTGTAGTTCATTCAAAAAAGAAATTTCTCTCATCATTTACGCCACCCTCATTCCATCCCCTATGCACATGACTGACTTTCTGCAAAAAAAGTGATGGACTTTACTAAAAATATTTTTTTCTTAAAAATATGTACATTGGAGATGGAA
>JADLZN010005574.1:0-29927 GCA_018155175.1 Sinocyclocheilus anophthalmus | reverse complement strand
AATTTCTCAGTGAAAATTGCTTAAAAAAATTCAGTGTATGACAATAAGAATATAATAAATATTATTTACTTACAACTATTAACTCAAAATATACATATTAACTATTTAATTTTAATATTTAATAACAATTTTAATATTTGCTTAAAGTTATACACCACATATATACATCAATTATAACTTTACTTATTTGACTCTTAAGTTAATCATTTTTTAATTTTCATATAGTTAATATAAACTGGTTAAAACGTTTAAAGTTATAAATTACTTATTATATATAATGCAATACAATTAACCATATAAATATAATAATTTATTTACTTTAATAACTATATTAACATTTTACTTTTAACTCAATTTATTTGATAAAAAAAATACTTTTCAAAGTTAAAAAGTAAATGTTAAAAAAAAAAGTTTAATCAAATTATAATCTACCTTATCATATAATATACTATTAAATAGAATGCAAATAATACAAGAACAACATATATAGGCGTTATAATATTAGTAATCTCTCATAATTTTTAAAAAAAAAAAAAGCACTCATTTATTTATTTATTTGTATACATTTTCACAGTTAAATAGGGTAAACATTTAATAGTTAACAGTTTTTTTGCTATGCCCCAAATTGGTTCCAGAACCATTCGACTTTTACTGGTATTGTACCGACTACTGAAATGCTTGCTATTGTGACAGTCAAATTCGGAAGATTCAAAGTATTACATTATCACAGTTTTCAAGCATACGGTCCAAACGGAAACACTGATACAGAGGTGAATTATTGAGTCAGCGCTGCTTTCCTTAGTGTGTGTTTTGGGCTCACATCCATCAACTATGCAAAGCAAGAAAGAGAAACTCGAAGTATTAAGGATTGTCATTAAACATGGCGACGTTGGGTCGGGGGCAGCAGTTATCTAAGTTTTTTAGGTACATACACACAACTCAACTGAACTACATAATTGGGTGAGTGTGTAACAACGAGGACACTGTGTGAGTCTCCGGACGGGTAACGTAGACGAGCACGAAAGAAATGGAAAGGGACCGCGTGTGTTTTAAAAAATGCCGACATGGCGATTCCCCTGAGACAAGTCATATAAGCTATTACAAACAATGAGACCACCATGCGTTATAGTGGTGCGTGTTGTGCGCGTCGTGAGAAGCGTTGTGTCTGCTCCTTCGCAGGGGCAAGTTAAAGAGAAGTGCAGGTTCGCGTCGACACACAGACAAATATAGCTCTCATATACGAACCCAACACGACAACTATTCCTTCACCCCGAACGCCCATCAGAAACAACTTATAAAAGAAATAAAAGAACAAAAACATACATACAGGAATGGGCAAGAAAGATAGAACTGCACATCGTACACACTACACTGCGTGTGTGGATACTTCTCAGCGCTTACGGTCGACTGCCAAACCGACCTGTTTTAACCTGGCATGATCCGTCCCTTTTGTCAGCCACAGAACAATCATCCCTTGCAAGGCAGCCGAAGTCGACCGTAAATCCCAATGTAAACCTATGATACCGAGAGAGATGAGAGAATTCCCTAAAAGACAGGAGAGATAGATAGAGAGAGACAGAGAAGAGACAGAGAGGAGAGAGAGAGAGAAGGAGCCAGTAGCCAGGTCCATTGGGCTGGGTCAACGAGAGTAGCACCTGTCAGATGACGCGGGAGCTCACACGTCAGAGGTGTCTTGAGCTGATGTGTAGGCCGCGTGGGATAGCAGCTGCGCTCGAAACCAATGACCAAGTGGAGTTTCGTCTAGACTGGGTCCGAGTGGGAAAACTTGACAGTGCTCTTCTGTAACTGGACAGTCGTCAGCTTACTAAGACCGATCACATGGAGTAGTGTCAATGACAGTGGGTACGTTGTAGACCTCAGTCGGCAGACCGATATGTCAGACGTACTGGAGCTTCAGGATACATCCTTCTCAGATACCTCACACCACACACACACACACCCAACATGACAATTATGAAGCGAACCGACAGGGCATGTATTTCCAAAACAGCCTAATGACATGACTGTCGCTTAGTGCTCCGGGGCGGTGTCCTAAATCAAAGAGGTCACATCATTCATCCGTTTATTAGCTAGAAAGCCAACGTTCAATTTGATCCAGAGTCTTTGATTGCCCACGCACGCTCTTTGAGCTCATCATCGTTAGTGTGCACAATTTTCTAAAAGTCAGCACGATGTGCGTGGTAGCAGCAGTGCACGGCCTCGCCACGTAGATTTCTCTCTCCAGGAAACGTAGAAAGAATCTGAGTCGATCTGCACTCAACTCACGATATGCCTCTTCACTATTGTATTAGTTGTTGACTAACCATACGAAAACGGATGGCTGAGAAGTTACTCTAATGTCAGCTAGGCTGACCATCCTTTTATAAATTGTCAATAAATCTGTGTCCATTATATAATATAATTGAACTTAGTGGACATAAGTGGCGTGCACGGTTTGCTGTTGTTAAATTGAAATATAACCTATATCATAGCTAAGTATAGAGCTTGGCATATTATTTGCTCTTTGTTGGTTTGAGTGATTGCTGTCTGTTGTGTCCCTCGACTTTGCTGTCGATACAAGTCACTTGCGCCCTTGCCTGGTTTCAACACCGGCTACTGGTCACGTGCAGCAAAGTTATACTTGATATTCAATCAGCATCGAATTACCCACATGTTAATAAGTTCCTGTTAGCACCATATCGGACCATATAGAATACCAAAGGAATACTCAAATTGCGTACCCGCTATACAGCTAAAATGTTGCGACTTAACGACACACACACCGGACAGGAGACTCCCCGAAAGTCAAAGTTAATGGACTATTACAAACCTATACAGGCACAAACCACACTCAATCCAGCATTATTAAACTCTTAGTCGGTTGCTAGTGTGGAAATTAGTCCATAAACTGCAAAATAGTGGAGTGTTGCCTTTAACCTTGTGAAACTACGTAGAAACAAGTGTGCTATGATTTAGAGTGGAAATTCCTCAGTTGTAAGGAAGGCCTTATTCACAAAGAAAAGAAAGCCTTATTTTGTTATAACTCCAACAGCTAGTGAAATAGATGCGTCTGACAGACCCCACTACGAACGAGCCATAAAGCCAGATGGACCCAGCTCGCGACGGACCAGATGAAAGTCACAGCACTGTGCACCCATCAGCTCCCAAACCATCAAAGATTGCTTGGAGAAAATGTGTGTACATAGTCAGATCAAACTCGAGTTCGTGAAATTTTATAATTTTCCACATAAATTGTGTCAAGGCTGTTGTAGAACATCCATAGCCATTGAGAGAATGCGAGCAAGTTCTCACACTAGTAGATCGCGAGACTATGGTCAAAAAACACCGACTGTTGGTTTGGTTGCGTCTAGTGGTTTGTGTGCCGAACTCTGAGCGATAGTGAAAAATTATCCTGAACTGTCAATGTGATAGTGTACTACACGCGCCATAACTCCATCGACCATGGACTTAATAGAAAAGGTCTGAGTGTCGACACCGTCATGTTCTTCATGGATACTTCTCGAGATGTTTGTTTTCCACTTTTCATGGTGAGCTGCACATGACCTTGAGAACGATATATCCGGACAGGAGATTTTACAAACAGCATCCTTTACAAGTTCCAATGAGACAGTGCGTTACACTGTCCTAAGACAGTAAGGAAGAATTCCAACGGATGCCGCACTTAAAGCCCAATACAAAGCAATAGATGAGATTGACGTGACAAAATTCTAACCCAAATGCGTGTCTGTTGTCACAACAGTGTTACGGTTCACCTTTGTCAACTCTCGTCAAAAGGAAGACAACCAAAGTATGTCCGCACACATGGAACCGCATTTTCCTGTCCGTCAACGTGCCCTACCTGCAACTGCTGTCCTCGTCCAGTATCGACCCAGCTTAGTTGAACACGAGGAGGCGGCACCGAGCCACTAGAAAACACGCTGTGGAAAAGAACTAAATGAGTAACGATCACTCAGATCACTCCAACTTATAAGTATGCTCTAGCACACGCACACAGGCTACAGATAAGTGCCCACTGAAGAAGAGGGAGTTTTTGAAAAGGAGTGGCGACGCGTAACTCTGATGTACAGCATCACTACTAGCAAGCCCTTGCATATCACACAGTGCAACACACTAAAACACTTACCAGTCCTCGATACTGCATCACAGCAAGGCGATGTCACATAAATCCGGTGTGCGACATTCCCCGCTGAGTTCTATCTTGTAGTGAGCATGCACAATCATCGGCCTCAAAGAGAGACCCCCAAGGTGTGTTGGGATTCTAGAAGACCATCTCTCCATCATCCCTGTCCCACAAGAGCCAAAGGTTGACAAAATGGCAGCACGGGAACAATACATAGGTGTTTTATTCACATCGATTATGGTCAACTCTGAGTGGCGCTCGACAAGGTGTCCATTACACGAAATGCGGAAAACGACCTCCCTACTGATGACATTCCTCGAATGCACTCTTTCAGGGTGGTCGTATCAAATTTTTCGTCAATACACTCTCTAGAATGACAGATGACCCTTCCCAAGGTCTACTTTGTAAATTAAAAACGTTAATCAAAAAAGCAACAAGCCCTCTTCAGTAATGCCATCCCAACTTATCATTATATATTATATCTAACAGTGGGTACGAAAAGTAATTCGGACCTCCTTGATTTTTCAATCTTGTTTTATTGCAGCCATTTGCATAAAAATCATTTAAGGTTATTGTTTTTTTTCCCATTAATGTACAAACAGCACCCATAGATGACAGAAAACACAGACTTGTTGACATTTTATATGCCGATTTCTTAAAAACGAAAAAACCTTTAAATATCCATTGTTCTAAATTATTTCAGACCCAATTGCTCGTGTTTGTAGCAGCACCCCGTTGCTGATCTAATACAGACCCATGAAATCTTTTTGGGAAGATGCCAAAGTTTTCACACCTGGATTTGGGGATCCACTGCCATTCCTCCTTGCAGATCCTCTCCAGTTCTGTCTGGTTGTATGGTAAACGTTGGTGGACAGTCATTTTTAGGTCTTTCCAGAGATGCTCAATTGGGTTTAAGTCAGGGCTCTGGCTGGGCCATTCAAGAACAGTCACAGAGTTGTTGTGAAGCCACTCCTTCGTTATTTTAGCTGTGTGCTTAGGGTCATTGTCTTGTGGAAGGTAAACCTTCGGCCCAGTCTGAGGTCCTGAGCACTCTGGAGAAGGTTTTTTCGTCCAGGATATCCCTGTACTTTGGATTCATCTTTCCCTCGATTGCAACTAGTCGTTCTGTCCCTGCAGCTGAAAACACCCCCACTGCATGATGCTGCCACCTCCATGCTTCACTTTTGGGACTGTATTGGCCAGGTGATGAGCAGTGCCTGGTTTTCTCCACACATACCGCTTAGAATTAAGGCAAAAAGTTCCATCTTGGTCTCATCAGACCAGAGAATCTTATTTCTCACCATCTTGGAGTCCTCCATGCGGGCTTTCATGTGTCTTGCACTGAGGAGAGGCTTCCGTCGGGCCACTCTGCCATAAAGCCCCGACTGGTGGAGGGCTGCAGTGATGGTTGACTCTCTACAACTTTCTCCCATCTCCCGCCTGCATCTCTGGAGCTCAGCCACAGTGATTTTTGGGTTCTTCTTTACCTCTCTCACCAGGCTCTTCTCCCCCGATAGCTCAGTTTGGCCTGACGGCCAGGTCTAGGAAGGGTTCTGGTCGTCCCAAAACGTCTTCCATTTATGGATTATGGAGGCCACTGTGCTCTTAGGAACCTTAAGTGCAGCAGAAATTTTTTTGTAACCTTGGCCAGACCTGTGCCTTGCCACAATTCTGTCTCTGAGCTCTTCAGGCAGTTCCTTTGACCTCATGATTCTCATTTGCTCTGACATGCACTGTGAGCTGTAAGGTCTTATTTAGACAGGTGTGTGGCTTTCCTAATCAGTCCAATCAGTATAATCAAACACAGCTGAGATCAAATGAAGATGTAGAACCAGCTCAAGGATGATCCGAAAAGAAATGTGACAGCACTGAGTTAATATCTAGGTGTTCACAGGCAACAGGGGTCGGAAAATAACTCAGGCCATGTGATACAATTTCAGTTGGTTCTTTTTTAATAAAAATCTACTACAAAAATTCAATAATTCTGGTAGTTTTTTTTCGGAATCTCGATACAAAGTAATATATATCAAATGCATGGGTGCTGTGATGTAAGCATTAAATGAGAAATACACAGGAACGCTTAGACAATGATTATTAGCAATGCTAGCATTAATACAATAAGTGAAAAATTTAAAGGGGGTCGAATACTTTCCGTACTGCACTGTACATATATATATACATCAAGAAGAAAATAATCATTGTAGTTTTATAAAAGCACGAAATTTAGTATTAAAGTTTCACTAATATTTTTTTCCAACATATTAAACATACAACTTTTTAAAAAAGTTTTTTTACCTTTACAAACCCATGTGAATGCTAATCAATAAAGTTAGAAATAAATACCAATTGCTATAGATATATTCTACGTATATAATATATATATTATAAAGTTATAAGACATGTGTGTGTAATATAACCCCCACAATAATATAATTTAACATAATAATTTTTATATTTTACTATTTAAAACTATTTATACATCATTAAAAATGAACTCATATATACAGAATGACGCCTTCCTTATTTCTAGAATAGTTAAAAGTTTTTAATTATACATATGCATTGGAACTGGATAACCATGAAGTTTTTACTGGCACTGAATCGTGAAAAGAACTATTAAGTTACGCAAAACTTTAGTTTGTTACAGGTTTTTCATTTAGGCACAATAATAGACCATTAAAACACCATCCCTGCAACTTAAAAAGGCCTTTTCTTAGACGACTAATAAACAAATGGCCCATGATCTAAACCAAATACGTTATCTGATTTTCCAATTTCAATACAGAAAATGATAAAAGTCAATAAATAATAACAAAATAATATCATTTTAAACAAAGACACACATGTTATTTAAAAACAAAACTGGCCAACTATGTATCTTCTACCATTTGGCACAACAGGCACAGGTCACTTCCAAAAACAAACAAAAATGAAAAACACAATTTTGCTTCTCTATATTCAACATTCAAAAAATTTATAGTGGCTTAATGATAAATTATTACATGTTATGCCTCGCAATATACATATTCCAAATGTTGCTATTTATTTATGAGACGGGGATAAAAGTTTAAAAGATTCAATGTGGGAGCAGCAGTAGAGACGTCATCGCTAGCAACCAAAGATCATTGGGCTGGACATGGGTTCGATTCCCATGGAATGCAAGACAGTAAAAAATAAGCATGTCTTTAACGACAATAGAAAGTCACTTCTGATAAAAAGCACTCGGATGCAAAAGATTCCACACGATTGACATTGCATTCGGAGGTAAAAGAGGTCTTCTGTAGAATCAGGTCCATACAGCTCTGATGGCGTTCACAAATCATTAGTAAATAAAAAAATTCCAAAGAAAGTCCAGACGAAGCCCATTTTTACTCACATTTGGCGCTTGGCGAGTGTGTGAACATATGTTTGTGCTGGTGTGTGTGTCTGCTCTAAATGAATCCTGCTGTGTATCTGTGCATTGGCTGATATTTGTATCCAAATCCAGAGCGTATAAACACACAAGACTCTTTCAAACATAACTCTCCATCCTAATTCTGTATTAGCGGCGCAGCAGACGGTGCTGGAAAGTGCATATTTGGCCTAATTAGCAGCGGTTCGGTCAGAAGGAGCTGCAAACGGCACAAATAACACAGATGGTAGACCGATGTGGGGCTCAGTGAATGAACACGGGTCACGCTGATACCCAACACGTCCTCCTGAACCCTCGCTTTCACTTTAATAAAACACTCAGAAGAAATCAGAAGAGCCACAAACTTTGGTGCAACTTTATGAATGTAGGTCATCCATACATTTATGTAATATATGGTACAATACTGAACAAAAAAAAACAATGTACTTTAAAAAAAGTTTATTTTTATTATTCCTTATGTTATATTAATTAAATTGTTAGTTTATTGTGAACAAGGTCACTGATACAGAGTCACAATATACTGCATTTACAAAAATAAAGTAAAAAGTTTGTTTTGTATTCTTATTTTAATTTTGAATCAATTAACTTTTTTAAGAAGCGAAATCATAGTAAAAAGTCAAAAATTTATAATGTAACATGTCGACTCCATTAATGTATTTATGTAATACATACTAAAGTAATATAAATAAAATAAAAAAAACGGACAATAACAAAAACCCTTTTTAGAACCCTAAAAACTATAAAATATAGTTATTTTCATCTGGTGATATATTTATAAAAATCATCTAATTTCATTATATAAAATGCTGTAAAACTCTGAAGAGTCACCGACATTATTTGTTCATGACGTAATAGTTACTACTCTAATATACAAATACTAAAAAAAAAGTAATAGATTATTTTATAAAATGTTTTTTAAAAAGCCACATATCGTATAAAAATGCTATTAATGTGATATTGTCATTCATGCTATTTAGTATATACTACATTTAAATAATTAAAATAAAAAAGTTAAAAACCCTTTTTAATAGATGTTTATTATTTAAAAAATACCAACATATGGTAAAATAAAGATGAATATACTTAATTAAAATAATAATTAAACATGAAAGTTTTTGTTTTTGTTTCTTGCTGTGTTGGTTGTATTATATTATTTGTTTATTAAATAATTTAAAAGGTAACATATGGTGAAAAGCAACACTAAATAAGAAATAATGAGATAGTTGTTTCTCTCATTAAATACTATAATTATATTTATTAAAAAACAATTTTTAATCATTGTAAAAAAGTTAACATATGGTACAAAGCCAAAAACAGTTTCACTTTCACTATAATAAAATGTTGTTTACACCAATTTTGGTGCAACGCTCGGCCTGTTGCTGCAGACGTCATGCAAACAGTGATCGCTGCACTTGGTCAGAAACAGCCAGATGAAAGAGCTTGAACTCTGATCTAGCGCTCAACGCTTCCCTCCAGAGTTCAATGCTTCAGGCATCACATGAAAGAGCCTTTAGAGAAACACAATAGGCCAAAACACAACCTAATAATAAGGTAACGACATGAGTACAGGACATTAAACAACACAGACACACAAAATGACAAGAATTTCATCTGTTCTTGTTATATAGTGTATATAGTAAGAGAGTTTGTCAGGTAAAACTCAACTACCCAGCGGTTAACCAGTCTGCATGTGCTCTCTAAACTAAAACACTCTATCCAGTTTGTGCTTAACCACAACATAGCGGTAGCAGAACAACAGAAACTTCCACTTGCTGAAGCCTTTCCTCTCATTGATGTCTGTGCAGAAAAGCATGCTGGGAACACAAAAACTCCCAGCATGCAGAGCAAACATAAACTCAGCATGTAGAGCCACAAACCAGCTTGCACAGTTTCTGAAGAGGAAACTGTAATATGTACACTCAAAAAAAAAAATGTTTTGCTGCTTGCTCAATTTAGTTAATTAGACTAGCTATCGCAATGCATTAAAAAAAGTGTGAGAACTTGATTTCATTGCATGCAATTAAATTCATTTTAAACAGAAGTTTACTTAATTCTTGCACTGGAACTATGTGTTCAGTTGTTGTTGGATGCAACTGGACGTACAGAAATTGATGCAAGAGCAACGATTTATTAATCTTATGTAATGTTTGTGTAAACAAAACAACAAAATCCTGACAGTACAATATGTATATTAAAATGATCAAATAAAATATTAATAACACTATTCATGTGATTTGCTTTAGTATTCTACTAAATTGTAAAAAATCAAAGCTTTTTTGTATTGTTAATTATTACTTATTTATTTTATTTTATTATTTCTTTTGTTATTATTGACTTAACACAACATATGGTAAAAAATAATTAAAATGTTAAAATTGTAAAAAAAAAAATGCATTAAAAACATGTAAATAAACATGTAAAAATGGTAATTAAGGCCCAATATTAATATCATTTTAAAAACTAATAGCAATAAATTTATCAGTGATAATTTTAAATTATAATTTCCATCGTCTCATTTTTAAAGGTGAAAACACCCTCAAGTATCTTTAAACTTCGAATTCTTTTGTTTTTTACAGTATTGTATGAGAGAAACCGCACAGAAAAGTCACCAACTAAGACAAATCCGGTTTAATCTTTTTTGTTGGAAAAGGCTTTTCATTATGTTTCGTTTTCTGAGCATGGAGACATTTTCATCAATGTAAGTTTATTAAGCAATTCCATTTTTATTTATTTTATTTTTATTATAGATAACATATATCAAACTTAAGATCTTAATATTTCGAGTTTATGACATATCATGAACATTAATAGTTAATATGTTTATTTTATTTTATTAAGCCAACTATCCTGAATAATAATAGTAATATTAAATTTTATATTTTATTTAGTAAGCAACCATCCTGAACATTAATAGTAATATTAAATTTGATCTTTTTATTTATTTAGCCCAACATTCTGCATAGTAATAGTATATAAATTTTATATTTATTTATTTAAGCCAACATTCCGTACAGTAATAGTACTATTTATTTTAGATTGAATTTAAAGCCAAAATAGCCTGGAATTAATAGTAAATTTTATTTAATATGTTATTTATTAAGCCAACATTCATGACATATTAATAGTAATATTTATATTTTATTGAAAGCCAACAAGCCGCAAGAATAGTAATATTTTAGTTGATTTAAGCCACAGATCTGATATTAATGTAATATTTTATTTTATTCTAAGCCCATATCCTGTACATTATAGTAATATTTTATTTTAGATTCATTTAAAGCCAACATATCCGTAAATAATAGTATTTTTATTAATATTTATTTATTAAGCAACCTATCCTGCATATTAATAGAATATTTATATTTATTTAAAGCAAACATATCCGGCCATATTAATAGTAATATTTTATTATTAAGCCCACATATCTGTTATTAATAGTACTATTTTATTTTATATTTTATTTTATTAAAGCCAACATATCTTGCATATTAATAGTAATATTTTATTTTATTAAATCCAACATATCCTGCACATTAATAGTGATATTTTATTTTATTAAATCCAACATATCCTGCACATTAATAGTGATATTTTATTTTATTAAATCCAACATATCCTGCACATTAATAGTAATATTAGTCATTTAGCCACAATATCTGCATAGTCATATTAATATTTTAATTCTTATTTAAGCAAAATATCTGCAAATTAATCGTAATCTTATTTTATTAGCCCAACATACCTGCATATTATAGTAATATTTATTTATTTAGCCAACATATCCTGATATTAATAGTAATATTTTCTTTATTTAAGCCAAATATCCTGAATTAATAGTAATATTATTTTATTTAAGCCAACATATCCTGCATATTAATAGTAATATTTTATTTTATTAAAGCCAACATATCCTGCACATTAATAGTAATATTTTATTTTATTAAAGCCAACATATCCTGCATATTAATAGTAATATTTTATTTTATATTTTATTTCATTAAAGCCAACATATCCTGCATATTAATAGTAATATTTATTTTATATTTTATTTTATTAAAGCCAACATATCCTGCACATTAATAGTAATATTTATTTTATATTTTATTTTATTAAAGCCAACATATCCTGCACATTAATAGTAATATTTATTTTATATTTTATTTTATTAAAGCCAACATATCCTGCACATTAATAGTAATATTTTAATTTATTATTTTATTAAAGCCAACATATCCTGCATATTAATAGTAATATTTTATTTTAAGCCAACATATCCGCACAGTAATAGAATATTTTATTTTTATTTAAGCCCTACATATCCTGATATTAATAGTAATATTTATTTATTTAACACATGCGGATATTAATAGGAATATTGTATTTTTTTAAGCCAACTTATCCTGCACATTAAATAGTATTTTATTTTATTTAAGCCAACAATTCCGGCATATTAAATAGTAATATTTTATTTGATATTTTTTTTATTGACGCCAATTCTGTATATTAATAGTAATATTTTAGGTCTATTTTATTTAAGCCAACATATCCTGCATATTAATAGTAATATTTTATTTTATATTTTATTTCATTAAAGCCAACATATCCTGCATATTAATAGTAATATTTATTTTATATTTTATTTTATTAAAGCCAACATATCCTGCACATTAATAGTAATATTTTCTGTATTAAGCCAAACAGATCCTGCCTCTTAATAGTATATTTATTTTAGAGCCAAACTATCCTGAAATAATAGAATATTTTATTTGATTGAAGCCAAAATATCCTGCATATAATAGTAATTGTTATTTTATATTTTATTTGAGTAAGCCAACATATCCTGTACTCTGAAAGTGAAGCTTTTATTTATATTGTATTTAAAGCCAACATATCTGCATATTAATGTAATATTTTTTCGTTATATTTTATTAAAAGCCAACATATCCTGCAGATTATAGTTATATTTTATTTTTTGATTTATAAAGCAAAATATACTTTATAAGAGTAATATTTATTGGTAGTAAAGCTTAACATCCGAACATTAATAGTCATAATTTTATGATTATTAAACCAACTATCCTGAACATTATAATAAGATTATTTTATTTTATTTTTATTAAATCCAACATATCTGAACATTAATAGTAATAATATTTTATTGTATTTTACAGCCATGTACAGTAAAATTCAGATTCTTCATTACATTAATAATAATAAAGCTCATGGTTCGTACCTCCAGAGAAGCTGATGCTCATTTCCCGAGATGCTTCTACCGCCGACCACAGAGTACCTCCTCTTCTCTTCACAGCTGTAAATAATAAATACAGACGGGTCAGAGTTCAGAGGTCACGAGGTCAGTAATCAGACTCTGTGATCGCACTTTCCAAAGGAAAAAGCAAAAGCTGAGCCAGAGCGAGTGCGTGAGGATTTCTGAAGCGTTAACGTGCCAATCTGAGCGTCCGCTGGGGAATCCCAGCCTCAAATATGGGTTCATGTTCAGCAGAGCTGAAATACATGAATGCACAAATAAAACTGGACTCCCCAAACTCACAAACATTCATCTCCTCCAGCACAGACACGTATTCATTTGGGGGAAAGGTGAAAAATTCCTGTTACCGCCAGCCGTTTAAAAAGTCAGCAGGCTCACAATAAGGTGACGAGATGCATTCCAGAAATCAGGGAATCATTTTAGAAAGGTTCGTAGGCTCATGTGATCAGGGTAAGACGATGGAAATGGGCCTGTTAGAAGATTTAGACGGAAGAGGATTATTGGATAGTTGAATACTGTGCTGTAATGTAGTGTTAAAAAACTACAAGTAGTAATCTTGATAGTACACTATTTGTAATAAGTAATAAAAATATTAAGAAAAACAGACATAATCCAAAAACAAAGTTCATACTAAAAAATACATTTTTAAAATAATTCAATTCCAAAACAGCAAAGTAAATAAAATTTATACATAAAACAAAACATTAAATAAAATAATAAAATTTTTTAAAACAAGTAACATAAACTAAAAAATATTACTAAAACAATAAAGTAAAATGACCAGAGTGAAATAAAAATAAAAAAGATTAAAGAAATAATCAAGGAAATCACTAAAAACCAAGTTAAATTAAACAAAATAATACTAATTACTATTAAAAATTACAAACAAAAAAAATATAAATAACAATAAAAATTTACTAAAACAATAAGGTAAAATACATAATAATAAAATTAATAAAGATACTAAAAAATAAAGTAAAGAAATAGCAATAATACTACAGTGAATATTAAATAAAATAAAAAATACCTAAAACAATAAGTAAAATCAATATGAAATCAAATAATACAATATATACAATATAAGCCGATCCCAATCATTTTTATACCCTTCCCTTGTCCCTTGAAAACAGAATGTCAAGGGGTAGGGTGAAAGATTCCCCTAAGAATTGGACACCACTACTATGCCATCACACGCATCATAACGTAGTCTAGCTCCTACAACACAACCCATGCTGTGCGCTGTGCATTAGAGCCTTTATTACCGTCTATATTTAAATGCACTGCTTAATCAACACAAACACACACACACACCACACACACACACACACAAAACACAATATATCGGCGATCCAGTCGCGCTCACACCACACCAAACCCACACACACACGCACCCCCCCCCACACACACACACACATAATCGGAGATCACGCGCCACACACCACAACACCCACACACAACACACCATATATATCGAGATCACGCAGGATCACCATCCAGGAGAAAAGAAACTTGTCAACGCTGCACCACGACTTTTTATTAATAACAGTTTAAATACTGAATTGCTATATTATATTTTCCAGCAACGAGAGGATTCTCGTTAAAATCACTGTTTTTTAAGTAAACTCACTCTAAAAAGAGAAATGCACAGAAACTGTGCGTATACACGCAACTTTCATCTCTCTCTCTCTCCTCTTCTCGAATGGCAATATTGAAGAAAAAGGGGTTTAGCATTTCTCATTATTGGGGGACTAGACCCCTCAATGTCTACGGTGGTTATCGCCTTGATCAGACATGAACATATGTTGTGGCACTATCGTGCAGTCTGTAATGATATGATGATAGTTAGCAAATATTAGCGATTTGTTTGCAAACATTTCTTTGAGTAACTTTACCGTAAATATGAACTCGATGTAACATAAAACAAATGATTACTTGAAGGTAAAATCTTTAGTAATGCAAAAGATGCTTCACAGTTTGTCTTTTGTTTTTTGTTTTTTTTTTTGTTTTTTGCTCGGCACCATGTTGCCCCTGAAGCAGGGTAGCTGAGATAATTCAGTAACCTTCTTGAAGTGGGGTCCCGCAAAATCTTGCTTGAAGGGCTATCTAGGGCCCTTCCCCTTACCCTACCCTCAACCAAAAGAGAACGAGACACCCATACCCGTCACATGAAACGGAGGGTAGGGAAAGGGGTAGAATTGGGATTGGGCCTAAGTGTCTTCAACCACTATGTACTTATGTAAAGAAAAAATGCTAGGTAAAATGTAGTATTGTGTTCATATAAATGCAAAACACTTTTCTGCAATTGAGGGGGGTAAGGTTAGACACAGGTTTGGTGGTACGATTAGGTTAAGTGCAATGTATCAAATGATTAATTTAAATATAAGTACATAGTAGTTAAAGACTCTGAACATAAAGTGGGTCCTAATTAAATGTTTTAATTTCTTTGTTCTGATTTTGTTGTCACTATAATACTGAGATTTGCTCTTCACGTTATGAATCGTGTGTTTTCTCGTCACATTAACCAGCCTGTTTAATGGAGGTTCAGGTGGTTCGGATGGAAATGAAGTGGGAATATTTGGTGGGTGTCGGGACACTAAAGAGACAAACTAATGAACAGCTGCTCATGCCCGGATCATTAACCGTCAGACCTCAGCAGTGTGTGTGTGTGTTGTGTGTGTGTGTGTGTGTGTGTGTGTGTGTGTGTGTGTGTGAGATTTTCTGGTCATGCCAAAGAGGGGGAGTCTGCATGTCAAAGAGTCCCACCTCCTCAAACACACCCGCAGCGCCAGTCGTATCATTTACACCTTCCCCATTCTGGCAACTAAATCTGAAAGCTGAATAAATAATATTTCCATTGATGTATGGTTTGTTAAGATAGGACAATATTTGGCCGAGAAGACTGCTTTTGGGCTCCAGGGTAAACAGTATCAGTGGAATTGTAAATGAAGATTACATTAACATTTTGTTAAATAAAAAAACAAAAAAAAAGGATCAGCTGCTGTGATACAGACTTTAAATGTGACTCTAATGAAGAAAGGTCTCGTTTCACCTCAAAATCTAAAGAAAGAAATCAGAAATTATGTTTAGGTTAAATAAAATAGAGCCTTGATTTTTAGGACAATTATTTTTGCAGTATGACATTTTTAAGCACATTATATTTATGTGTTCAACCCAAATATTCAGATGTGTAAAATATTAATTTTATGGAGGACTGTTTCCTGATCCTGGGAGAGTAGACTACAATGCATCTCTGCACAAAGGCTGTTTCTATAAAGTGAAGCAGTCTGGCCCTTCTGATCACAGACTGTGGCTTTCATATTGTTCGAAAGAATTTGCCACTGACGATTCAAACGCGTGTTTTGGGCAGTGTAGAGTAGCGCTTGTTGTTTGTCATTTCTCTGATGACAAATGCAGACATGGTTTTATGTTTACGCGGCGCGATGCAGTGCAACTCATAAAAAGACAGTATAAGTCATTATAATCCGTAATTATGTCCCCACTGGATGCAACAAATGCCTCGTTTATAATGGGTTTTAATGTTTATGTCTCGTAGCTCCGGACGGGACACGGCATCAACAGTATGTGAGGGGTAACATTTCCGTCTCACGCTTGAGGTATTCGGCCAATCACAACGCACTGGATAGCTGGCCAATAAGAGCACACCTCACTTTCAGACCGATGAGCTTTGTAAAAATGGACGCGTTTCAGAAAGCCGGGGCATAGAGGAGAAACTATAATGTACAGTATGTGGAAAATAATGTGTTTTTTTAACCTTAAACCGCATAAACACATTTGATTACACCAAATACATAAAATAATGGTTCTTTTTAGCAACGTCATATGACCCCTTTAAAACATACCATGGATTAATAATTACATAACAATAAAACGCAACAGTATATGTGGACACTATAGAGTGCATGAATGTTAAAGTGGGTCAGGAGTGTTGTTGAACATTGACTAAACAGACAGCATCCACATACAGGAGTGTCAGGCATGTTTGCTTAGCAAGCTAGTCCTGTTTGACCGATCTGAGCGCATTCCAAAGTTCATGCCATCCGATCGCATATTCAGCAAAATCAATAACGCAGCCCGAACATCTGAAGATATTCACCGTCGCACGACGAGAGTTAAAACACAAAATGTTATTTCATCCAAACTAAGCTGCAATCAAACCGAGGTGTTCCTCTGCCATAGAACCAGGGTTAATCAAGGTCTAGACCTAAAAGAAACCCAAACCGTCTCTGATTTAAAGTTTAGTAGATGAATTAGTCATAATTCACATGCATACTAATTCTGAGGCTCTTTGTTGAGGACAGACATACAGTCTGAAATCCATCTAAAGCCTCTGTGGCCTGTAAAGCATCCAGCGCTGCTTGGGCTCCGTTACAATCTCTCATTAATTATTGAGACGGGTCGGAACACACACACTGACAGCTTTGTGTCCTTAACATGAATAACGCAGACTCTGAAGACGGGAATGAATTCAGCCTGTTCCAGTAAACCAACGGATCACATACAACCACCGCGGAAACATAAGCAGCACAACTGTTGTCAACATTGATAATAATCAGAAATGTTTCTCGAGCAGCAGATCAGCATATTAGACTGATTTCTGAAGATCATGTGACACTGAAGACTGGAGGAATGATGCTGAAAAAATACAGCGCGCAAGTCACAGAATAAAGTACAGTTAATCACTATTCACATAGAAAAAAGTTATTTTTTAATATGTAATAATTTTAATCCCGGTGATCAGAAGAGACTTCTTTCAAAAACATGTATGGAGCTAATTATAATTGATTGATTCCATCAAATTAATGGATCAATAAGTAAAGAAAATAAATTGATATAAGTAAAGATAATATAATAATAAATTATAATTACAAACATTTAAATATAGCTGCAAGCACCAATGACCGGGGTTCAAGCACATTATGATTTAAGGTGGTATATTTTAGGGTCTAGGCCAACCTGGATGTATGGCTGACAGTAAAACACATCCAAAATGGAGAATAGTCTCACAGACACATACACATACACTGAAATTAAATGATTAAACTAGTTTATTAATACTCAATAAGCATACTTAAACACAGAGACACAGAGAAGAGCAGACATACATGCACACACACATATTTTGTTGCAGATATAGATATTTGAGATAAATTATAGGTGACAAAACTTATTGCAAGTCTTCTCTTTTTAAGAGGGTAATTTCATTTTCAGGTTCATGTATCAGAATCTGGCTATGTAAAAATGATATGTCTGTATGAAACAAATGATAAACTGAACCTCCATGTGATTTGAAATGTTATAACAGTGATTTTATAATATGTAAGTATGAATCCTTCAAACCTATGAACAGTACTATTTTAGGGCATTTAATGAGGACCTTAAAGGTCTTCCGCTGCCATCTAGTGGTTATAGATGCAATTTCTCATACAACACTGTGTTTAACCTTTATAACTATTACAGTGTTATTTTTTGCCCAATTTCTTTTAAATTTTGCATGCTTGTTTAGAATGAAATTATGTATTATTTTACACAGTTCTGAGAGATGTTGTGGGTTTTCTTTTAGGATTTTAGACCTTTGGGTACACTATGTAAAGAACATATTATAAAATGACCAGTTTATAGTTGTCCCAAATGCAAATGTTAATTTTTTTTATAATTATTGACCTAGAGAGTCTAGAGAATAGTACTGCACTGATTTGATTGATTTTGAGTTAAAACCCGAGAAGTAGATCACAAAAGTAGGTTTTTAAAATAATCTCAAATATTTAATGAACAGTTTGATTGACAGCATTAGTCCTAGAGGCAAAGCTGTTCAGTATAAAGAGATCTATCATATGATATGAAGATATAGTGTATAAGTTAATATATGAGAATTGTTTAGCAATTGAGGCATACCATTGAAATATTGTGTTTTGAAGCCTTTTTTTAATGTTATGCGGACCACCTATGTCGATCTCATGAAACTTGCATGCTTGTAAGCGTCACCTCGTTTCGCCACGTTCGTAAAGTTTTGAATTTTGTTAGGTTTTATAGGCTTTGAGGTATATTTGACCATGCCCCGTTTATAACACCCCGTTATAGGTAACCGAAGGACAAATCAATTATTTTTGATAATTATTATTATAGAGAGTCCAGTGAATATACTGCAGTGGTGATCGAGATTGAGCCAAAACCTGGACTAGTCGCAAAAGTAGGTTTTTTTTTACTTTGTAAATATTTAATGATGATTGATTGACAGCAATTAGTCCCAGAGGCCAACGTGTTCAAAAATAAGGGAGATCTATACGGTGGCCGAGAAGTGCTAAACAAATCACAATTCTGAAAAAAAAATAACAAATTACAAACCCAAATGCAAGTCTAAAAAACAAAATAACAATCAGAAAGCACAACAACAATTCAGAAAAAAATTTAACAAGTCAGAAAACACAATGACAAATTCGAAAACAAATGAACAAGTCAGAAAACACAACGACAAATCAGACAAACCGGAAGAGGTATAGTTTGAGACAGCGCCATTGGTTTGGGATTACTCACCGCTGACTGGACGAGACATCTGTCAATCAACGTATACAGAGAAGAACCAGCCGAAGAACAACAGAGTCCTGGTAGAAAGTTCGGAGACGGTATTAAACTGTAGCTCAATTTAAATGTATTGTATAAATTGCCCTTACTATTGAATAAAAAATACAGAGTGCATATTTACATTCAGTAAAAAGTGGCTGTAGAACATCAGCTCAGTGGTGCAGATGGATAAGTGCTTGACCTTGGCTTCTTGACGCGATCGACCAGGGTTCGATCCCGCCTTTTGCCAAACTTTTTTTTCCTCCCTTTTCAAATCTCGTATCACACCATAAAGGCATTTATTTTAAAAAAAAATTAAGGAAATGATCAAAAAGTTTAAAATAAAGTATCGGTAGGGTTAGGTGTAGGGAGGGCTTTATTGTACCAATAAGGTGGCATCCATTTAATAATTAAACAAATTAACTCCATATGTTTATTACTGTATACTGTTGATAATGTACTACAAATACTGAGTCCCCGATAATTGCCACGATTGACAACAAGTAGTTACGTGACACGTAGGAAAGCCTGCTATTTTATCATGAAATAGGTATTCGCCATATAGTGTAAATAGGTATTTGCACTTAAAAATACTGCTATTTTCACTTAGTGTAACTATAATCCATTGCTAATACGAGATTTGAAAAGGAAGGGAAAAAAAAGTTTGGCAAAAGACAGGATCGAAACCGGGTCGATCGCGTCAAAAAGCCAACGACACACGCTTATCCATCTACACCACTGGAGCTGATGATATACAGCCACTTTTAACTAAATGTAAAGTTACACCCCGTATTTTTTATACATAGTAAGGAAAGTCATACAATCCGGTGTCGACAGATGTCTAGGCCAGTCAGCGGTGAGTAATCCCAAACCAATTGTGCTGTCTCAAACTATACCTACCTTTTTCGGTTTGTCTGATTTGTCGTTGTGTTTTATGACTTGTTATAATGTTTTCTGAATTGTTGTTGTGTTTTCTGAATTATTTTGTTTTTTAGACTTGCATTTGCGTTTGTAATTTGTTATTTTGTTTTCAGAATTGTGATTTGTTTAGCACTTCTCGGCCACCGTAGATCTATCATATGATATGAAGACCTAGTGTTTGTGTGTATATATGAACATGTTCTACAATTTGAGGTCATTTTCTATACAAATATTGAATTTTGAGGCCTTTTCAACTGTTATAGCGCCACCTATGGTCCAATCTCCATGAAAATTTGCATACTTGTTAAGAGTCACCTGACACATGTTTTCACCAAATTTCATAGAGTTTTGAGTTTTTGTTTAGGTTTTATAGGCTTTTGGGTATATCTGGCCACACCCCTTTTCTAAATGACCCCGTTAAAATTCTAAATTTTTAAAATAATTATTGATCTAGAGAGTCCAGAGAATATTACTGCAGTGGTTTGATCGAGATTGAGCGAAAAACCTAGGACTAGTTCGCAAAAGTAGGTTTTTAACATATTTGTGAATAATTAATGAACAATTTGATTGACAGCAATAGTTCTTGAGGCAAAGTTGCTCATTATGAGGAGGCCTATCCAATGATATGCATATTGTGTGGATTTTTAAAACACCACGTGATTACAGAGCCAAAAAAACTCATTAGCGCCAACTAGTGGCCGATTTCTTTCAAAATTCTTACAGACATTTAGGGCCCTGAGTCGAACATGCCCACCGAGTTTCGTTCCGATCGACCTCTGTTAACCTTGTCAAATAGGTGCTTAAATTTGTTTGGCCAATGGCGGCCATGTTTTTTGAGATACGCAAATGTCCTCATAGACACTTGTGCCACTTTGGACAAAGACACTGCATACCAATTTTCAAGTTGATCGGACCAACGGTTGCCTAGTTATAGTTTCTTCGATCTTATAGCGCCACCAAGTGGCAGATCTGCGCTTTTTTTTTTTTTTATTTGACAAAAAATTTAGCTCATACACATAAGTAGAGAGTATGGTGAAGATATCTCATTTCGTTCACGAGTTATAGCCTTTTTCGTAAAATTGATCCTTGACTTTCGAACGTTTTTGCACCCCATTGCAATAGCGAGTCAATTTCAATTTTTTTTTATAATTATTGATATTCACTGTCCAGATAATATTTATGCAGTGGTTTGGTTCTGATAGGGCAAAAAACCTAGGACTAGTTCGCAAAAGTAGGTTTTGAACATAATTAAAATTTGCGGAAAAACGAGACTTCCTAGACCTACAATCAGAGTGACCATTTTTAATTTGCCTTGACCCAAGGATTCCAAAAATGTAAAAAAAAAAATTGGAGTCTACGACAAGCAGTTTAGGAGTTATTAGCACTTTTGAGTTTTTTATCGATTTAGCGCCCCCTATTGGCCGATTGGGCTGAGACTTTGATAGGTTCTCCCCAAATTGAGCTCTATCATTTGGCCAAGTTTCAAGTCTCTAGGCCTTACGGTTTGGTCTGCACGATCAGTTTTAGGGGAGAAGAATAATAAAAAAAAATTTCAAATCCTAAAGATTTCACATAGGGTTTCAGCACTGCGTGCTGAACCCCTAATATGAAGTAATAGAGCATTTCATATGCATCTCTCTCCCATTTACAGGTAGATTTTGGACTATCGTCTCTATCACGGTTACACGCTCATGTGACGTTGCTGTGCTATGTGGTCATGAAAACATATCGTTTGCACACGTTTTTAAGCATTGCGGTTTAAAAACAAGTGATTTTAAGCCATTGAAGTGACAACAGACAGTGAAAATAATAAATAATGTGAAGCGGCGCTCATGCGGAATATTGAACCAGTATTTTTGCCATGTATAGGCTTTGAACGGTTAATATCACACACTTATGTGTATCAAAAATGCCGTCTTTGCCAGTATCCTCGTTAAAACCACAGAATGTAGCAAAAAGCTGAGAAAGAAAACACCGTGTAACATTGGATCCGGGCAGCTATTAAAGTGACAGCAGCTGTCTGTCCTTCATGTACATAAACAACAAAAAGAGAGAAAAATTCTCTGCTCTCCACAAAATCACTTTGCAAGCTTAATAGCAAGACATATGATTCATTACACAGTGTTATATTTCATTTAATTACTTTATCCAATTAATTAGGCTATTTTTTGATTGTTCTACGGTAGTTTGTTTGCCTATTGATTGTAATTAGTATATTATTCTTATTAACGCTGCCGTTGACTTGTCTTCTGTGAGCTTGATTTTTTTTTTACATTAGGCGAGTATGCTTTTTTTGTGAATTGACCCTGGTGACAAGGCTATGCCATTTCCATGGTCTCCACCAATTGTGTATTATACAGCCTATTCAAGCCCCCCCTAACTACTTATTTTTCTATGATATCTATCGTTCCGTGACATAAAATATCATATGTGTATATAGCATTATCGGAAATCAAAGTACTCCTATGGATATATATCGTATGTGAATAAAATTATCATATTGGATATAAGATTGGGTTAGAGCGCCCCCCCTATAGAACCCATCTACAAATTACATAATTAAAATAAATTATAATAAAATCATAAGATAAATAGAATATAATAGAAAATGATAATATGAATAAATTATAATTAAACGAAATTCAGAAATCCAGATCTCTCTCTCTCTCTATATATAATATATATTTTTTTTTTATATTATTAAAAGATAAATAAAGACATACAATTAATTAGGATATACCAAATAATAAGTATAATAATGTACAATTAAATTATAAGTATAACATCAATTCAGAAATCATTATCATATGCCTCTCTCCACTGATATAATTATAAATAAATGAAAATAATAATAGTATATAATAATTAATATATATAATTAAAATTTAAAAATAAATATAAATCTATAGTATCGTATCCAATACCAAAACTCTTAATCAAACTCATCATCCATCAACCTACCTACCTTTATATTAGAATTTTGTGCAATACGTGCCTGTCAGTTGAGTTGTGGCAAAACATTCGAGTGTTTTACACTGTGTTAAGTTCTGCATAAAACTGATTCAAATAGATGTTTAATTAATGAAGTACAAGTGATCAAATCACCTACTGTTTTGCATTTGTGTTTTTCGTGAATAAAAGACTATTTCCCTAGTATATTTCATCATTGAGATTATTAAAAAAAAGTTAAAATAGTCCGTTCTCGTGAACCCAGTCTCGTGTCTTGTCTCGTCACACCCCTACCTATCTATCTACCTATCTATCTATCTATCTATCTATCTACTACATACAATACATATAAGCATTGGTCAATGCACTTGAAAACCTGCATTGTCAACCACAAATAATACCACAAGTAAGAACATCAAGTTATGGTTTACAGCCCGTGCGTCATGCCGAGGGTTAATGGCCGGTTCAAAGTAACAGAGGAAGCGCCAACTCCCCACACTCACACTACACACTCACACAAACACACACACACACACACGGTGTATTACAGATCAGATGATCAGAGGGTGTGTATCACGTCCTCCTCAGACATGCATGTGCTCACCGATGGCCTCGTCGGCTCTGGCCTCATGCAGGTGAGTTATGTAACAGTGACTCTGTTATCGACCGGATAACAACCTGCAGCAGCTCATACAGGAGTGAACTGATAACCAGAGAGATGAACTCTGCACAATCACATCTCAATATTTTATTTCAATTATAATTTTACACAAACATTTTATTAATTAATAATTAAGATCCAGATTTTACTTGTTTTTTCATTTTTTATATTAAGTGTTATTCTAGCATTAACGCACAATATGTAATTTTTGCCGCTAGTGGGCGCGTATTCAAAATAAACAAAAAAGCAAAGGCTAGTTTGATGACGCCGTGACTGAGTGAGGAATCATGGGAGTTGTAGTCTTCATCCCCACAGCAGATGCAATCCGACGGGACTCGGGCAGAACTCATGTTCATGGATGAGCTAATGATTAACGTAGTAGAATGAAGCAGGGTGAGGCTAAAAGCCGTCGAAGCGAAATGAGGCGCTGAACGAGCAAGACACCACCGATGAAAGCAGCGGGGCTTGTATTATGCCACAGTCGAGCGCTTCCGCTGCTTACGGTCGTGTGTATGTGGGGTAAAGCAGCAGAGCTTTTTTTATGCCACAGTCGAGCGCTTCCGCTCCTTCCTGTCGTGCGTATGTGGGGTAAAGCAGCAGAGCTTTTATTATGACACAGTCGAGCGCCTCCGCTGCTTCCGGTCGTGAGTATGTGAGGTAAAGCAGCGGAGCTTTTATTACGCCACAATCGAGCGCTTCCGCTGCTTCAGGTCGTGTGTATGTGGGGTAAAGCAGCAGAGCTTTTATTATGCCACAGTCGAGCGCTTCCGCTGCTTCCGGTCCTGCGTATGTGGGGGCGACAAGCCGCAGCAGCTTGTATTATGCCACGTCGACCCGCCTTCCGCGATTTTCGGTCGCTGCACTATGTGGGGCTAAAGCGCTGGGGCTCTTTAGGATGCCACAGTAGGCGCATCCGGTCGATGCGCAATAATGTGGGGTGTGTTTATGACGCAGAGCTTTAGTATGCCACAGTCGACCGCCTTCCGCTCTTTCAGAGTTGTGCAAAGAGGCGTAATGCAGCGGTGGCATTTATTTTTTGCCAGGCTGCTTGCGCCTTTTTCGGTTGCTGCAATATGTGGGGTAAACGAAGCGGGGCTTTAGAATTTTGCCACAGTCGACGGCTCACAGGTCGTGCGAATGTGGGGTAAAGCAGCGGAGCTCTTATTATGCCACAGTCGACCGCTTCCGCTCTTTCCGATCGTGCGTATGTGGGGTAAAGCAGCGGGGATTTTATTATGACAACGCGCTTCCGCTCTTTAGCGGTTCGATGACACTATGTAGGGGTTAAAGCAGCACGAGCTTTATTATGCCACAGTCCGACCGCTTACTCTTTCCGCGTCAACTATGTGGAGGTAAACGCTAGCAGAGTATTATGGATGCAACAGTGGGACCGCTTTCCGATCCTTCACGGTCGTGCATATGTGGGGTTAGGGAACGGCAGCGGGGCTTTTATTCATTGGCCACCAGCTGGAGGCCTCTCCGTGCTTCCTTGTTGTCGTCTGGGGGGTTGTAAAGCAGCGGGGCTTTTATATGCCCACACGTCGAGAGCTTCCCCGCTGTCCCGGACGTGTGTATGTGGGGTAAAGCAGCGGGGCTTCTATTATGCCACAGTCGAGCGCTTCCGCTGCTTCCGGTCGTGCGTGTGTGGGTTAAAGCAGCGGAGCTTTTATTATGCCACAGGCGACCGCTTCCGCTGCTTCCGGTCGTACGTATGTGGGGTAAAGCAGCAGAGCTTCTATTATGCCACAGTCGACCGCTTCCGATCCTTTTCGGCGTGGTAATATTGATGGGGCGTAACAGAATGCGGGGAATTTTATGTATGCCACACAAGTCGACAGCTTCGCTGATTTACGGTCGTGCATATGTGGGGTAAAGATCTCAGCGGGGCTTGTTATTATATGCCCAACGTCGACCGCTCCGATGCCGCTTCTATGGTCGTGCGATGTGGACGTAACGTGAAGAGGGCTTTTATTATTGCCAACAGTTGAACGCTTCCGTTGCTTCCGGGTGTGCCTGTATGTGGCGTAAATGCAGACGCGGTTATCATACTAGATACCATTTGTATAAGTTCGTAATATCAAAATGCTAAGCTGAGTGCGGTCGCTCAAGGTCTATTACAAACACATCATACTAGTAACGGTCTTTGGTTGGTGCCCTGTTGTCTACTAAAACAAAAATCGAGCGGGTTATTGCGTCGCATTATGCAGTACGCGACACAATGGTACACCGCTTCCACCACGTGCCTCTACTAGTTATATCTTGTATTTTCTCGGGACTGTAAACATTCATTCGATAAACATTTGTGGGCTAATGTAAAGTGACATACAGAGTCAGCAAACGTTATAACCACCTGTCTGGTGGGTTGTGGATATTTTAATTAAAAAAATTGTGCCTTTAACTGTTAATGCGGGATTTTGGGTTCTTTGGGGGAGGGGGGTTTTACGTCTAGGTGGTGGAAAATACTGTAAAAATCTAAAATAATCAAGGTATGTTTTCCACATTTCCAATTAAATAAATACAAAAGAGAATCATATTCAATCATTTTCATGTATATTATGCACCAATATAACACAATCCATATTCATAGACAACAATATTTACATTACAGATATCTAGAGACTAAACACATTGTATCAAAACAGATGCTAGAGAGGAACAAGACCTGAAATGAACCTCACGCAGAAAAACAGAGACCTGGACGTCATCCAATCACCTCAGTACAAGGAGAAAGATTTCAACAGCCCGGGACAAAACAAGGGGGGGGGGGGAAAAAAAAAAAGGGGGGCAAAACCAGAGCGAACAGAGAGGGAATGAGCGATGAACAATACTAAATGAGGGAACAGAAGAAAAAGGTGTCAAAACGGATTCTAGTCAAATAAATGCTTTTCTTTGAAATTTCTGTTCTCACACGAGCAAGGAAAAAGAAAATGTATCACGTGTGTCCATGAAAACTGAAGCGCAAGATGTATTTCCACTTGATACTAATCACGAAAGTTTCTTGAAGCAGCAAGTCAGCATCTTAGAATGATCTCTGAAGGCTCATTTGGACAGGAGAAGACTGGAGGAAAAAATGCAGCTTTCGATCACAGAAATCATATTACAGGTTTACAATATCGGTCACTTAGAAAACAGTTATTTTAAAATTACAATAATATTTCACATTTTTTACTGTATTTTGATCAAATAATGGAGCCGATTAGTCATGCAGAAGAGATTTATAAACTTAGTGTGTATATAGAAAAAAAGTATACCTATTTTAGTATAGATAACATAGCCAGCGACTGATTATGTTTTACATGTGAGATTTAAAGAGGAAAAATAAGAGGACTTGTCCAATTAAGAAGGACATGATAAACTACAGTAATACATTTTTTTGTTACATTCATGTTCAATTTTATGATTTTTATAATGTAGATAAGGTCTGAATCCTTCAAGATTCAATATTATTTATTGTTAATTTTATGTTTAATCTATATATAAATACTAAATTTTAAAAATACCATTTTATAGTAGAATTTTTTAATATTTACTTTAATAATTTTTAATGATGCTTATTCAGCAACAACATTTTAACACCTACCCTAAATTAATGTACTTTTCGATGTAAGTAGGGATTGGCAGATATACTGTACATGGTTCAGGATGAAGAGGAGTGGAGGGCAGTGATGGGAGAAACAAGGAGAAACAAGGAGAAAAGAGGAGAGCGTGTGTGTGCGCCGTGCTGATTTTTATTTCTCCACTCGTGTGTGTTAATGCGTTCCCCATGAGACGCTGCAGGCGCTCGTAATTATAGTAGCACACAAATCTGGAAGGACGGACACACACACAAGATCAAAATCACACTCCACACTAGAGCAGGAATCAGCAAAGTCTGTTTTGCCTTAGTGCACTGCACTATGTTTAACACACACACACACACACACTAGTGTTGGGTGAAATGCTCAATTTTCATATCGTCAGCCTGTGAGATCGCGATACACAATATTATCGTGTTAATTTACGTAATTTTTACTGAGAGTTTCATTGCGGGAATTGTGAACCAACTCCAGCATAAGGCTAAAAGCAGCCTAATGTTTTTTAATATGACTGAATTTGTATTTATCATGATAACAAATTAATAGAAACATCGTTAAATTACTAATTTAATCTAGTTTACACTTCCTCAGTTATTAAAAAGCAGCTACAGAAAACGAGCAAAAAACATTACATTACCAAAGAACATCATCCATCACAAGCTCAGTCTAGCGCGTTATGCACTTTAAAAACACACCGTTAAAATCAGTGAATATACACTGTAAGATGAATATATTAAGAGCCTCCAGAACCGATATGGGAGACGTGTTGGGGGCGTATGCCGATACCGATATGCTTCGGGAAGTAAAAAAAAGACTGATACCGAGATATCGGCCGATATTCTTTATGTGTAGGCTATATTATATCAGTATATTTCAAAAGTTTGGTACACATCCATTTCGTGTCAAACTTTGGGGATGGACGTACTAATAGAATACATGTAGTATAGTCTACATAAACAGATAGTAATCTATATATAGATACAAACCCGATTTTTTGCAATGATAACTCAAATGTGGTGATCAAACACTTATAATGAAGTGACAAACAGTGGCCTAGCGTAATGGAGGCAGGGTATTAAACAATTTAACAATAAACTTTATTATACAAAGTGAGTCTGAGGAATCGGCACGTCACTTATTATAAATAACTTGAATAACACAAATAGAACAAAATATATATAACTTGAATTAAGAAATTAAACAAGGTAACTGTGTAGGGCAAGCAAGCTACTGCCAAACCAACAGGGGCAGGTTTATGCAGGAAGCACATCTTTTCCAAATGTAAACATCTAAAATGATTGTGAGAGTAAAAGACAAGGGCATTGATGCTTATTTACTTAGCATTGAGTCTCCCCAACTAGGTGACAATGTAGCATTAAATCACCATTCAACAGACTCAAGCCACCACCGCACTGCCGTCTATTGGACTGCAGAAAGATACTAACTTTTCAAACTGCTACGTTACTGACTGTACTGACAAACTATGCTGACACCATGTCTGCGCCGCGAGTGGGTACACTGGACGCGACAAAGCGACTGTTGAAAATCATTTGAACTTCTGTCAGCACGTTATAAATAGAACGAGTCAGCAGTTCACTGGAATCCGGTGTAGACAACATATGGGTTCTATTCTACACCGGCGTGAGCGGCGGATCAAAATACAATACGAATTCTATTGTATTTGTCGCGCCACGCGATGTGATGCGATGGATAACATGAGTTCCTGGGCAGGCGGCGTGGCCGCCCCCCCGGCTAAACCCCAGCCTTAGTGCCGCGATCGCTCGTGTGCCGTACACAGGATTTTAATGCGCCGGAGACAGACGCGTGGCCGGAATGCACGATCAGACTTTAGACTCTTAACGTCCGATCTGCTGTTACAATGAACCATCCAATTCAGGCCACTACCTCATGCAAAACCAAAAGATGGACTTCAATTATGTAAGTGTGAATGATCAAATATACAGGCTGCAAGGTCAAAAAAGTAAGAATGGCGTGGAAAAGGTCATTTTCTATGGGGTTCAGGTCAGGCGAGTTGCAGGCCAATCAAGCACAGTAACACAATGGTCATTGAACCAGCTTTTGGTGCCTTTGGCAGTGTGGACAGGTGCCAAATCCTGCTAGAAAATGGAATCAGCATCTCCATGAGGCTTGTCAGCAGAAGGAAGCATGAAGCGCTCTAAAATGTCTTGGTAGATGGTTGCGTTGACTGTGGACTTCAGAAACACAGTGGACCAAAGTCCTCTTTTAAGATGAAAGTAAATTTTGCATTTCATTCGGAAATCAAGGTCCCAGAGTCTGGAGAAAGAGTGGAGAGGCACAGAAACCAAGTTGCTCGAAGTCCAGTGTGAAGTTTCCACAGTCAGAGATGATTTGGGCTGCCATGTCATCAGCTGGTGTTGGTCCACTGTGTTTTCTGAACG